>CP050225.2:20401981-20765705 GCA_012066045.3 Morus alba | reverse complement strand
AAAATCGGTGACAAGAACTATGATATGGGGTATATATATACACTTGAGGGAGGAAGTTCAAGAAACCCGGGGGCCCAAGGACTCCAAATCTTGTTATGGGAATCGGTTAAACTCCATCTGGCGGTGGATCCGAAGAGATACGATCTAACAGTTGGGGAGAAAGTAAGGAAATGGGTTTTATCAGATGGCTGTAACTCATCCCTTATTGCCACGTGGCATCAAGGCGATGAACATGTGACTATTGATATGATTGACTGTTGCTCCACTGCCCAGAACCAACCGCAATGATGCACTATACTAACAAGCAGCTGCCATTACCTGCAGAAAAGTAGTTGTCACGTGGAGTTCTCGATGGTGTATCATCCGGGGCATCGCAATGTGACATCGTCTAGGGTAATTGTTACACCATGGTGAGATATCAACCATTCTCCTGAGCGATGGCGCCGAGGCCTCCCGTTTGAGAATCGGTCGCTGGCGTCGAGGAACCACTGTAGCTAAAGTGCCCTTTGGATGTCGAGCCCATCCAAGGCGTTGCATGTCGGGCACCATAACTCGACTTGAGGTTGCCATTATGTCAAGACAACATGTCCATTCAAATCCATCAACAATCTTGTCACTTTCGGGGAAGGATGCACTATGCCAACCACTCATTTGTCGCGGTCAGAAATCGTGGTAGTCGGTAATAGAGGTTACCCTGATTTTTTGAGATTGTCATCATGAAAATGCACCTGCGCCACCCCTGAATCCAGGGATATAGGATTATTCCCTCGGGGAATGCAGATGAGATCATTAAATATAAAGGCTTATAAATAGAGCCAAAAAACCCACTGAAGTTGATGCGTTATATTTTTTTATATAAATTTCTGCAAGCGTACGGTGTCAAGTTTTGGAGGATAGGGTGAGTGAGTATCATCTCCATAGGGATTGGGTTTAGAATTGCCATTAAGTACTGTGATAATTGTAACTTAACTTTATCTAGGAAACCTAATAAAATGACAATTAACAAAATAAAACAAAATAAATATGAAAATAAGAAAATAAAGTATCTATACACAAATGGTTTAAAGACTTGATTTCTCTTTATTATTCCTATGTTCATCCTATTATGTAATTGCTAATCAATTCCATTCAATCCATTAACCAAGGCTCTAATGTCATCTCGCAACCTCTCCCCCGAGTGCCTCACAAGAAATTGTAAGTAAATACTCAAAACAATACCCTATTCGAAATGAATATTTAAACACAAATTAAGCTTCATCTTTAGAATTAGAAAATAGGAATATTGATCGCGTCCCCGGCCTCACAATGACCTAAATCCTAATTTGATTATCTAAGCATTGATCTCCTCCGGTCTCGGAACAACCTAGACTATGCTTCTCAAATCTAGATAAAGAACTCAATCTCTCCCGAGCATCAAATTCGCAATCTAAAAATCATCTAACTTGTTGGCCAAATAAATTAGAAGCATTAAGCATAGAGAAACATAAATGAATTGAAAACAAAATTAAATTAACAATCAACAAAATATTCAAAACATAGTTCAAATAAAACTACATCAAGTCTTAGATCTAATGTCTAGCTCAACATGGAACAATAGATGAAGGAAGATAAAACCAAAATCGATTGAAGAGATTCCGAGGACCTCCAAGATGAAGGATTTATGGCCTCCTTTTGATGTTTTCTTCAAGTCCTGGGCTCTCTTTCTCAAGTGGCATCTCTTTCCATTTATACTACTCAGTTTCGGAGCTAGGGATTCAGATGTGCGCTGCAGCCTGTGTGAAAACGCGTTGTGGCACACATTTTTGGATGAAGAATCTTGATGCTGGAAGCTGAGGCGTGTTGCAGGGCGCGGTGCTCTCCTTGGATGCGCTGTTTTCTTGCTCTCTGGTCTTCTTGCTTTCCTTTGCGCGCTGTAGCCTAAAAAGGTGCACTGTAGCAAGCTTTCTTGCATTCTAAAGCCTCCTGTTTCGTACCTTAAAATCCTCTTTCACCTCCTCTTGCCATTGATTCGCAAATTGGGCAGATATTCTTCTTTTTTTCATGCAAAATCATCCAAGTTCGTATTTATTTATAATTCCTATAAAAGCACATAAAAGACATTAAACTAATAAAAATGCTTAAAAACTTACAAATATTCAAGCTTATAAGTACTTGATTTGTCGGTAAAATGCCCATCATCGGAAGGTTTCGCACTATTCCATCATTCGTGAAATAACTTGTAATCTCGGAAGGATTAGTGCATCCACAAAGTGGACTAGGCCAAGACATCTGGCCAAATCACTATAAAATCTTGTCTTCTTTTTACGTTATTTCATTGCTTTAATCTCTAATTAACCCATGAGTGTTACTGTGAGAATTTCTGGAGAAGTAATTACGAGTTGTCGGAAAAACACCGTCAACAATTACGAAAATAGAAAAATATGGATAACAAATCTAGACTCTCATTAAATCACTATACATTTATTATTATCATTACTATACAAGGATTCCAAGCTACCTTGCTTATATTATAGTCTTATCACAATTTTTCGATAGTTGTGTATAATTAGTAAATTTAATGTAATAAATAACTTACGCACTAAAAAATAATTATATTGTTAGTTCTCCTAAAGAAATAGATTATTTCTTTCAAAGGAAATTCAATGATGAAAACTTAATAAATTTAGGGGCAAAAATAAAAAGACAAAAATTAATCATTTTTTTTTTTTTTTATAAGGTTAGTTGGGCCTGAGGGCAAGAAAGGGTTAGTTAGAGTAATTTTAACAAATACACATTAAAAGTACATGGGTCATGATTGTTTACCATTTACTCTTGATTCATAATTTTTAGTTAAATAATTATACTAACAAAAGATATTTATCAAGAGTAAAGAATAAACGCCCGACTTATGCACTCTTAAGAGTAAATTCTCATTTTTTTGTTTGGTTAAGGCCCTCAGAAACCATATCCTCTAACATCAATGCTTGTTAGACTCGACCTTGCCTGATTTGACCTCACATGTATCATTGAAGACACCTAAGATCAGGGGTTAAAGTTTGGTCCTCACGGCATGAGGATTCTATTCGGTCAGGCTAATTTGATCTTAAAAGGAGGAAGGCTAGCAATAACATACTGTCTTATCGGATAAAAAGATAGATGCAATAGAATTTACTTATGATGAATCTATTTGCCATATGTCAGCACGATTTCAGTGTCTAGAAAGTAAGAATAGTTGTACCTATTATGACAAAAGTTGAGAGACCATAAGAAATGATTAGGGCCCGTTCATTTTGTTGATTCGAGTTTAAAATTTGAGTTTTACTACAGTAAAAAAGCTTTCACAAACAATCACATCTAACTTTTTGCTACGGTAAAAAGCTCTCACATAAAATCAAATCTCAACTCGAATTAAAACTTCGAATCAAATGAACTAAACGGACCCTAAGTAAAACCCTAATTTTTAGAGGCTATAGAAGAAAGTAGAAAAGGTAACTTATAAAGAACATTAATTTAATAGTCTTCAAGGATATAAGTTTAGAATCCAAAAATTTCCTACAAGGACATAAATGTTGTTTTAAAATTTTGACGGTATGAGAAAATTCTGCAAAATAGGTCAAAAATACGGATTTTAGTCTACATAGAAGAAGAAAAGTTCAAATTGACTACATGCGAGATTTTAAACTATCTTGATTTATTTTGATTTACTTTAAAAAATGTAATTTAATCAATGGCCAAGATTTTGCCTAAGTACCACATGATCCAAGGGCTAGAATTTATAATGGCAAACAACAAATAGGTGATGGTTTTAGAGTTCAAACATTCCATAGTCCATATCGGTCAAAGCTAGAGAGAGAAAATTAGAGACAGAAAGGGAGAAAATAGTTAGAGAGTTGTTGGAAAACGACAACCATTTGCTAACGGAGTTTTAAATTTTTATTGGATATGAAAATCAACCTAGGACATATTTATGATGATACATAATATAAATACTAGATATTTAAATTATACTTTTGGAGATTTCAAAAACAATATGCCTAAGAGATCAAAGTGTTCTAAATAGTAACTAGAAGAGCCTTAACTAACTAGTCTTTTTTACAATTCTCATTTTCACGATCAGAGTGCAAGTAAGGAGATGTCATTCAATCTCCTATCGGTATCTTGAACTCTTTCCAACCATAAAGGGCAACTTTCTCTCTCCTTTGGTTGCCAAATAAAATCATGTTTAAATTTTATTTTGAATTTTAAATTAAACTCTATTAATTTTGAAATTCAAAATTCATTCCTTTTTTTTTCAATTATCAAATAAATGAAAAAAAACATAATGAATTTTAAACATAATTATATAACAAAACATCAATTTCTATTTGCCCATTTATCGAGCTAGCCTTGAGACCGAATGGACCCACATGAACAAGCTATGGAATTACAATATTCGACTAACTTATCCCGATAAGTTATCGACATATTTAATTCTCGACATCATATAACTCCACTAAAAGTTCAATGTCGAATAATCTCTCGATTTTTGTGTGCTATTTTTCTAATGGTGTTGATACAATTTATCACACGGTCCACGATGTAAATGCGTTATTATCCTTCGTAAATATCGGTGATCGAAATGGTATATAATATTACCGTTTTACCATTCCAATCATTATTTCCTCAACTCCTTTATATGACTGTGAATAAGAAAGACATAAGTTCATAAGATGTCTCGCATGTCACGATGTCTTAATCAATGAATATCATCATTGAATACCGGGCCCAGTTTATTTATTCACACCCGTCAATAAAGCATGAGGGGTGATATTATTTCTTTTAATTCCATATCTGTGAATCACATAACTCCAACTCAATAATATCATGATCCCAATGACCGAGATGTGGTTCAAAAACTGTGAACTAATCTCATTGGTGAATCAAAGATGATGAGATAATAAGTTGAGCTATGCAATCACTTCAAGATTAAGATAATTACACAAATATACTTAAGTTGTGATAATTAGGTTTAGAGTTCGGTAAACGGTTTTTACTCTAACCTAATCAGTCACATGGTCTATTCAACATGTTACGAGGATGACTAGATCAACCACAGAGTCCAACTCCCATGCCCCGAGACCAGCATCACATGGTTCGATCTAACAGTCATAATCGGATTCGATTGCCCAATCAATCCTAAGACTGCGAATATCTATTTTAAACTGTATCATAAGAGTTTGTCCGGCAGGTTCCCCTCTTCTTTCGTTAGTAACAGTCTATGGACTAAGCAATATCACTAACACTCTTGAGTATGTGTCAAAACATAACTTTATTTCATTTTATAAAATCAAGAAAACATAATGTCTCGACATTTGTCATTTCATAAATAACAAATTACATCCCACCTTATGGAAAAATTTCCAATAGAAATGAGTTCAACCTTGGAGTGTTCTACCTCGATTTCTCTTTCAGAAACAATTTGCCCAAGAACTATGCCGGATGACACCATGAAATGGCACTTCTCCTAATTGAGCACGAGACCCTTCTCTTCACATCTTTGCATAACGCCTTCCAAGTTGAAAAGGCACATGTGGAATGAATCTCCAAAGATTGTCACATCATCCATGAACACTTCCATACATTTCTCGATCATATCGTAGAAAATGCTCATGATACACCCACGAAATATAGTCATGATTACATAGTCTCGAACGGCATTCACCAAGGCATAGGTACTAAAAAGGACATGTGAATGTAGTCTTGTCCCAGCCTTCCAATGCTATCTCTATCTCGATAGTATCCCAAATAGCCATTAAGAAAGTAATAGAAAGGATGACCCCCATACGTTCTAAGATTTAATCAATGAGTGGAAATGGAAAATAATCAATGACCTGCCATACGTGAGCCCCTTTCTCATTTTCTACCACAAGAACCCCAATTTCTTTAGCACTACTTGGGTCGGACTAACTCACTTGCTATCAACAACAGGATAAATGATGCCAACATCCAACAATTTCAAAACTTCATTCTTAACTACTTCCTTCATGGTTGGATTAAGGTGTCTTGGAGCGTCTCTTCGTGGATTAGTTCCTTCTTCCAAATGAATGTGATGGGAGCAAATTAACAGGCTAGTTCCCTTAATGTCAACAACCATCCAACCCAATGCATTTGTGCTCTCTTAGCATATCGATCCATCTTTGTTGTTATGATGCATTGAGTTTAGATGAATGATGATCGAAAATGTATCTTTATTTCCTAAGAACACACATTTTAAGCCCTTAGGTAGTTGGGCTAGCTTGACTTTTAGGGCCTCCTAGGTGGATGATTTCAATTTTTCTGTTTCTATAGGAGGTCCTCAAAATATGGTGGCCTAAACTTGGTTCCTTTGTCCCGTGATTCTTTGAAAATGGCGTAAATGTTAGCCACAGACAAGGACCTAAACTCTTAGATTCAGATTTTTAGAGGAGGTTTCAAGATCATCCGAAGTTATATTCTAGCTTAACCTCCTTCTCAACGTGGTTATCATGAAAGTCTGCTTTGAAACTGTCGTCATCAAGTGGTTGCTTTTGAATATGAAAAATATTCACCTCAAGGGTCATATTCACAAGATATCTTCATGAGACCTTTCCTACAATTCATAAGTGTGTTTGTTGTGGAACGGAAAGGTTTTCATAGAATGATGGGAATTGATGACTCCATATTCACCGTGGATTGTGTATCGAAGACAAAAAAGTCCACAGGATAATAAAACTTGTCAACATGCAATAGAACATCTTTCACTATTCCCCTGGTCTCTTAACAAATTTATCAGCCAGTTACAGAACCACAGATGTGGGTTTAATCTCTCCAAGACCCAATTGTGAGTAGACCGAATAAGGTATGAGTTTAACGCTCGATCCTAGGTCTAGTAATGCTTGGCCGAATTCATGTGTCCCAATCTAGCAGGAAATGGTGGGACAACCTAGATCCTTATACTTCGGTAGTGTCTTGTGCTCAATCACAAAACTTACTTGTTTCATTAAGAATGCAGTCTTCTTGATGTGGTGCTTCCTTTTTGTTGGTTGCCGAATCAAATTCGGCGACGGAAGCGCAGCGGAAAGGCGGATCATGTGTAACAAAAATTTTCATAAAACCTTTGAGATACTCTATAGATTATATTAATTTATGCACGAATAAATTAATCTCATTAATTCATTTATTAAGAACTCAATTACTTAAAAATACCGGAGGCCGACTCGGTTGATAACTTGAGTTCTTTGACCTCGAACAATCCTTGCTCCAAAGCTTTGTGTTTAGAAAACCAATGTCTTCCACGTCAATTCCTAGAATCCACGAAGACGTGTGTGTGGGCACACATGAGACAAAACGGATTACAATAAACACTCGAATTTCCACAAACACCAACGCATGCACGATGTGGAATTTTGGAGAAAAAATTTGTCCTTCCTCTCTACTTGAGAAATTCGCCAGCCTTAACATTTAGGGCTAAAAATTGTTTCAAAATTTCTACGAGAAAATTTCGCCACCTATAAAATTAGGGCAAAAAACCATACCGAAAATTGTCTCAAAAATAGTATTTATAGAGTAGAAGTCAAACTTCAAAAAAGAATCCAATCTCTATCTCTAAGATAAAGCTTGCTAATTATCTCCTATTTGAATTTTAAACAAAATCTCCTATTCCCTTATCCCTTAGTGTGGCCGTAGATGGGGACTCTCATCCCAATGGCCGCCAATCTTGGATAGGGAAGGAAGAGAAAATCATCCTTTATCCTTTAGTCCAATTTTATTTTAAATTCAAATTCAATTTAAGTCAAACTTAAATTAATTTGAATTCTAAATTGAACAACTTATCAAATAAGTTTAAATAGATAAATCTAGATGTGTTCAAATTCAAATTTAAATAATCACATTATTTAAATAATAATTCATTCTCAATTAATTATTTCTAGTGTTTAATTTTAGAATTCGTAATTCTAAAATTCCCATTTTGTCCTCTCGTATGCGGTAGAATTACTAGGACGACCGGGGACTAATGGACCTATAATCCCGAGCTCCAATAAAATTAATAATCAATTAAACACTTTAATTAATTAATTAATTCTATTAATTCCAATAGTTACTCCACTATAAACTTGGAATTGCACTCTCGAAATTATATATATAAATTACTTCTAAAGTGTGAAGTGTCCATTTCATATAGTCATTGCATATAGTGTTGGAAATGTGTCCATAAAGTGAGATGTAATTTGTTATTTATGACATGACAAATGTAAGACATTATTATTTTGCTGATTTTATAAAATAAGATAAAGTTGTGTTTTGACACATACTCAAGAGTGTTTGTGATATTGCTTAGTCCATAAACTGTTACCAACGAAAGAAGAGTCAGGGGAACCCTGCCAGACAAACTCTTCTGATACAGTTTAAAATAGATATTCGCAGTCTTAGGATTGATTGGGCAATCGAATCCGATTATGACTGTTAGATCGAACCATGTGATGCTGGTCTCGGGGCATGGGAGTTGGACTCTGTGGTTGATCTAGACATGCTCGCAACATGTTGAATAGACCATGTGATTGATTAGGTTAGAGTAAAAACCGTTTATACAACTCTAAACCTAATCATCACAACTTAAAATATATTTGTATAATTATCTTAATCCTCAAGTGAATGCATAGCTCAACTTAGTATCTCATGATCTTTGATTCGCCAATGAGATTAGTTCACATTTATTGAACGACATCTCGGTCATTGGGATCATGACAATATTAAGTTGGAGTTATGTGATTCACGAACATGGAATTCGTAAAAATAATATCACCTCATGCTTTATTGACGGGTGTGTGAATAAATAAACCAGGCCGGTATTCAATGATGATATTCATTGATTAAGACATCGTAACATGTGCGAGACATCTTACGAACATTTGTCTTTCTTATTCACGATCATATAAAGGAGTTGAGGAAATAATGATTAGAATGGTAAAACGGTAATATTATATATACCATTCTCATCACCCGATATTTACGAAGGATAATAATGCATTTACACTGTGGACCGTGTGATAAATTGTATCAACACCAAAAGAAAAATTAGCGCACATGAATCGAGAGATTATTCATCGAACTTTTAGTGGAGTTATGCGATGTCGGAATTAAATATGTCGATAACTTATAGGGATGAGTTAGTCGAATATTGCAATTCCATAGCTTTGTTCATGTGGGTCCATTCGGTCTCAAGGCTAGCTCTAATAAATGGGAAAACAGAAACTGATAATTATGTTTAAAATTCATTGTGTTATTTTTTCATTTATTTGATAATTGAAAAATAAAAAGAATGAGTTTTGAATTTTTGAAATTAATGGAGATTAATTTAAAATTCAAAATGAAATTTAAACATGATTTTATTTGGCAACTAAAGGAAAGAGAAAAGTGAGATTTTATTTTGGGAAAATTCGGAAATCCCTTGCCTTAAAGGGGATTTCGAATTTTGCTCAAAATGGGAAGGAGATTCGAAATCCTAAGCCATGTAGGGATTTTTGGATTTCAATCCTAGGGTTAAGGAGAAATTCAAAATCCCATCTAGGGTTTGAGTTTTTGAATTGTCTCCTATATAAGGATATTATTGAAAACCCTAGGAGAGAGTCTTTTGGAGAAAAGAAAAAGAGATCACACTTTCCTTAGGGTGGCGGATTTTGTAGAGACAAAATAGAAGGAAAAAGTTTCCTTAGGTTTTTGAAAAGAGCCCACTCTCATCCTAAAAATTGTAGAGTCATAGCCTTGAATCTACGAGTGGTTTTTGGTGTGATCGTGGCAATAAACAACGATCTTGTACCACGGCAATTCTCCATCTCGGAACGTGAGATAGTGAGACAAGATCCTTGCGGTCAATTAATTCAATCGTCACAAAGGTATGTGAGATTTTTCTAATCCTTTGTCAATAAACATATATCATGCATGCATCTCTCGTTGTGGTTTACGTTTAATTATGAATTAAATGGATATGATAAATTTTTGAAATTCCTTTACAATATTGTTGTTGTTCAAATGATTTTTCATATATAAATCACAATAAGATCCTACATATAGATCAATCCTCCATAAATAATTCATAAGTAGAGCTAGGTAGAATCCGTTAACCTCTCTAATTATATATTTATCCTTAAGTACCATTGATTCTCTAATGGACAGTGATTCATAAAAACACATTCATGAATCGGAGCTCCCTTTGGTCCAAGTACCGAATCAACCCTCAAGAGAATTATTATTATCTACTTCTTTCTCAAGAAGGAATGGATTCCATCTCGTATAGTAACATTCCCAGCTACCTACTTCATCATGTCTCTAAAATACAAGGAATAGGATTTAGGGTCTTGGAATCCATACCGAGTAAATCAAAAGACACAAATCCATAAATAGGAGTTTGTTAAGAACTCAGGATTAAGATCATTCTATATATGACCATCGGTAGACTCAATTAGAATTTCTATACTTAATGGAAATTATTAGAAATTCATATTGTGTATGTGTCCTTGTTCCACATAATCTCATTATGCGAAATACACTCATTCAATATCTCACCATATTAACAAAGTCAGTGGATAACATCGTTCCATTCTAAATAGAATTACATGTATTAATAATGTTTTAATTAAAGATTCCGAACTTTAATTAAATTTATTATGAACATTGCTTTTTGATTATTATCCTTAAACATTATCCTCTCGTATATAACACTTATATAGAGTGTTTAAGGTTACATAAATAATCATGGAATTTTCATTGATATTCATAAAATATTCATAAATATATGCACATAAAATAATGAATAAACTCTTTTATTAAATAAATAATAAATATCCTATTACATCTCATGCTTCTAGGACACCATTCCCAACACTTTTCGTGGTGTACAGATCCTTTATAACGTTGACGTAGGCCGGCACTTGCCTGATCACATGCAGTAAAGGAAGATTGATCTTCAATTGTGTCAAGTGCTCCAAGATCTCACTTTGATTTTCTGGTACTTTCCCAGGAGGTCAGAGAGCTTGGGGGAAAGGCACCTTTACCAGAATTTTTGTTGGCTCTTTTTTTTCTTGATCCAATTCTTCATTACTCGAAGTGGTAGTACATGTCGATGGTGTGTCTAAATTCTTACCACTTTGAGTAGAGATAGAATTAACTTCCTTGATATTTTGACCTTCAGAGTTGGATGTTTGAGCCATGTGTTGTCCTCTCAAATTGGACTGGGCTTGTGATGGAAATTTACCACGCTCCTAAACAGTTAAAGCTTCTGTCAGCTTTGTGATCTGACTTTTTATTTCCTTGTTCCCTTCCACTAGCTGCGTGAGCATTGAATCAACCCTTTGATTCATCTTACTTTGTGCGTCCATAAAAGCTCTTAGGGTATCCTCTAGAGAATTCCCATTTGGATGCATGTTATTTTCTTGTTCTCTTCCACCAACTCCACGAGCATTGAATCAACCCTTTGATTCAACTTACTTTGCACGTCCATAAAAGCTTTTAGGGTATCCTCTAGAGAATTCCCTTTCGGTTGTATGTTATTGTGAGGTACAAAATATGTCATTGGTGGTTGAGATTGCTGCTTTGATCTCCATTGCCCTCCAGATGATTGTGCATGTTGGTTTGGATCTCTCGAACTGAAGTTTGGGTGGTGTTTCTAGCTACCATTGTAAGTGTTTCATAAAAGTCCATAAGGCTTCTTGTACATGCCTATTGCTTTGCACTACTCCTTATATACCCCCCTCATTTCACTAAAAGAGAGACAATCTTGAGCCAGATGGCCTACTCCACCACAAACGAAACAGGGCTCATGTGCCTCTGTCCTTGCCACCATGTGGGATCCTTTACTATCTTTACTTTTGAAGGCCTCGATTTGCTTCATCAAAGCTTCAACTTAGGCTTTGAGGTTGTCTTCTTCCCTTAATTGATAAACTCCAACTGGTCATGACCTACTGATGCTCTTAGTAGCACTCGATCCAGTCCAAGTGTGGGCTTTCTCAGCAAACTCATTTAGGTACTTGATAGCTTCGTTAGGATCCTTCTGGAGAAAATTCTCATTGCACATCATCTCAACAAATTGGCGCTCTCAGATTATGAGTCCATCATAGAAATGACTTATAAGGTGCCAACTTCAAATTGGCGCTCTCAGATTATGAGTCCATCATAGAAATGACTTATAAGGTGCCAACTTTCATACCCATGGTGGGGACACAGATTTAACATATCTTTAAAATGCTCCCAAACTTGATAAAGAGTTTCATTTTCCTTCTAGGAGAAAGTCGAGATTTTTCATTTCAAATTGTTGGTCTTATGGTGTGGGAAATATTTGTTGAAGAATGTCGTTGTCATTTCTTCCCACGTGCCAATAGACCTAGGTCTAAGAAAAACAACCAACTTTTGACCTTGTCCTTCAAAGAGAAAGGGAAAACTTCAATCTAACAGTGTTTGCGGCCTCAGCATGACTGTAGAAGGTGGCCACCACCTCTTCAAACTCCCAGATTTGTACATATGGGTTCTCATTCTCTAACCCATGAAAGGTTGGGAGAAGTGCAATCATGCATGCCTTAAAATTCGTAGGTGGTTCATTAGGTGGGAACATGATGCAAGATGGGGTGGCCGTTCGTGTTGGGTGCAAGTAATCTTGAAATGCCTCTACTGAACTTCCTTGTGTTGTGTCATTGCGAATAAATTTTGTAGTATGAATTCCAACGGTGAGTGTGAAGATGGAGGTGTAGAAGGCAGTCGATAGTCAAGCAAATCTCCCTAGTTCGTCTCTATACCGATGCATTCACCCTAAAAAGGTCCTTTTTAAAATTTTTAATTTTTTTAAGTTTTTTTTTAGAAATAAATGACAAAAGGAGAGGAAGAAAATAATAATAAAAATAATAATAAACGTATACTTACCTCTTGGTTTAAAAAATCTCTTGATCGGTCTTGCTAGTAGCACCTCCTCAAAGAACGGCGCCTAAAATTTGATTAACACCCAAAAGTGTTATTTACAAGTGGTCAATTGTAGCACAGAAAGACGGTTGTGTCTACAAAGAGTTAACAAAATAAACAAGAAAGATTAACAGAATAAGAGCATTAGAGAAAAATAAATAACAAGTGAATAAAAGAAAAAGAAGAGTTTTGTTGTAATTTTGTTGCTAATAAAATAAAGAAAAGAAAAAGGATTTATGTGAAGAAAATTCAGTAGTAAAAATGGTAAGGTGTCAATGATGACGGGTATTTCTACCAACAAATCAAGTACTTTTAAGCTTGAATATTTGTAAGTTTTTCAAGCATTTTTGTTAGTTTAATGTCTTTTGTGTGTTTTTATAAGGAATTATAAATAAATGCGAACTTGAATGATTTTATATGAAGCAAAGAACAATATTTGCCCATCTTATAAAATCAATGGCAAGAGGAGGCAAAAGAGGATTTTAAGGCACAAAAGAGGAGCTTGAATGCAAAAAAAGGGGTTGCAAAGCACCCTTTTGGGCTCAAAGGCGCAAATGAATGCAAAGAAGTCCAGAGAGCAAGGGAAGCGCAGGCTACAATGCACCAAAGGGGCTGCAGTGTGCCCAAAAAGCGTACCCAGCTCCAAAATGCGTCTTTGCACGCACCCAAAAAAATGTGCCCAGAGGTGGATGGGTCTTTGCAACACACCCAAGGGTGCCGCAGCAGCGTTCAAAAGGGCCTGTGAATGTGTCCTACGCTGGCGCAACAAGACCTAAGTCCCCTGTAAGTGAAATCCCACTTCCAAAAATGCGCGTCGCAACGCTACCGGTCGACCGGTAGTGTGCACACCGGTCGACCGGAAAGGTCAACCGGTCAGCCTGCAAACCGGTCGACCGCACAAGTCAACCGGTGGAATCGACTGTGCGAGAGAAGCTCACAGAAATCAGTCCAAAAACCTACAAATCCAGTGCCAAATCACAAAATCTCAAGGGACAACCACTAGATCTGGGTTCTAGGTACTAAAACAAGTCCAAAGAACCCAAGATCTCCAATTCCTACCCTAGTTTCACTCAAAATCCATCAAAATCCATTTTGAACCAAAAGTAAGTTTTGAATCCATAAAACTTGAAATCCAAGAGAGGTTCTTTCAGTAATCTTACCTTGAATCCTTCTCTTGATGTTGAAAACTCTTTGAAATCACTCTTAGTTCGAATCCGGTCTTGATTTGAGACAAAATGAGAGAGAGAGAGAGAGAGAGAGAGAGAGAGCACGGGAGTGAGAGGGAAGGAGACAGAGAGGACGCATGGGGAAGGAAAGAAAGGGAAGAAAGAAAAGAAAGGAAAAAGAAAAAGAAAAGAAAAAGAAAATAAAAGAAAATGACGTGTAAAATATAACAGTCCAGAAATGCGCCCATACACACTTCTGGATTAAAATAAATTACTGTGAATAATTTAAATACCTTTGAATTACTTAAACTCAATTAATTAAATCAGATTAGGCACACTAATAATCTCAATTACCTTAATTAATCTCAATTAATTCTTCAGGGTGTTACATACATGCACAATTGTTGACTCGATACAAAACTCACACTTTTTCATTTGTGTCTTAGTACTTGATTTGTGTTTTCTTTTTCTTTTCTTCTCTTTTGCTTGAGGACAAGCAAATGTTTGAGTTTGGGGGTATTTGATGATGGGTATTTCTACCAACAAATCAAGTACTTTCAAGCTTGAATATTTGTAATTTTTCAAGCATTTTTGTTAGTTTAATGTCATGCAAAGAAGTCCAGAGCAAGGGAAGTGCAGGCTGCAACGCACCAATGGGGCTCAACAGCGCCCAAAAAGCGTACCCACTCCAAAAATACGTGACTGCAACGTGCTTAAAACATGCTTAGAGGCTAGACGCGTGTTGCAAAGATGCCCAAGGGGCACCGCAAAGATGCCAAAAGGGCCCGGAATGTGTCCCACGCACTCTGAAATGCCCAAAACCACTGCAGCACATCACGCCCCCACCAAAGCGAAATCCTTCTTCCAAAAATGTGTCGCAGAAAGGCGTTTCACGCCGCCTACAGTCTTGTGACTAAATCCCTAGCTCTGAAATATTGTAGTATAAAAGGAAAGAGATGCCATTTTGGAAGGAGAGCCCCGAAAAAGTGAAGAAAAACATCAAAAGGAGGCGAAATCCTTCATCTTTGAGGTCCTTGGAAGCTCTTCAATGGATATTGGGTTTTATCTTCTTTCATCTATTTTTCCATGTTGAGTTAGACATTAAATCTAGGACTTGATGTAGTTTTATTTGAACTAGGTTTTGAATATTTTGTTGATTGTCAATTTAATTTCATTTTCAATTCATTTATATTTCTCTATGCTTAATGCTTCTAATTTATTTGGCCAATGAGTTAGATGATTTTTAGATTGCAAATTTGATGCTTGGGAGAGATTGAGTTCTTTATTTAGATTTGAGAAGCATAGTCTAGGTTGTTGTGAGACTGGGAGGAGATCAACGCTTAGATAATCAAATTAGGATTTAGGTCATTGTGAGGCCGTGAGGCGATCAATATTCCTATTTTTCTAATTCTAAAGGTGAAGCTTAATTTGTGTTTAAATGTTCATTTCAAATAGGGATATTGTTTTGGGTATTTAAATACAATTTCTTGTGAGGCACTCGGGAGAGGTTGCGAGATGAAATTAGAGCCTTGATTAATCAATTGAATGGAATTGATTAGCTATTACATAATAGGATGAACATAGGAATAATAAAGTGAAATCAAGTCCCTAGACCATTTGTGTATAGATACTTTATTTTTCTTATTTTCATATTTATTTTGTTTTATTTTCTTAATTGTCATTTTATTAGGTTGCCTAGATAAATTTAAGTTACACTAATTACGGTACTTAATGGCAATTCTAAACCTAATCCCTATGGAGATGATACTCACTCACCTTATACTTAAAACTTGACACCGCACGCTTGTGGAAACTTATTATACAAAATTAATTCATATCACCAAGAATCCCTAATGTTTCCTTCACCAATTCAAGTTTTGATTCACAAAATAAAATGATCGAATAAATTAAATCTCTTTGTTGACTTCAAACTATTATCATTACAAGTTATCTAAAATCGACAATATATCAACTTGATAATATTGCAAAGAAAAGCAATTTGTAAAATAATTTGAATAACAAAACAATGCATGACAAAATTACATAAGAAAAAAGCGTGGATCGGACTTATATAAAAATTGGCACATAATATTTTGAAAAGTAAAAGAAAGATAGATGAGATTTAATTCATTCGGATATTAAACTTTGCAAAGACAACGGATCAAAAGCCCAAATTGGGTCACTCAACAAAAGTTCATCTCTAACCTCACCATGAGAACTCTAGCCTAACTTGGAAAACATTCTCATAAGTTCTAGAGAGAAAATATGAGAGTGACAAAGAAGACGACGAAAACTAAATATAAAATGCTTACAAAAAACCTTAGGCTAACCCCTATTTATAGAGTTGAGAGGTTACCCCGTCAAATAAGGAAATAAATAATAAAAAATGGAAAAATACAAAAGAAGAGGAAAGAAAATAAAATTACACATAAATTAGGTCCGAAATTAGATATATGATTTGAGAAGGAAATCAGGCAATTTTCATAGAAGAAATCTGGATTCAACACCTCATGTGGACACGTGTCAAAGCGCAGTTGGAGGAAAGGAATAGAATGCCACATGTTGCACGCAGAGTGCAAGAAGTGTGCTGGCGGTTGGAGACAGCTGGGACCCGCGTTGGATAGGTGGCGCACGCAGAGAAGAGGAATAGGCTGCACGCTAACACGCGGGACCCACGCAGAGGAAAGCCAGGATGCGCGCTGATGGCTGCGTGAAGGAACCCGCGCGTGAGGAGTTCCCGTGCTAGTGATGTGTGTTGGAAGTGCTACGGATGGGCTATCACAAACTGGGGCTAAAGCGTGTTGGACTGATGGGGTGGCTTGGCTTAGCGGCTCAAATAGTTGATGCTCTCTCTCTCTCTCTCTCTCTCTCTCTCTCTCTCTCTCTCTCTCTCTCTCTCTCTCTCTCTGATTAGGTTGTGTGGCTCGGCTGAAAGGCTTGGGTCAGGATGGTTGAAAACATGGCTTTCATGACTTATTTCTGTGTAGCTTTTTACACTGCTTGTATCTGCAAATAATTAAGCAACAACTAGACAAATTCTAATGAAAAATATTCTGAATGAAAATAATAGAATTGTTTAATTAAAGCTTAAATATTTTAATATTATATAAATCAAAAGCAGTATTTAGGGTGCGTTTTCATTCACAAATGATAGGCGTTGAAGAGTGATGCTCTTGTTGATGGAAGAGGTGATGGCAAAGTTGGATCTTTAAGGATATGAGCTTTAATGACCGGTATTGGCATAATAGGTTAGGAATCATAGACTTCATCTTGTATTCTTCTTCAATGACCGAAGCTTGCTTCCCTTCCTCACCTAGGGAGTCTTTATCAAAACTCTCAAAGTACTCCTTTCTTGGTGTCAGTTCTTCAAGATGGCAATCTTACATGTACATAATTGGAACATTCATAGTAGGAGTGGATGCTTCCAATTTGTCAAAGTGTTCCACCATTGCCGAACATCTCTCGATTTCAAATGGTTTCTCTAGCATTTTATTTAACCTCACACTTGTTTTGGCAACTAGAGCTTGTAATTCAAGCAAGGTCTCCAACTCTAGAGGTTGAGTGTCATACCATGGCTCTATAATGTTGAAATTATCCTCCCAACTTTAGTTGTTCCTTGAACAATTCCAATTCCAATGATTAAATTCGTCCATGTCTTCTAACATGTGGTAGGCTCATCCACTAATTTTTGGTAGAAAATGTTAGTTTTGAAAACGATTTTCTATGCGGAAGTGTGTATCTAGTGTATTGTGTATAATAAAAATTTTGACAAACTATTAAGATACTTTTATAGATTACATTAATTTATGCACGAATAAATTAATCAAAATAATTTTTGAATTAATTTACCTAGCGATCGATTAGGTCGATAACTTGAGTTTTTTGATCACGAACGTTCCTTGCTCTAAGCTTGTTTAGAATACTCGAATCTTCCTCGTCAATTATTTGATTCTATGAAAATGTGTGTGTGGGTACCCATGCAACAAAACGAGATTAGCAAATAAACACCCAAGTATTCCACGAAATCAACACATGCACAACGTGGAATTTGAGAGAAAATTTTTCCTTTCACACTCTATAATTTCGGCCACACTATGTTAGGGAGAGTAAAAATTGTGTTCTCTAATTTTCTGTAATCTCCTATTTATAGAGTAGTAGTCAAACTCCGAGAAGAAGTTTTATCCATATCTCCAAGATAAACCTTGATAAGTATCTCTCGCTTCTAATTGATTTTGGAAATAAATCCCCTCTTTCCCTTATTGACAAGGGCTGGCCATCACAGGGATATTCCGCTTATTGTTGGTGCAAATCACAGATAGGGAAGGACAAAAAATTCTCCTTTATCCTCTAATCTAATTTATACTCAAATTCAAATTCCAATTTACGTCAAATTTATTTTATTTTGAATTCATATTGGACAACTTATTAAATAAGTCAATTGAAAGCTTAGAGAGCAAGCAATTGAATCCCAAAAGGGATTCCCACTCTGCTAGGCGTGTACACCATGTGGACTCCTCCACATGCGTGTTACAAAATTTAAATTTAAATAGTCACATTATTTAATTTACAATTGAGAATTAATTATTCTTGAGTGTTCTATTTAAAATTATATAATTCTAAAATTCTCATTTTCCCTGAGTGTCTCGTAGGATTTATAAGAACGACGCGAGGACTCATCGACCTATAATTTTAAGTTCTAAAAAATTAATAATTAATTAAAACTCTTTAATTAATTAATTAATTAATTCTATTAATTTCAAAAGTTACTTGACTATAAACTTAGAATTGTACTCTAGCAATTATAGACATAAATTACTTCTAAATTGTGATTATACATTCGATATAGTCATTACATATAGATCAATCATTCATAAATAATTCATAATTAGAGCTAGGTGAAATCCATTAACTTTTCTAATTACATCTTTATCCTTGAGTACCATTGATTCTCTAATGGACAGTGATTCATAAAACAAATTCATTAATAGAAGCTCCTACTAGTCCAAGTACCAAATCAGTTTTTAAGAGATTATTTATCTGCTTCTTTCTCAAGAAGGAACGTATTCCATCTCATGTATTAACATTCTCAGCTACTCACATCATCATGTCTCCAAAATATAAGGAATATGATTAAATATCTCAAAATTCATATTGAAAAAATCAAAAGACACAAATTCATAAATAGAAGTCTGCGAATAACTTAGGATTAAGATCATTGTATATATGGCCATCAATAGACTCAATCAGAATTTCTATGCTTAATGGAAATTATCAAAAATTCATATTGTATCAATGTCTTGGTTCCAAACAATCTCATTATGCGTAATATATTCATTCAATATCTCGTCATATTAATAGTGCGGATAACATCGTTCCATTCTAAATGGAAATGACAAATATTAGTATTGTTTTAATTAAAGATTACGAATTTTAATTAAATTAATTACGAACATTGTTTTTATTATTATCCTTAAATATTATCATTTCGTATATAACACTTATATATAATATTTAAGGTCACATAAAAAATTATGGAATTTGTACTAATATTCATAAAATATTTAATAATATATGCACATAAAATAACAAATAAATTCTTTTATTAAATAAATAATAAATATACTATTACATCTGATACTTCTATGACACTATTCTTAACAGAAAGTGATGGCATCTCCTCTTTCCATCCAATGTCTTGCTTGGAAATATAAGCCATTGAAGAAGATTTTAAGTTGACACTCCTTAGAGAAGCCATGATAAGGAAATTACTGAGTGAGCAAATCTTTATATCTCCACCAAACACCATGCAACGTTTCCAAATCAATTAAAAAAACAATTCCCGGCGACTGGGGATAAAATTTGATGTGTTCCTAAGGGACTTTCAAATTAAACCTCACCTAAATTATCGTTATTGGGTATAGTAGCAAGTAAGTGTCTTTCTTAGTTAATAAGTTACTAATCTTGAAAAAAAAAAAAACATAAATAAAGAGGGTTTGGATTATTAATATAAAGTAACAAGATATTGAAAATAAAGAACGAAGGAAACAATAATGAAAATATTGGTCAAAAGCTCATTCTCCGCCACTAGATAATAAAATTATGATGAATGGTCGATATTTTTCTCAATTTTCTATTGAAAATATCATGCGTAGATAACAACAAACTATGTTACCTCAATCTTTATTTAGTTTGTCGTTAAATAAACAAAGCGTAGATAAACAAACTATGTTACGTCAATTTTTAGAAGACTAAATTATTACGTACTTGTACTAAGTTCAGTAGTAGTATTCGTCAAAGTTATCAAGAAATTTATTATATCATATTAAAAGTCTTCCATTATAAACTTAGTAATTTTAGGGGACGTTACAGCAACCCAGACCGAGTTGAATTTTTACAATGATTTTTTTAAATAAAATAAGAGCACTTCGAATCACTCGACACCAAAATAGTTTTAGGTCTAGAGTATCAACCACGTTTGGTTCGGGAGTTCAGGCCGAGATCAGGATTAGGTGAATAATGACAGACTCCAGACTGAGCCTTCTGGCCCGCTCTAAACTTGCAGCTTTGCTTAAGATCCGCTCTAAACTTGCAGCTCTACCTAAGATCACACTACAAGAAAAAAGTGGTTTTGCGGACGACAAAAAGTCGCCGCAAAAAAACATGTCGCGTCGCAAATATGTCGCCGTTAAAAAAGTAGTCGCAAATAGTTTATTTGCGACGACAGTATCGTCGCAAATACATTTGCGATGACATTTATATTTTGCGACGACTTTTGTCGTCGCAAATAATTTGTTGGTTAATTTGTCGTGATTTAAAATTATTTGCGACGACTTTTTTCAAAACATCGTCGCAAAAATTCAAATTTTTTTGCGACGACAAGTTAAAATGTCGTCGCAAAAGGTCGTCATGAAATAGTCGATTTTTTTTTGCGACATTTACAATTTATAATAAATCGCAAAAAAGCGAAATAATTTTTTTTTTTTTTTTTTAAAATGGCAATTACATAATTTTTAATAATTTTAATTAAACATTATTACATTACATACTAAATATAATTTATTAAGATACATTAAAAGTAAAATGTAAATTAATATTAAAAACAATAAATCTAAATAAATTTATAAAATATGTTATGAATACTACATAAAGTGCAAATGTAATGTTCAACAAAATATAAAAGTCTAAATAAAGTGAAAAATCATACAAAACTATTCCTCTAAGTTTGCAAAGATAAACCAACAGTCATCATCGGGGATTGTCATCATCTGAAGGAGGCAGAGGAGCGTCTAGGTTAACTGGTTCTGGATGAGAAATCGTAGGTAATTGGATGTTAGGCTACAATCTAGACCAGAACTCTAACATCTTTACCTGATTGTCATAAATCTTCATTTGTTCCTGATACGATTTCTTTAATAACGATCCATACGCGCAGCCTCAGGTTGAGCTGATGATGTTGTGTCCGAGAATGAACCAGCAGATGAAGGAGAAGCCCCAGAGTAATGCTTTTGGGTAAGCATCAGACCCACTCCTTTCTTATGTCCTCTACGCGTGCCAAGAACTTGCTCCAAAATCCTATGCTCATCAAGGGGAGATGCAGTCGCGCTTGAAGTAGTCTGTGTTCTATGTCTCTCCTCCTCCAGAGTGTTCTACATAATAATACATTATAAGTATTTTTACGTGATATAAAACCACTATTTAAATATAAAAAAAATTTAACAAGAAAAGTGAAAATGCTTACGAAAGTCTGTTCCGCGTCGGTATTAACCCAAGAGTCCCCACGACGATGCATGTCTGCCTAATTGTCTATAGCAGACATCGGCTCTTGGGTCTCTGTACTGGCCTGTGAAATAAATTACACAGATTTATATTCTTAAATTCTAACTAAATTTCGGCAGCATAACGACTTATTTTTCATATAATCCAAAAATCAAAACCTATAAAAAACAACTTTAAAAGATTTCGGCACACCATAACTGCAACATGTGCCACCCAGAACAAGAATCATAAACATATAAATACGATAATGATCAAAAAATAAATGTACTAACCTTCTTACTGCGATGTTGCGAGTATGATAAGCGACCATGTACGCTTGGATACCTTAGGTTGCTGCGATTACTTCTATTTGTCTCTGATATTTTCTGTTTATGATTAACTATAATGAGTAATAGTTACTTGAAATTATGTATAAAAAATCATAAAGTTCTAACATATCTATAATTACTTGAAATTTGTCGCCGGAGAACCTATCGCAACAACGATCCCAATGAGCTTGATTTCTCATATTAGCCGGAGAGTTTCTCTACCATACCGTTTGTAGTAGCGGTGCAAGGAACTTTTCCAAATTGTACCACTTTTGTCGCCTCCCTATCAACAACGGACCTCGAATGCCGTTCTTGTAGTTATAGTCCATGTTAAACCAATCCTTGCAAAACAGTTTCACATCGTTAAAATGCATTGTTAACTATAGTATAAACTATACAAAATGTACCATAAAAAATACAAACATCCGGTCCTGAATTGTCCTCTTGTCAACGTCGCTAACGTCCTTCCAAGCATCGTGGAAGGGCTCGATATGTCCTCGTATGAATACCAACCGCACTTTCAAACCAGGCACCATATTTACCAAGCGCCTTCCAAGTACCTCCCGCCTCATCAAATTCGACCGTGATCTTCCCGTCTTGCATGACCTTCTAGGCAATTTCAAAACCTTTTTGCCCCACCTCGACCTCTACGTTGTCGAGGTTCAGGTCTTGTAAGCATTTGAAATCATTTCAAATCAACATGTACTACTACATTTATTTACTATATGATAGAACGAGGAAAAAGTCGAAATAACATACCGGACTCACAAAGTGGCGGGGGACTCTGTGAGGACCGGGAGGTGGCTCCGCTCCCCCAAAGATCCAAAGACAGTCGCTAAAGTTCCAGCCATCAATATCTATGACAATATTAAAAGAAAATCACAATATTAATAACAACATTAATAAATTCAATGAAAATAACAATATTAAAACGAAATCGTAGAAAAAGCGACAAAGATTACTCTCATTGTAGTTCTACTCATCGTCACATTTGCTACATTGTTGATTCTCGACATCATCATTTATGTCATCATCATCTTGATTCGATGACTTCATCTTCAACGTACTCCTCTAAAGTTTCATCGTCTTCATCATTAATAAAGTCATCACCTACGGAGACTTATCTTTCATAATTGCATCAACATCGGAAGTGACAACATTAGACTCCATCCATCATCTCAATTCAATACAAATGAGTCAATCTCTGGTAGTTCCACTACTAACTCAATATTTGTAGATTCTGTATCCCCGAGCTATCATCACGCCATCAATGTCAAGTTCTAAATGTCCCAAATATGGCGATGTCTAAAGTGTTCTACAACCTTCCGGTTTGGACCGTTAAATAAATCGCTCACGTAAAAACTTGTTCTGCTTATGATGCAAGTATGAAAGGTTCGCTCGTACCACGTCTCTTTAACGAAAACACTTATTCTATTTTTGTAGTGTAGAATCCTTTTTTTTTTTTTTTTTTTTAGTGTCAAACCACGTACATTTAAAAAGCGTAACAGAATTGTCATTCAAGTACGACAGCTCATAAATGTCCTCCAAAACTCCATAAAACATTTGGTTATCATGTCCGCGAACACAAACACCACTATTTTGAGTGCTTCGATTCATATCCCGATTGCGTGTCAGAAACTTTACACCGTTGACCACACAACCAGGATAACTTCGACATGAGAAGCTTGAACCACTTGAAAGCAAAAATATTTGATCATTTGCTTCTGGTTCATTCTGCTTTCTAATATTGAAAATCTGCAAGGAGACACATATATTTTATAAAACGTCACTTTTTAATGACTTAACAATATCAATGCAAATTAATTATAAACGTACCTTATTCTTAAACCATTTTGGAAA
Organism: Morus alba; assembly: GCA_012066045.3. Classification (NCBI taxonomy): domain Eukaryota; kingdom Viridiplantae; phylum Streptophyta; class Magnoliopsida; order Rosales; family Moraceae; genus Morus; species Morus alba. Next base: position 20,741,674 of record CP050225.2, on the reverse strand, counting down.
CTCTTTCGATTGAATTTCATCCAATGGTATGATTCGACCGTTGGTATCAATCTCTTTCCTATGGTCACTGTTTAAAAGAGAATGAAAATAAATGACATAATTGTATATGATGCGACACAATCTATGAACAATTAAGTGACAAAGGTGAAAGTAATACGTACTCAATGAACTGCTGAATTTCTTAACAGTTCTGTAGGACGTACCACTCGGCTTTCTCTTGTAAACCAGTATCCAATGTGACAGGGGTCATCTTCCCAATTGGCCGACAACGAGTATCAAATACAGAAATCTTTTTAACAATACGCTCTTCATCGTCCATCCAATTTCTGGCAAGTTGGTTAAATCGTGTTTCAACTCCAGTTAAATACATCGAACAAAAAGTCAGAGCTTCGTTGACAATGTAAGCCTCAGCAATCAAACCCTCAGGACGTGCACGATTCTTGACATATTTGTTTAACGACCCAAGAAAACGTTCAAACGGATACATCCATCTTAAGTGAACCGGTCCTCCTCGAATGGCTTCTTCAGGCAAGTGTATAACTAAATGTACCATTATGTCAAAAAAGGCAGGAGGAAAAATTGTTTCTAACTTGCATAAAATAAGCACAATATCTTGTTGAGCTTTCTCTAAATCACTTTTCCGCAATGTATTGGAGCATATTAACTCAAAAAAATTACTCAATTCTGTTATTGCATCAACGATCTCTTTCTTCATGAATGGTCGTATCCCCGTTGGCAATAATCGTTGCATTATGATGTGACAATCATGCGATTTTAGCCCAGAAATTTTATTTTTCCCATCGATCACATTTTTCTTTAAGTTTGAAGCAAATCCATCAAGAAACTTTACTGATTTTAAAAAATCACAAAACTTTTTATTGTCGTCGGGAGATAGTGTATAAGATGCATGTGGTTTCATCCAACGATCATCGTCTTTGTACAAATGCAACTCCTTGTGCACCCCCATATTTTGCAGATCGATTCTCGCCTTATCCGTATCTTTACTTTTTCCATCAATGTCAAGAATTGTGCCCAATAAACTGTCGCATACATTCTTCTCAATATGCATAACATCTAAGTTGTGACGTAACGACAATGACTTCCAATAAGGAAACTCCCAAAAGATACTCTTCTTTGTCCAATTAAGCTCGCTTGCATGTCTTTTTCACTTCTTCCCACCATATTTGTCATCTTTACCAGGCAATCTGTAGGACACATTTTTCGAGCCGGAGGAGGTCGTTTCTCAACCGTACCATCAAACTTTTTATTTTTTCTCATCCCATGTTTAATAGGAAGCCATCGCCGATGGCCAACAAAACAAGTCTTACTTGTTATCCTCTTTGAGGGAGTTGCATCGTTGCAAGTTAGGCATGCTAAATAGCCCTGACCACTCCATCCAGATAAACTACTACGAGCAGGAAAATCATTAACAGCCATAAGCAACATAGCTCGCATCTGAAATGAAGTATTCGAAACTGTGTCACGTACAATTACTCCATTATTCCACAAATCTTTTAACTCATCCACAAGAGGCCTTAAAAAAACATCCATGTCCTTTCCGGGTGCATTTGGGCCAGGAATCAACAATGTCAACATCTTATAAGGATGTTTAGTGCATAACCACGGAGGCAAATTGTAGGCCGTTAAAACCACCAGCCACATACTGTATGAGAGGCTCATGTTACCGAAAGGATTGAAACCATCAGCGGCCAACCCCAAGCGAATGTTTCTCGGCTCACGTGAAAACTCAGGATACTTTTCATCTATCTCCTTCCATTCAATACCATCGACTGGATGACGCATTAAATCCTCATCATTTGAACGCCCACGCTGGTGCCACGTCATATCTTTAGCAGTGTCACGAGAACCGTACAAACGCTTCAATCGATCTGTTAACGGGAAATAACGTAGTACTTTCCACGGGACTTGTTTAGTACCCTTTGTCTTTTTTTCTTCCAACGTGATGTTTTACATACAGGACACATTTCTAGATCAGCGTTCTCCTTCCAAAACAAAGCACAATCGTACTTGCAGACATGAATTGTTTCGTAACCCAATCCAAGTTTACTCAGGAGCTTCTTTGACTCATAATGAGAAGAAGGTAACTTCACATCCGGAAATGCATCTTTCAGTAGACTTAAAACGGCATCCATACACTCATTAGGTCACTTGTATAACACTTTTAAATGCATCAATTTCACTAAGAAATTTAAAGATGAATACTTAGTACAGCCCGGATACAATCCCACCTGAAGTTCAGAAAGTAGATCTTTAAATTCAGAGTATTGTGCATCTTCTAGATCCACATGCGTCTCATCCACCATTCCACGGTCATCATTAATCCCGGCAACATCTTCTACGACTGCAAACATCTCGTCTACTGGTTGATTAACTATTGGATCTACACCTGAAACCGCCTCTACTTCACCATGGTGAATCCATGTTCTATACAATGGATCAAAACCATATCGATGTACATGCGCCCTCACAGTTTCTACTGGATGCATTAAATGGTTTCTACATTTCATACAAGGACAGCTGATATGGCCAAGTGAAGTTTGATAATTTTTTGCGACCTCAATAAAAGCAGATAACCCATTCCAATATTCATCCGACAATCGGTTCCTCCAAGAAGTCCAACTTTTGTCAATCAGCATTTCAACTATAAACGACAACAAACATAACAATTTATTAATGCGTTCAATTAATTTTAATTTTATTCTTAATTAACACAATTAAGATTTATTAATTAAATTGTGTTAATGAACTTATTAAAATTCTAGTTTCCTAAATTTTGCCTAACTAAATTTCAAAGAAGATAACGACTTATTTTTCACATAATCCAAAAATCAAAACCTGCGGAAAAACAACTTTAAAAAATTCGCACACCATAGGCGCAAGATGTGCCACCCAGAACAAGAATCATAAACATATATTAAATTTCAACATAATCCTGAATTCATACAACTACTACAATTTTAAGATAAATAAATATAAAAAACTTACAAAGTTCAAACCCACTAAACGGGGGCTGAAAAAAGAAGGATTACGTCGGAGGAACCGTGCAAACAAGGATGAGGGCGAAAACTCAAACACCTACATCAGTACATCAAATTAAAACATCAAACATAATTTTCAAACATCAATATTAATATTTTATTAACATCTACAGAAACATATAAACACCATAATAAGTATATTGCTTAAAAAATAATTTTAAGTTCTAAGTATAATCTAAGTCATGAGTATAATCTAGTCATCTAATTCTAAATTCTACTAATCTAGTTTTAAGTATAATGCTTAAGAAATAATTTTATGTCCTAAGTATAATCTACTTATTAATGCTTAAAAAAAAATTTGTGTATATATATACACACCTGGGGGGCGGCGGGACCGGGGAGGCGGCGGGACTGGGGCGGCGGGACCGGGGAGGTGGGACCAGGCCGGCAGTAGTGTGGCGGCGGTGCGCGGCGGCGGCGACGGGTAGTGACGGGAAAGGGAAAGAAGAGAGAGAGGGAAGGGAAGAGAGAGAAAACACGGAAGAGTGACAAGGGGAGAGAGGGAAGGGGAGGGCCAGCCGGCGGCAGGGGGAGACGGCGGTGGCGGCGGAAGGAGAGGTGAAGAAGAGAGAGAGAAAGAAGGGAAGAGAGAGAGAGAGAGAGAAGGGAAGAGAGAGAGGAACAGCCGGGAGCGGTGGTGGCGGCGACGGCGACGGGAAGAGGAGGCGGCGAGGGATAGGAGAGAGAGAGAGTGTGATTTTTTTTTTTGCAGAGAATCAGGAGAAAATGGAGAAGAAGGAGGAGGGGATATAATTAGGGCACTTATTTGCGATGACAAAGTCGTCACAAATAGGCATTATTTGCGATGACATTGTCGTCGCAAATAATTTTTTTTCCCGCCCATTCCCCCTCGTCTAATAAGGTATTTGCGACGACAATGAAAAAATGTCGTCGCAAATAATTTTTTTCCCGCCCATTCTCCCTCGTCTGATAGAGTATTTGTGACGACAACGAAAACATGTCGTCGCAAATAATTTTCCATTATTTGCGACGACCTGTCGTCACAAATAACGAGGATTGTCGTCGGGAAAACGTGGTTTAATTCGCGCGAAAAATCCACGCCATCGAAATTTGCGCGGCAATATTATTTGCGACAACAAAAAAATTATTAGCGACGACTTTGTAATTTTTTTAAACGGAGTTATTTGCGACGACATGTCATCACAAATAGTCCAATATTTGCGACGACAAATGTCGTCGCAAAAAAAGTCGTCGCAAATGGGTATTTTTGTTGTAGTGTCATTCTTCACTGTACAATGTTGTCTAAGCCTCCATGAGCTATATGATCTACATCGACTACCAATTTCACTTAAATTGCGTGCGAACCACTGATTAGTAGAGATGTTCCTGTGCAAACCTTGCATTTATAAGTAATGATGCATTATATATGAGATGGAGTTATATAATTAAAGGATAATATAAAAGGTATTGCATTTATGTTTGAGAATTTAAAAGTTTAATATTTTGATTTTATATGTATTTATTTTGGGATTTCAGAACTCAATAGTTTAATATTTATATCTAAATTGCGTGTGAACCACTGATTAGTGGGGATGTTCCTGTGCAAACCATACATTTATAAGTAATGATGCATTATATGTTGGAAAATAATGGCATCGAGTGTGCAGCGGAATTTTAAAAAATTTAAATCAATTTTAAAGTCAATCAAGAACATGTTCATGATACTATATAACATAAATACTAAAGATCTAAATCATACATTTTGAGATTTAGGAAACTGCATGTCTGATAGATCAAAGCATTCCAAACAGCAACCGGAAGAACGTCAACCAACTGGTCTTCTTTGCTATTCTCGTTTCCACGATCGGAGTGCGGGTGGACACACGTCGTTCAATCTCCTCTTGGTATGCTTGATCTCCTACCAATCATAAGAGAGCCAAAGAAAAAATTGTTCTTGAGAATTAAATAATTTTTCCTCTCAGGAATCTTTTATCAATAGCCTCCAAAAAGTCTCTCAAGTGATCTAATGAATAATGTGACTTAATAGGCTATTTATAGTGTTTAGGAAGTCATACTTCTGTAATAATTAGGTTTCTCAAAGTTTTAATCGCATCCAGAGTCAATTTTGCCACATCAGCATGCATTTTACGTTACAACCGGTCGATCGATGACATAGACATTATAACTCACCAGTCGATCTGTCTTCACTAACCAATCGACACATGCGCCTTGATTTAAACTTGTTTTCCTAGTTTTTCAAAGACGGAAAAACTTGCATAGAGCCTCAATTTTGATTCAAGTAACCCAACAGAGAAGTTGTATGGTCAAAATAGTCATATAATTGTTAGGAATGGTGTCCTAGAAGCATGAGATGTAATAGGATATTTATTATTTATTTAATAAAAGAGTTTATTCATTATTTTATGTGCATATATTTATGAATATTTTATGAATATCAACGAAAATTCCATGATTATTTATGTAACCTTAAACATTGTATATAAGTGTTATATACGAGAGGATAATGTTTAAGGATAATAATCAAAAAGCAATGTTCATAATAAATTTAATTAAAGTTCAGAATCTTGAATTAAAACATTATTAATACATGTCATTCCCATTTAGAATGGAACGGTGTTATCCGCACTGTTAATATGGTGAGATATTGAATGAGTGTATTTCGCATAATGAGATTATGTGGAACAAGGACACATACACAATATGAATTTCTAATAATTTCCGTTAAGTATAGAAATTCTAATTGAGTCTACCGATGGTCATATTGTTGGTTCCCGAATCGAATTCGGCGGCGGAAGCGCAGCGGAAAGGCGGATCGTGTATAACAAAAATTTTCATAAAACTTTTGAGATACTCTATAGATTATATTAATTTATGCACCAATAAATTAATCTCATTAATTTATAAGATTCAAGGATCAACCGAAAAAAAATACCTTGTAGCCGACTCGGATGATATCTTGATTTTCTTTGACCACGAACAGTCCTAGCTCCAAGCTTTTGTGTTTAGAACACCAAAGTCTTCCACGTCAATTCCTTGATTCCACGTAGACGTGTGTGTGGGCACACGTGAGACAAAACGGTTTCTAAAACACTCGAATTTCCACAAACACCAACGCATGCACGATGTGGAATTTTTTTTGGAGAAAAATATTTTCTCTCTCTTAGCTATGAGAAATTTCGGCCACACTGTTTTTTAGGGCTGAAAAAATGTTTCAAAATTGTCCTACAATTTTTCATTTATCTCATATTTAAAGAGAAGAAGTCAAACTTCAAAATAGGATCAAATCCTTATCTCCAATTTTGAATTTGGAACAAAAAATCCCTTCCCCTTATCCCTTAGGTGTGTGGCACCTAAATAAGATAAGGAATGAAGATATTTTATCCATTATCCAGTAGTCCAATTTTAATTCAGATTCAAATTCGAATTTAAGTCAAACTTAAATTAATTTGAATTCTAAATTGAACAACTTATCAAATAAGTTTAAATGGATAAATCTAGATATGTTCAAATTCAAATTTAAATAATCTCATTATTTAAATAATAATTAATTCTCAATTAATTATTCTTGAGTATTTAATTTTAGAATTCCGTAATTCTAAAATTCCCATTTTGCCCTTTGTGTATGCGGTAGAATTACAAGGACGACGCGGGGGACTAATGGACCTATAATTACGAGCTCCAATAAAATTAATAATTAATTAAACACTTTAATTAATTAATTAATTCTATTAATTCAATAGTTACTCCACTATAAACTTGGAATTGCACTCTCGGAATTATAGACATTAATTACTTCTAAACCGTGAAGTGTCCATTTGATATAGTCATTGCATATAGATCGATCCTCCATAAATAATTCATAATTCGAGTCGGGTAGAATCCGTTAACCTCTCTAATTACATCTTTATCCTTGAGTACCATTGATTCTCTAATGGATAGTGATTCATAAAACAAATTCATGAACGAGGCGCTCTTACTAATCCAAGTACCGAATCAACACTCAAGAGAATTATTTATCTGCTTCTCTCTCAAGAAGGAATGGATTCCATCTCGTATAATAACATTCCCAGCTACCTATTTCATTATGTCTCCAAAATACAAGGAATAGGATTTAGGGTTTTGGAATCCGTACCGAGTAAATCAAAAGACATAAATCCATAAATAGGAGTTTGTTAAGAACTCAGGATTAAGATCATTCTATATATGACCATCGGTAGACTCAATTAGAATTTCTATGCTTAACGGAAATTATTAGAAATTCATATTGTGTCTGCGTCCATGTTCCACATAATCTCATTATGCGAAATACACTCATTCAATATCTTGCCATATTAATAGTACGGATAACACCGTTCCATTCTAAATGGGAATGACATGTATTAATAATGTTTTAATTAAAGATTCCAAACTTTAATTAAATTCATTATGAACGATTACTTTTGATTATTATCCTTAAACATTATCCTCTTGTATATAACACTTATATACTATGTTTAAGGTTACATAAATAATCAAGGAATTTTATTTGATATTCATAAAATATTCATAAATATATGCACATAAAATGATGAATAAACTATTTTATTAAATAAATAATAAATATCCTTTTACATCTCATGCTTTCAGGACACTATTCCCAACACATATATAGAATGATCTTAATCCTGAGTTCTTAACAAACTCCTATTTATGAATTTGTGTCTTTTGATTTACTCGGTACGGATTCCGAGACCATGAATCATATTCCTTGTATTTTGGAGACATGATGAAGTAGGTAGTTGGGAATGTTATTATACGAGATGTAATCCATTCCTTTTTGAGAAAGAAGTAGATAAATAATTCTCTCGAGGGTTGATTCGGTACTTGGATTAGTAGGAGCTCTGATTCATGAATGTGTTTTATGAATCACTGTCCATTAGAGAATCAATGGTACTCAAGGATAAAGATAAAATTAGAGAGGTTAACGGATTCTATAGGGCTCTAATTATGAATTATTTATGGAGGATTGATCTATATGCAATGACTATATCAAATGGACACTTCACAGTTTAGAAGTAATTTACATCTATAATTTTGAGAGTGTGATTCCAAGTTTATAGTGGAGTAACTATTGGAATTAATAGAATTAATTAATTAATTAAAGTTTTTAATTGATTATTAATTTTATTGGAGCTCAGGATTATGGGTCCATTAGTCCCCGCGTCGTCCTAGTAATTCTACCAGACACAGAGGGCAAAATGAGAATTTTAGAATTACGAAATTCTAAAATTAAACACTCGAAAATAATTAATTGAGAATTAATTATTATTTAAATAATGTGATTATTTAAATTTGAATTTGAACACATCTAGATTTATCCATTTGAACTTATTTGATAAGTTGTTTAAATTTAGAATTCAAATTATTTTAAGTTTGACTTAAATTCAATTTAAATTCAAATAAAATTGGACTACAGATGAAGGATGATTTTCTCTTCCTTCCCTATCCAAAGATTGGCGCCACACAGGATGAAAGTCCCCATCTTGGCCGGCCACACTAAGGGATAAGGAAGTAGGAGATTTTGTTCCAAATTCAAATAGGAGATAATTAACAAGCTTTATCTTAGAGATAGAGATTTGATTCCTTTTTAAAGTTTGATTTCTACTCTTTAAATATGAGAATGATAGAAAATTGTGAAAACAATTTTTGAAACAATTTTTCAGCCCTAATAGGATTAGTGGCCGAAATTCTCAAGCAAAAAGAAAGGAAAAAGTTTTTCTCCAAAAATTCCACATCGTGCATGCGTTGGTGTTTGTGGAAATTCAAGTGTTTATTGTAACACGTTTTGTCTCATGTGTGCCCACACACACGTCTTCGTGGATTCTAGGAATTGACGTGGAAGACAATGGTTTTCTAAACACAAAGCTTTGGAGCAAGGATTGTTTGAGGTCAAAGAACTCAAGTTATCAACCGAGTCGGCCTCCAGGTATTTTTCCTGATCGAGTTCTTAATAAATGAATTAATGAGATTAATTTTTTCATGCATAAATTAATATAATCTACAGAGTATGTCAAAGGTTTTATGAAAATTTTTATTATACACGATCCGCCTTTCATTGCTAGCTTTTGCACCGAATTCGATTCAAAGAACCAACAATAATAAGCGTTCACATATTAAAAACTCTTAAAATAATAATTCAAGCATCCTATCTAGAATTAATTTATCAATTAATTCACCCGATAAATCTCTCATGAATTAATCAATCTCATATTAACTTTGAACCACTTTTTCAAAAATAACACAAGTTACCAATATCTTTGGAACTACATTTGTATCGTTATAGGAAATTCTATGAGCTAACAAAGGGAGCCAATGGACATATATGAATCAAGCTCATATAATCACAATGCAACTGGTAAACCAACAATCTGTCTCATGATTATAAAACTCTAGCGCTATTCCACTAAAAGCCTAGAGCTGCACTCTTGAGTTATATAGCGTATTTACAAAGCTCTAAATAGCTCTCATCCATGAATAAATATATTAGTGTATCATCCCCATAGGATATCCATAATCGACTTAAGGTCAAGTTCCGTTTTACCTTCCCGATTACATTTATCTTATGTTCCATTATCACACCATCGGAAAAATAATATTCGTACCATTACAAACAATAAACCATTAGATAACATATAGAACTCTAACGGCCGAGCACTCATATTTTTCAATCCATTGATAATGCATAAGAGGATATCATTGACTTTTTATAGGAGCTATGGATTCCACTATCTATGAATAACAAATCTACGCATACACGAGTCATACCCCCAATGTACCGGTAAGCGTACCTTTATATAATATCAAGATGTCTCTCTTTAGTACATCAAAGGATACAAGTCAAGCATACGGGTTCATTATCCATCTCAGAATTAAGATGACAACATATAATTTGTCAAAAGTGAATTGTTTTATTCAAACAGAATTATTAATTAAAACAATTCAACTTTTGTCCGATCCAATATAGATTTCACCATTAGAAACTATATCAATGTCTCTACCCATGGAGTCTCACCTCTGACGACCAAGACAAGTCATCTCTGTTAGGAAGTAGACAACATAACAATCTTAACATGAATAAATCGCCCAACTTTATTCCCTCGATTGTCGATCATATGATTTAGACTATCATCTTTAGATTCTTGTCTTCTGCATGTTCTTTACATTACATGCATGATTTAAAGATTTAGAATGACTGTCTCAGACTTTTAGTTTGCTTAGCATACATTCAACTAATATGAACATAAAGAGGACAATATATAGATATATGAAATAAATAAATCTTTATTAATAGTTAAATGGCTCAAAGAACATTGTTATATTTGTTCCTAAGGGCATAAACGCTTACATTATATATGAGATGGAGTTATATAATTAAAGGATAATATAAAAGGTATTGCATTTATGTTTGAGAATTTAAAAGTTTAATATTTTGATTTTATATGTATTTATTTTGGAATTTCAGAACTTAATAGTTTAATATTTATATCTAAAATTTGGATGTTGAAAGTTTTTTTTTTTTTTTTTTTTCTAATATTGTCATGATCCTCGTAAATAAGATGTGATTTGACAGCCAATAAATAGTCTTGTAATCTCAAATGAAATTATTATGATTGTGGATATTCTAAAAAGAGATTTTTCTTTTTTAAGAAAAGATATCCTTTCCTCATGGACAGTGTGCCTCCTCTCCTCTTGCTTCTCTTTGTACCGTTTAGCAGTAAGTTTGCAAAGGGTTGGAGTCCGGGCACTGCCCTTGGGCTTGGATCTAGACTCTCGGCCCCATGAAAGGTGTCTTGAGTGGCGCATCAGTGTTCTTTTTGGAGTCCTGGTGAGAGGTCTATAGGGTTGTTGTTTGGGCGGGAGAGAAGGGTGCTAGGGGGCTTTTCTAGAGTGTGCTTGGCTACTCCTTCTGGGCACGTCCCCAACGAACTTATGCCCCTTGCGGTGCGGTGCAATGGCCAAAGATTGAGGAAGAGGTGGAGGGGTCGTGCTTTTTGTTGCAAGTGAGGGACTTGTGGGTGTCTCAGTGTTGCTGCATTATGGGGTTTTCAGCCCTGGTGGAGCGGCAACTCCATAGATGAAACGGTTTTCCTAGTTGGTGGTGCTGGGAGGCGGCGGTGGCTCGACTTTTTTTCCGTGTTTCTTTGGCTTGCTTGCAGCATTGTGGCTCCCTTGCTCATCCATAGCGGTGGTCGGCTTGTCACTGGAGATTTGGCTGGCGTCAATTGAGTTTTGCTCTTTTGGTTTAATTTGTGTGTTTGTCAATAAAGGTGTTGATGTTTTAGCCGTTTAGTTTTAGTGTGCTTATGTTGTCTTGTTTGTTTCCTAAGGTGGTCTCTCCACCTTTTGGTGTTCTTTTTAAATCTAGTCTGCAAGTCTTTCTTTGTGGTGTTCTGCTAGGCCCCCGTGCTTTTAGTCTCTTGATATCAATTGATTGGAGTTATCCACCTATATTAGTGATGTGTTGGAAAGAGCCATTTGTGTGCTCAATTAGATGTGTACCTTTTCGTTTCTCTCTCTTTAGAAATTGGTATACATATTAGCCCCTAGAGCATTTCAGTCGAATTTACCAGTAGTTCCAATCTATAGTTGGGGTTGAGTCGCTAAATGCGTTGTGATATTTTGCGTTTAAATTAGTAGTTGTATTTTTCTGATTTGGAATGCAATTTCCTTTTTTCTTTTCAAAAAAATAAATAAATAGGTAGTTTTTCCTTCTTTTCCATTGTTCTTATAATTCTTGAAAGAATCAACTGGACCACCTTAAGTTTTAGTATTACGAATGAGCTTTGATTTTAGAAAGATTGTGTTTTTATTTTGTGTTTTTCATCTTTGTAATCAATTAAAATTTGTTGCATTGTAATTGTAGTTTAAAAATTTTGTTTAGTTCACATCCCTGAAAAAAAATCTGGCTCCACTGCTGATCTCAACAGTACACTCAGATGTTATAAGAATGCTATCCTCCTTAAAACGTTAAATACATTTTAATTGATAATTCATATGAATTTGTGAGCCGGTAATTAGTATACATACTAAATTTGGTATTCCATTTGTCAGCCGTTAATTGGTATGTCTATACATACTAAATTTGGTATTCCATTTCTGAGCCGTTAATTGGTATGTCTATACATACTAAATTTGGTATTACAGGCAACGAGTAGCTCACTTCTACCGTCATTCCCTTAAATAATTATAGATCACCTCAAGGACTTTTTCTCTATATGTACCCTTAAAAAGCTTTTTTTTTTTTTTAAAAAAAAAAAAAACAACTATTTGGCCCCTCTTTAATTTTCTAAGTTGCATTATTAAATATTAATGTTTAAGTTCTTGAAAAATTTCATTTGAACCCTAAATAGGGTGGCTGCTACTGCTTGTTATTCGATACCACATATAGAAAATTCAATAGTGTGAACATTTATAATGACAAGGCAAATCTTGCACCCCATCAAAATTAGAGAACACCTTTTTTCTGTTTCTTTTCATGATTTGGAGAGCAACACAAATTTCACTAACCAAATCTCATGACAAATTATAGGAAATGCTTCATCTGGCAGACACTATTTATCTTATTGATCTCACAGATAATATTATATAAGATTTATATTGAATTATATAACTACCGTATGTAAATATATAAGATATATGATGAATTGTACAACTTATCTACATTTTTATAATTATACAATTTTCATATGCTAAATTATACAAAACATATATTGAATTGTACAACTTATAAATATATAAAATTTGTATTTAATTGTACATCTTTATATATAAATATACACAATTTATACTAAATTATATAATTACTGTTTCAATCCCATAAATAGTAGGTGCGGGTTTAGAGACATTGTCACAAATTATATACTTGAAAAGAAACAAAATATTTTTTTTCTAATAAAAAAATCTAGTTACAAAGGAAGAAAGAACATCAGCCATAAGATGGGTCCCTTCATCATCGGAGACCTATGCTCAAGTCTTGCCCTCTCATTTACCAGATCCACCAACCCTCCCAAAACCCAAAAAGTCATCTATTTCAACTAAAATACAATTTTTAAAAAATAATTCTATTGTAATGACACTCTACTTATAAATTATTAACGACAAGTCTACAATAAACGTGCATCATGATTTTGTATATAAAATTTCATACAATATACAACACACTACAATAAACATGTATCACAATCTTGTACAAAAAAAAAAAAAAAAAAAAAATCTCTTTTAATATTCAACATTTTACAATAAACACGTATCACGAACTTGTGTAAAAAATTTTCTTATTACAATATCCAACACTCTACTGTAAACATGTATCACAATCTTGTATACAAATTGCTTACAATGTCAAACACACCTAAATCATATATATTAACGTGATTGTAACGTTAATTTCACCCGACTTTACCTCGTGTTCAAACCCAAACTTATATTTTTGGTCAATAGTTTTATAAAATATTTATCAAAAGATACTTGAGATTTGATTTTATGTAAAAATTTTTTACTGTAATTAAAAAATTAAATATATCTATTCTTAAAAGTCTTTTATTATTATAATATTTAAATTTTAAATTTAAATCGATAAAATAAATAAGATTGCAGTGTACACTACTACTTTTATAGTAGATAAAAAAAATAAAAAAATAAAAGACCAAATTTTTTTTTTAAAAAAAAAACCAGAAAGTCCCACAAATCCCCACCGTCGATCTCCCCTCTCAAATCTATTTATACACCCTCTCCTTCTCCATTTCCCTTGCGCTCACTCTCTATTCGCCACAAAACTAGCTGATAGAGAGTTAACCCAAAGACCAAACCCTTCTTCTACAGATCTTCAGATCTACTCTCATGGCGCTCTCCGTCGAGAAAACCTCCTCCGGCAGGGAGTACAAGGTCAAGGATCTCTCCCAGGCCGACTTCGGCCGGCTCGAGATCGAACTCGCCGAGGTTGAAATGCCCGGTCTCATGTCCTGCCGCACCGAGTTCGGCCCTTCCCAGCCCTTCAAGGGCGCCAGGATCACCGGCTCCCTCCACATGACCATCCAGACCGCCGTCCTCATCGAGACCCTCACCGCCCTCGGCGCCGAGGTCCGCTGGTGCTCCTGCAACATCTTCTCCACCCAGGACCACGCCGCCGCCGCCATCGCCCGCGACTCCGCCGCCGTCTTCGCATGGAAGGGCGAGACCCTTCAGGAGTACTGGTGGTGCACCGAGCGCGCCCTCGACTGGGGCCCCGGCGGTGGGCCCGACCTTATTGTCGACGACGGTGGCGACGCCACGCTTTTGATCCATGAAGGTGTCAAGGCCGAGGAGATCTACGAGAAGACTGGCCAGCTCCCTGATCCGGCCTCCACCGACAATGCCGAGTTCCAGATAGTGTTGACGATTATCAGAGACGGTTTGAAGACCGATCCCAAGAGGTACCACAAGATGAAGGAGAGACTCGTCGGAGTTTCCGAGGAGACCACCACCGGTGTCAAGAGGCTTTACCAAATGCAGCTCAATGGAACGTTGTTGTTCCCGGCCATCAATGTCAACGACTCTGTTACAAAGAGCAAGGTATGGAGATAGATTTTTTCTTTCTGTTTGGTTCAGATCTAGGGTTTTCTGATTTGTTTTCGTTCAGATCTGAACTTGTTGGATTTATAGATCTAGTAATATATTCTTCTAGGTTTTGAATCAGATCTAGGTGGTTTATATTCTTATCTTACTTTTGATTAATGTATTTTTTCAAGCAAAGTTTATCCTCTAGCTTAGTTTTGATTGTCGGATTTGTATAATTATGCAAATCTCTAAGCATGACTTTTGAAAAGAGGAGTGGATTTTGAGTATGAAAACGCAAAATTTGGAATTGGTCAACGACAGACGTATTAATTTCGGGTAAATTTTTTATTTACGAATCTTGTCTTTGACGTTTGCTTTTGCGTTTCCATGATTTTAGGAGGATAATAGAGAATTGATTCCTGGCACCCACTTTTTTTTTTAAGTATATTTTGCCTTTTTATTTGATAAATCAAAAAAAGGATTTGTTGATTTTTGTATGGTGAAAATAAACAGTTTGACAACTTGTACGGGTGCCGTCACTCTCTCCCTGATGGTCTGATGAGGGCCACTGATGTCATGATTGCTGGAAAGGTCGCTGTCGTCTGCGGATATGGAGATGTCGGCAAGGGCTGTGCTGCTGCCCTCAAGCAGGCTGGAGCTCGCGTGATCGTCACTGAGATTGATCCCATCTGTGCCCTCCAGGCTCTCATGGAAGGTATCCCGGTCTTGACCCTCGAGAATGTTGTCTCCGAGGCTGATATCTTTGTTACCACCACCGGTAACAAGGACATCATCATGGTTGACCACATGAGGAGGATGAAGAACAACGCCATTGTGTGCAACATTGGTCACTTCGACAATGAGATTGACATGCTCGGGCTCGAGACGTACCCTGGTGTCAAACGCATCACCATCAAGCCCCAAACTGACAGGTGGGTCTTCCCTGAGACCAACACCGGAATCATCATCTTGGCTGAGGGTCGTCTCATGAACTTGGGTTGTGCCACCGGACACCCCAGCTTTGTGATGTCCTGCTCTTTCACCAACCAAGTAATTGCCCAGCTCGAGCTGTGGAATGAGAGGACAACCGAAAGTACGAGAAGAAGGTCTACGTCTTGCCGAAGCACCTCGATGAGAAGGTAGCCGCTCTTCACCTCAGCAAGCTTGGGGCTAAGCTCACCAAGCTCACAAAGGAACAGGCGGACTACATCAGTGTTCCAGTTGAGGGTCCATACAAGCCCGCTCACTACAGGTACTGAGGAAGAGGAGGGTCAACCGGTTGAGAGAGAACGAGGAAAAAAAAAAATGCAGCGGATTGTTGAATTTTTACATTTTCTGATATGATGATATTTGTTAGTAGGTTTCGATTTTTCTAGGGGTTCTTGTGTTGGTGGTGGTTGTGGGTGGTTTCTGGAATGAAAAGGAATGATTGGGTCTCTGATGAAGACCATGGGTTTCAGCTTTAATAAGGATGGACTGTGTTGTGTGGGATTATTGTAACTTCTGCGGTATAAGTTTTGCTGAGTTTTCTTGATTTCGTATTAGCAGAAAAGAAACGGAAAATTATTATCATGTTGTTTCAACGTGGCCTCGATTTTTACTATTTTTTGCCCCTTAATTTGGGCACTTTATTATAAATTTCTCCTGCTTTCGTTAGTTGTTATTGTTCTATTTTTTTAGAGCTTAGAACTCCCAACTATTACTTTTGTTTTTTTTTTTGTTTTTTTTTTGTTTTTTTTTTTAATGGGCAAATTGTAACAGCTTAAAATATTAAAAGTGTTTAATTATATTAATTATAATTTATTAGTGTTTAATTTAATTTTTAATTAATTATGTTTATTAAGTATTTTTTTATCTTTCAATTTTAAATATTTTTAATAATTTTAATTATTTTCAGTATTTGTAATTTTAAAATTACGTGAAAATAATTATAAATACTTCTTTTTTTTTTTCTTATATTTCTTCTCTCTCTCTCTCTCTCTCTCTCTCTCTCTCTCTCTCTCTCTCTCTCTCTCTCTCTCTCTCTCTCTCTCTCTCTCTCTCTCTCTCTCTCTCTCTCGGATTTGAACCAAGGAAGATTTTCATCAAGTTTTCTTCACAAAAAGAAGATTAAGGTAATGTAACACCTTGAATAATTAAATAAGATTAATTAAGACAATTAAAAATTATTAGTGTGTCTAATCTGATTTAATTAATTGAGTTTTGATTAATGTGTCAGACATGTAATTTAAATAATTTTAAGATATTTAAATATTTTCAATAATTTTATATTAACCTAAAAATGTGAACGCATTTCTAAACTGTCATTTTAAAATATTTAGACACCTATTTTTCTTTTCTTTTCTTTTTCTT
The DNA here is from genome assembly GCA_012066045.3 of Morus alba. Taxonomy (NCBI): domain Eukaryota; kingdom Viridiplantae; phylum Streptophyta; class Magnoliopsida; order Rosales; family Moraceae; genus Morus; species Morus alba. The sequence continues at coordinate 20,724,707 of CP050225.2, read as the reverse complement.
TTTTCTTTTTATCTTTTTCCTCTTTTCTTTTTCTCTTCCTTCCTCCCGTTTGCCCACAGACCACTCTCTCTCTTCTCTTCATTCTCTCACTCTCTCTCGTTTTATCTCAAATCAACCGGATTTCAAACCAAAAAAAAGTTTTAAAAAGTTTTTTAGTCAAGTGAAGGATTCAAGATAAGATTTCTGAAAAACCTCTCTTGAATCTCTAGATTTAGGATTCTAAAACTTATTTTTAGTTCGAAATGAATTTTCATGGATTTTGAGTAAAACTAGAGTAGAATTTGGGGATCTTCGGTTCTTTGGACTTGTTTTACTACCTAGAACCCTGTAGGATCTTATTGTGATTTATATATGAAAAATCATTTGAACAACAACAATATTGTAAGCGGAATTTCAAAAATTTATCATATCCATTTAATTCATAATTAAACGTAAACCACAACGAGAGATGCATGCATGATATATGTTTATTGACAAATGATTAGAAAAATCTCACATACCTTTGTGACGATTGAATTAATTGACCGCAAGGATCTTGTCTCACTATCTCACGTTCCGAGATGGAGAATTGCCGTGGAACAAGATCGTTGTTTATTGCCACGATCACACCAAAAACCACTCGTAGATTCAAGGCTATGACTCTACAATTTTTAGGATGAGAGAGTGGGCTCTTTTCAAAAACCTAAGGAAACTTTTTCCTTCTATTTTGTCTCTACAAAATCCGGCCACCCTAAAGAAAGTGTGATCTCTTTTTCTTTTCTCCAAAAGACTCTCTCCTAGGGTTTTCAATAATATCCTTATATAGGAGAAAATTCAAAAACTCAAACCCTAGATGGGATTTTCAAATTTCTCCTTAACCCTAGGATTGAAATCCGAAAATCCCTACATGGCTTAGGGATTTCCGAATTTCCTTCCCCATTTTGGAGCAAAATTCGAAATCCCCTTAAGGCAAGGGATTTCTGAATTTTTCCAAAATAAATTCTCACTTTTCTCTTTCCTTTAGTTGCCAAATAAAATCATGTTTAAATTTCATTTTGAATTTTAAATTAATCTCCATTAATTTCAAAATTCAAAACTCATTCTTTTTATTTTTCAATTATCAAATAAATGAAAAATAACACAATGAATTTTAAACATAATTATCAGTTTCTGTTTTTCCCATTTATTAGAGCTAGCCTTGAGACCGAATGGACCCACATGAACAAAGCTATGGAATTGCAATATTCGACTAACTCATCCCTATAAGTTATCGACATATTTAATTCCGACATCGCTAACTCCACTAAAAGTTCGATGCCGAATAATCTCTCGATTCATGTGCGCTAATTTTTCTTTTGGTGTTGATACAATTTATCACACAGTCCACAGTGTAAATGCATTATTATCCTTCGTAAATATTAGTGATCAGAATGGTATATATAATATTACCGTTTTACCATTCTAATCATTATTTCCTCAACTTCTTTATATGAATGTGAATAAGAAAGACAAACGTTCGTAAGATGTCTCGCACATGTTACGATGTCTTAATCAATGAATATCATCATTGAATACCAGGCCTGGTTTATTTATTCACACACCCGTCAATAAAGCATGAGGTGATATTATTTTTACGAATTCCATATCTGTGAATCACATAACTCCAACTTAATATTGTCATGATCCCAATGACCGAGATGTCGTTCAATAAATGTGAACTAATCTCATTGGCGAATCAAAGATCATGAGATACTAAGTTGAGCTATGCATTCACTTCATGATTAAGATAATTATACAAATATACTTAAGTTGTGATGATTAGGTTTAGAGTTGTATAAACGGTTTTTACTCTAACCTAATCAATCACATGGTCTATTCAACATGTTGCGAGCATGTCTAGATCAACCACAGAGTCCAACTCCCATGCCCCGAGACCCGAGCATCACATGGTTCGATCTAACAGTCATAATCGGATTCGATTGCCCAATCAATCCTAAGACTGCGAATATCTATTTTAAACTGTATCAGAAGAGTTTGTCCAGCAGGGTTCCCCTGACTCTTCTTTCGTTGGTAATAGTTTATGGACTAAGCAATATCACAAACACTCTTGAGTATGTGTCAAAACATAACTTTATCTTATTTTATAAAATCAACAAAATAATAATGTCTTACATTTGTCATTTCATAAATAACAAATTACATCCCACTTTATGGACACATTTCCAACAAACTCTCACTTGGACTTAAAGTAGGTGTGAACAATCTCGCATGCCCAAACCTTCCAGATGCCTATCGAAGACTTTACCAGATAAAGCCTTTGTGAATGGATCGGCCAAGTTGTCATGTGTAGATATCTTTGTTACTTCAACATCGCCTCTTTGTACAATCTCACGGATGAGGTGGTATTTCCGCTCTATGTGCTTGGACCTTTTGTGGCTTCTAGGCTCCTTAGAGTTTGCTACAGCCCCACTGTTATCGCACACAGTGCCATGGGCCTATCGACTTCGGAACAACTTCCCGATTGAAACAAGGAACTTTTTAAGCCATACAGCCTCTTTCGCAGCTTCACAAGCTGCCACATATTCGGCCTCCATGGTGGAGTCAGCTATGCAAGTCTGCTTGATGCTCCTCCATACCACCGAACCTCCATTTAGGACAAACACTGATCCTGAAGTGGATTTCCTGAAATCCTTATCCGATTGGAAATCGGAGTCGGTATATCCCGTCATATTCAGGTCAGTACCTGAATATACAAGCATATAGTTCCTCGTTCTCCTAAGATACTTGAGGATATGCTTTCTGACAACCCATGCTCGGGTCCGGGTTTGACGGAATCTACTCACCACGCCCTCTTCGTAGCATATATCAGTGCAATGCAAAGCATCGCATACATGAGGCTTCCCACGGCTGGGCGTAAGGAACTCGGCTCATGTCTTCCTCTTCTTGAGGAGTCTTGGGAGACTGCTCCTTTGAGAGGGATACTCCATGTCTGAAGGGTAGATAACCCTTTTTGGAGTTTTGCATAGCGAATCGGTCCATTACCTTATCGATGTAGGATGCTTGAGACAGTGCCAACTGTTTGTTCTTCCGATCTCGAAAGATCTGAATTCCCAAAACATAGGCAGCTTCTCCTAGATCCTTCATGTCAAACTGCTTTGCCAGCCAGAGCTTAACCTTAGTTAGTCTTCCTACATCATTCCCAATGAGTAGTATGTCATCTACATATAAGACTAAGAAAACCACTTTGCCTTCTTGTATCAGCTTATACACATGATGCAAATTAATTTTTGTATATTAAATTTCCGCAAGCGTACGGTGTCAAGTTTTGAGTATAAGGTGAGTGAGTATCGTCTCCACAGGGATTGGGTTTAGAATTGCCATTAAGTACCGCAATTATTGTAACTTGACTTTATCTAGGCAACCTAATAAAATGACAATTAAGAAAATAAAACAAAATAAATATGAAAATAAGAAAATAAAGTATCTATACACAAATGGTCTAGGGACTTGATTTCGATTTATTATTCCTATGTTCATCCTATTATGTAATCGCTAATCAATTCCATTCAATTCATTAATCAAGGCTCTAATATCATCTTGCAACCTCTCCCGAGTGCCTCACAAGAAATTGTATTTAAATACCCAAAACAATATCCCTATTCGAAATGAACATTTAAACACAAATTAAGCTTCGCCTTTGTGATTAGAAAATAGGAATGTTGATCGCCTCCCGGCCTCACAACAACCTAAATCCTAATTTGATTATCTAAGCGTTGATCTCCTCCCGGTCTCACAACAACCTAGACTATGCTTCTCAAATCTAGATAAAGAATTCAATCCCTCCCGAGCATCAAATTCGCAATCTAAAATTCATCTAACTCATTGGCAAAATAAATTACAAGCATTAAGCATAGAGAAACATAAATGAATTGGAAATGAAATTAAATTAACAATCAACAAAATATTCAAAACATAGTTCAAATAAAACTACATCAAGTCCTAGATTTAATGTCTAGCTCAACATGGAAAAATAGATGAAAGAAGATAAAACCCAATATCCATTGAAGAGCTTCCAAGGACCTCCAAGATGAAGGATTTCGGCCTCCTTTTGATGTTTTCTTCACTTTTCCGGCCTCCCTCTCGAATGGCAACTTTTTCCTTTTATAATGAAACACTTCGGAGCTAGGGCTTTTACCCAAGCTGCTGCGAATTCCCGTGATTACGCCTTCAACAAGTTTTGTTTAGCCGCTACTGCAGGCTGCGTGAAAACGCTGCCGCCTGCCTCTTTTGGCGGAAGCGATCGGGGCGGCGGCTGCAGCGCCCATCGGTGCTTGCCGCAGCCGCGTGTGGCATCAAGTGGGTGCTGCCGCAGCGCCATTTGGTCTTGTTGCGCAGCGCTGTTCTTCCGGGGTAAAACACCTGGGGTGACGCAGCGCCATTTAGTCTTATTGCGCGCGGCGTTCTTCTGACAAAAACTGGGCGGGCATTTCTTGGTATCCATTTGGTCTTGTGACGCGCACGTTCTTTGCAACAAAACACAGGGCGCTTGCGGCCATTTAGTTGCACCGCGTGTCTCTGGGGCTAGGGGTTGGCCTTGCTGCGGTGTGTTGTCTTGTTTGCGACTGCGCTTCCCCTCTCTCGTCTTCTTTGCTTGTGTTGTAGCCCATGAAGTTTATGCCCGCAACCTTCTCTTGGAATCCAAAGCCTCCTCTTTTGTGCCACAAAATCATCTTTCACATCCTCTTTTCATTGATTCACAAGTTAGGCAAATATTCTTCTTTTCTTCATGCAAAATCATCCAAGTTGGCATTTATTTATATTTCCTATAAAAAACAACACAAAAGACATTAAACTAACAAAAATGCTTGAAAACTTACAAATAGTCAAGCTTAAAAGTACTTGATTTGTTGGTAGAAATACCCGTCATCAAATACCCCCAAACTCGAACATTTGCTTGTCCTCAAGCAAAAGAAAAGAGAGAAAAAAGAAAACACAAATCAAGTACTAAGAAACAAACGAAAAAGAAAGTGTGAGTTTTGTATCGAGTCAACAACTGTGCATGTATCTTCAAAGTCACATAATGCTCTAAGCTCAAAGGAAATGCAAACATTGAGATTATCTAGAATTTCAACATCAAGCATCAATTTCACTCCACTCAAGACTCTTAAAGTGTAAGTGTGTGCACAATCAATCTCAATCAACCAAATAAAATCCGGATAGACCTATGAGCCAAGGAGACTATGAGTGATATCTTAATAAGAACTACCATAGGCCCATTTTTCGTGTCACTCTCCACTAATAAAGGTTCACTTGTCATTGAAGATCAAAAGGACTTTTGAGGGTTGTAATATATGGCTAGGGTGAAAGGTGGATGAGATTAGAATTTTTAGGCTAAAATCACACTAGGCATGCATCACAACTCATGTATCTCACATGATTTCCAAGAAAAGAAAAGAAAAAATTTCACCGACTCCTCTTTTCAGCATACCTTCGCTTTCAATCGAACCCAAAGAGAAATAAAAACCACAAAAATTTGAGAAATAAAGACCACACCCCCAAACTCAAACTCAACATTGTCCCCAATGTTGTAAAGAAATGGAAATGGTAACTCAATTCCTCATCCAATTGACTTTTTTTTTATTTCTTTATTATTTTTTTTATTTTTATTTTTTTTTCTTTTCTTTTCTTTCTTTTTTTTTTGATGAGGAAAAAAAAAATAACGTCACAAGCCAATCCACTAATGATTTCCCAAACATAACCCACACTCACTCTCAATCTTAGCGTTTAATGCATTCATGCCTATTAGTGATGGGTTTAGGAAGTGAAAGTGCATTTGGTGGTTTGGATGTACAAACATGGGTGATGAATGAAGTAAGCAATATGGCTCAAAGGGGGTAAACAAATGATGAATTTTCTTTTCAAGGGTTTGCTTCAAAGGCCCAAACGATCTACATAAAATGCCTTAATCATCTCTCCAATGACACTAAACTGACAATTTCGCCTCAAGTTTCACTCAAATGGGTTCTAGTGTTCATGAGATATCAAAGTCTACCTAATGCACATAAATGTTCTCCAAATGCTCAACAGGTCAAGTGATCATGATTCATGGTGCTCAAAAGTAGAGAGTCAAGAGTGAATTTCAATCAATGCGAGTCAAGCACACAGAAATCTCAATGAAATACATTTCAAAAGACCTAAGAAGGCATCAAGTGACTATACTCGTCATTATTATCTAGTCATTTCATCTCAACAAAACTCACAATTTATTCAAACAACCTAAATGAAAAACAAGTAAAAACATGGCCAAAAGAACATAACTCAATGGAGACAAGTCATATCAACCAAGTCACAAGTAATGCTCAAAATCCACTAAAATCAACCACAAAGTGTCTCACCCCAAACTCAAAATCAAGCAATCATTAAAATTAAGTACAAGGAATAAGAACACGTGCATCGGGAGGCGAAAAAATATCGCCTCCTAGTATCGTTGGCGATGATGCACCGGGATTGATGGCATAAACTTGGGTTGGGGCGGGTCTCTCCTCCATAAATTGCGTCTTTAGGCTCAATTATTCCTATGCCGAGCCAACTCGTTAAAGAGTGGCTTTCGCCCATAGTATGTGTAATGACCGGGAAAATATTAAGTCAAAATCGGACAGTCCGGTATTTGACCGTAATTATTTCCCAGAACAGAAAGTAGTAGGAATATTGATGTAATCAGGAAAGTGTTATGTAGAAACTTTATATACGGGGTAAAATCACCCGAAAAGTGTAAAGTTATAATACGAATATTTTTACAGAGAAAATCCGTAAATATCAATTGTGAATAGTGAAATATCGGTTAAAAGTTAGAAATTTCAACAGGTATATTTTAGTTATGAAAAACTGAAATATTTGGTAAAAGACCAAATGACCAGTTAGAAAAAGAGTAGAAATATTAGAAGTAAGGAAAATAACAAAAGTTCCTGAAACAGAATTTTCCTGAGTTAGTTAAAGCGGGAAACTGCGAAAAAAACGAGTACCGCGAGGGTACGCATTTTGGGCAATTCTGGATTGTTTAAATGAAAATTTCAGAAAAAGAAATTGACTATTGAGATACCCAAGAGAAGTGGGTTGAATATGAAAAATTTGACCCAGGGTGCTCGGCAAATCCAGAAAGCGAGATAGAACCCATGCACGGGTGTGAAATTATCGGTACGGGAAGAGACTCGTTTTGAAAAAACGAAAAGTTTGGTCTCGACAAGAAAAATGTGGGGAACATGGAACCACTTAAATTAAGTGTTAAACTTAATTAGAATTAGTAGAATTAAATTATGGGAATTAAAGTTATTTCTCTAATTTAATTTTAGGAAGTAATGTGAGATATTTTTAGAAATATTAATATAATATTCATTAATACACTTAAAGAGGCCTACGGAAGGAAATTAGAACATTATGTTCTATTTTCCTAAGGGTGGCTGAGAGACTAGAGAAAAGAGAGAGAGAAAAGAGAGAAAATCAAGGGAAAATCAAGGAATCATCCGTTTTTGCGAAATTTCTTCCGTTCAGTCCGGTAGAAACATAACCCGAGGCATTCTAGCGAGAGAATCTCAACTTTTCAAGGTAAGATTTCGGATTTTCATGAGAAACTGCATGCTTTTTTTTGTGGATGAATAGTAACTCATCTCGGGAAAATCCGTAAAAATCGAAAAACGAAACCGAGGTTTTGTCGGGGACTACGATAGGAGTTTAATATGCAAGTATTGAAAGGATTGAACAAATTTTTTTGGATTAACACTAAAAATCCGGAATACCCTAGCAATGGAGAAAATGTATTTTTGTTCAATTTATGTAGCAATTTGTGTTCGGAATGTGAATCGGACTACAGTGCGGAATCAAAAGTAAAACGAGTTATTGAAAACTCGGAAACGAGGAAAATTAAAGGCGAAACTCTGCGAAATTTCCTAAAATCTAGTTAGCAAGCAATGAGTTAGGAATCTGATTCTAGAGAATGGATAACAGTTTTAAACCTCGGAAACGAATAGATTAAGATTCAGAAACCGAGATATACGAATATGTGTAAATTGCCTCTTGAGCTAGAACTCTGCCTTAAGGGGAAAAAGTCCAAAAATGAGTTTGAAATTAGATTTAAGAATCCAAGTATGAGGAATTGTGATTGGAATAGGGAATTGATACCTATTTCCATGAAACAGGTTTTGGCCCGAGAGCCGAAGCAACGAGAAAGAACTTCCAACAAGCGGGAATCCTAGCGGATTAACGGTAAGTATAGACATATATGTTTGTCTGGACTCGAGTAAAATTTGTAGTTAGACTTAGAACTATTAATTTATTTATGTTCCTAAGTCTATATGATTACATGTGATTATACATGTTTGGAGGGCTTAATGCTCTAGATTTCAGAAGGGCGACATATGGTTACCCTTATGCATAGTTACAAAGACTGACGGGTCGTCGGCCTCCGCAAGGGAGGAAAATCTCAAAGAGTAGAGATTCCGACTTGACCAGACAGTAAGTAATGAGCCAGTAAAGTAAAAGACTGACGGGTCGTCGGCCTCCGCAAGGGAGGGAAATCTCACAGAGAGTAGAGATTCCGACTAGACCACCAAGAAAGTAAGAACGAAAGATAGAAAGTAGTTTAAAGCATGTTTCACACGAGCATATTTGCATCATAACTCTTAATGTAATTTCTATTAGTTTATGATGTATGCATGTTTATACTTGCGGCGTTAGCTCATCGGTTTACTAGTGTCAGCGGTAACAAAGGTAAGCAGCCGGTCATATAGTGGTTTGCTTGATGGACATCTTGGAGGCAAGGGTGGCGGAAATGTCATGGGTGCACGGGAGTGGTCTTTACTACGCCGCTTAGAAATTAAATTCCGCTGCAAATAAATGTAATATAGAATGATAGTATGTATGTTTAGTTCTAAGAAGAAGATATTACAACCATTGTCTTAGTAAAGAACAACGGATTGTAATAAGTTAAGACAAGTTTCGGGAACTAGTATGATACCGAATCTTTAAAGTAATGGCAAGATGTGCTATTAGGGTATCAACATCACATGTTAAGAACCCGATGGCCAAAGTAAAGAAAAAAAAAAATTTACTCGCACATGAACGTAAATTAAAGAGACAATAGTCTAACAATGAATAATGGATTAGACTATAGCTTAGCCCATTAGTAGAGTAGTATAAGGAACGGCGACCGCGCCGCGAGGGCGCGGGACGTCACAGTATGTGTCATACAACACAACGTATGGGTCTTGATTCTTTACACCCTCAAGCTTGGCGAGATTTGGCGGTTTTCGGACCATTTGCTCAACTTGACTCGACACTGGCATATGCGCTTGGTTGGCATGGAAGAACAGCGCTCGAGATGGTGGAGGAATTGCCGGCCACATTGGGTCTTCGTAGAAGTGATCTTTCTCAACCGGGGGCGGCACGACAATGGGGATCTCGAGGGAGAAGACTCCGCTTGGTGATGGGGGGTGTCAAGCCGTGGTTCCGAATTGTTGGAGCTATCCTCAAAACCGTGGTGGTTTGTTGAATACCTCCAATACCGATAGTTAACATCGGCCATGTCTTCCAACAACCAATAAGCTTCATCCGCGGATAGTTGGTGAAAAGGGGTGTTACCATTCCCTCTTTCCACCCACATTCTTGTCGCGGCATCTAACCCGTCGAGAAAGATTCGTAGTTGCACCTCCCTCGGGAAACCATGGTGGGGACACTGAATGAGCAGTTCCTTGAATCTCTCCCAAGCACTAAAAAATGGCTCGGAGTCTCGTTGAGCAAATCTTAAGAGGACTTGTCGATCAACCATCTCCAAGTACCTCGTAAAAGAAGAGAAAACAAAAATAAAACAAAAGATTAAAGATGAAAAATAAAAGCCTAAATTAAAATCAAGTTATGTAATCACAATATTAACAACAATTTCAAATTCCAATCCCCGGCAACGGCGCCAAAAACTTGATGCAAATTAATTTTTGTATATTAAATTTCCGCAAGCGTACGGTGTCAAGTTTTGAGTATAAGGTGAGTGAGTATCGTCTCCACAGGGATCGGGTTTAGAATTGCCATTAAGTACCGCAATTATTGTAACTTGACTTTATCTAGGCAACCTAATAAAATGACAATTAAGAAAATAAAATGCCATTAAGTGCACGGGAGTGGTCTTTACTACGCTCGCTTAGAAATTAAATTCCGCTGCAAATAAATGTAATATAGAATGATAGTATGTATGTTTAGTTCTAAGAAGAAGATATTACAACCATTGTCTTAGTAAAGAACAACGGATTGTAATAAGTTAAGACAAGTTTCGGGAACTAGTATGATACCGAATCTTTAAAGTAATGGCAAGATGTGCTATTAGGGTATCAACATCACATGTTAAGAACCCGATGGCCAAAGTAAAGAAAAAAAAAAATTTACTCGCACATGAACGTAAATTAAAGAGACAATAGTCTAACAATGAATAATGGATTAGACTATAGCTTAGCCCATTAGTAGAGTAGTATAAGGAACGGCGACCGCGCCGCGAGGGCGGGACGTCACAGATTTGTATCCAGGCGGCGTTCCTACTCCCGCCATGACAAGTCCCGCACCTATGCTTCCTGCGCAGTCCGGTAAATTAGTTTATGAACTAAAACTAAGAATTTCTTATTTCTTTTTGCAAGACAGAAAGGGTACTAATGGATCGATCATATCCATCATCCCGGTTAGCGCCCACACCGCAAGAGAATACGTTGTGGGGGCGGGTAAGAATGTTTCTAATGTCACGGTTCCGACAAACAGAGAGGTCGGTACCCACTCCTCGCTAGATATAGCCATCCACCAAAGGATCGGGAGTTAAGGGCTCTAAAGCCCATGGCGGCCTGTGCTGCACACCGAGCAAGTAGAGTTGTTTTGACTACGTGTCGAGCCGCCCGGGTTCTACACCCGTAATCCACCTTCCTTGATGGGCTTTCACATCCCACTAGAATTAGGGATTGGCTGCACCGTGTCGAGTATGTGATGCGAGCCCGTGACATAGCTTCGAGAGGAATGGATTGTACTGCAAAGAAGTCTCATTGTGAGGGCAATGCCCTAATCTTTGGCAAGCTTTGGATGAGGACGAAATAGCGAGAGATGCAATGGGAAGACTTTTTTGCCACATGTTGAAGCATCGCTTTCTTCCCCAGGTCATGCCATCCGAGTCAAGACCACACAGCAGAGTGGAGAGACACAGAGTCGTGAGTGTGGCCGACCTACACCCAAGCTCGAGAGTTTATCATACAAGCCGAGAGGGCGGTATGAGATCGGATGAGGCCGTTGTAGCCTATATAGCGAGAGTTTTGACAGAGGTACTAGCTCCGAATCGAACTTTTAATCTAAGTGAGGATGAGCGGTGTCGATCCTATGGAGAGGTCGGACGGAAGAGTACCGCCGCCGCTGTTCCGCGATCGGATCGTACCCTCACACAATTTATCGCCGAGGCGGCGCATTGTGAGCACCAAATGCTAGAGGAGAGGACACACGCCAACGGTGGTTAGGGCGAGACTTCCCGCTTTCCAATACCCGTATTAGGAGACATGACGCGAAAGCCACTACCTCTCAACAACGACCGAGACCCGAGATAGAGGCAGCGGACGAGCCTATGGCCATTCGACGAAGATGGACCTACGTTGGGACCGTTGGTGAGGAAGCTAGTGGTAACCCCCCAGTTGGATCCCGAGGAGGATTCGGAGGAAGACCCGAGGAGGATCCGGAGGAGGATCCCGAGGATTAAGTTAGGACTTAACGTCTTATTTATTTAAATATGATGAAAGGTTATGTAAATAGTATTGAGAAACTTAGACTAATGATGTTTTATGTATGATGTGATATGTATGGAATGGGACATACATAATAGATATGAATGAAAGGCTTAAAACCTTTACTTTTGTGATGATTTGTATATGATGTGATATGCATGATATGGGGCATGCATAATAGGATAACATATAGAATGTATGTTTTGCTAGTTGATATGAGAATGAATGATAGTTTAAAGTATTGCAAGTCAAGGAACTTTAGAAGCGGTTCTTTTTGCACTTAAACTAACGATGTTGCTCTTTTGATTAATATAGACACAAAGAACATGGTTCGTACACGCCAAAAGAGAACACAAGCAGAATGAATCCTCCAAAGACCAGACCCAGTCAAGAAGTAGTAGGTCCGAGGGGTATAGGCGCAGCCCAGCCGAGGAAAGAAGACAATATTTAGAATTGCTTACCCAGTTGATACAGGGTTAGCAGGTTGGAGGAGCACCCCCTCCGCAGGCGGTTCCAGCACAAGCCGCCCAACCTGAGCAACCCGCAGAGAGGGTTGAACCCCAAGAGCCGGTAAGGGGTGATATGGGGTACCGAGAAATGGTCCCAAGGGAACCATTGTATGTGAGGTTTAAGAGAATGGCACCTCCAGAGTTCGATGGATCAACAGATCCACTCGAGGCTGAGGAATGGTTAGCATCCATTCGGCGGTGTTTGAGTTTATGGAACTCAACGACAGGAGAAGATTCAAGCGTCGCTTTTGTGTTAAAGAAGGATGCCCGCTATTGGTGGGAATCAGTGTGCGCCAGAAGGAATGTGAGACAGATGTTATGGGATGAATTCTGGGAATTTAACCGTAAAGTATTACAACTTGAAGCCACAAGACTCAAATGTAATGAGTTCAACAATTTTAAGCAGGGCGACCAGACGAGTTGTAGAAGCATGCCGACGATTTGATCGGTTAGCACGACTATGTCCTCAGTTGGTTCCAACAGAGGAAGAGAAGGTTAGGAGGATGGTTAATATGTCTGTGGAGATATAGCCACCGCTGTGGAAAGTGGGGAGTATCCACCAAACACGGTAGCCGATCTAGTGAATCGGGCAATACGTGCGAGCATAGCATTGCCAAATCCAGAGAGGAACGGGCTAAGATGTGGGAAGACAAGAAGAAACAGAGAGAAAAGGCACAGCACCCACTAAAGCGTAGCCCCGGTGCTAATCCACAAACCCAAGGAAGCCGTAGCGACTAGGGATCGAAACCCGGGATGGGGAACCAGCAAAACCCCAACAAGAGGAAAGGGAATCGCAATCAGAATCAAAGTAAAACCCCAACAGAAGCAGGACCAAGATACCACCTAGTGTTCCTATCTCTACCGACTTGTGGAAAGAAACACCGGAGAATGTAAAGCCAAGATGTATGTATGCTATCACGTGTGGACAGAAAGGGCATTATGCAAGGCAGTGTCCGTTTAAAGCAGGATCTCCTGGAACGGCTCCACAAAGGCCACCCGTACCACAATTTCATGCCATGCAAGCGCAGAGGGCATTCTCGATCCCTCAGCAGAACAGAGTAGAAGCTGCTCCACAGGCCAATGCTCACTTAATGACATACATTAAGGAGGAAGCTGAGGCAGGCACATCCAACATAGTGACAGGTCAGCTTACTGTTGCCCATGTCCCTGCACGAGCATTATTTGATTCAGGGGCCACACATACATTTGCATCAGTAGAATTTGTTAAACGAATACTACATCCTCAAGAGAGGATAGGGCAAGCCTTTAAGACAACACTACCATCAGGTGATGTGTTGTTGTCTAGTCACTGGTTATGTCACGTACCAGTAGAGATAGCAGGAAGAGAACTAAGTGCGGACCTAGTTGTTCTGAACTTAGTAGATTATGATGTGATCCTAGGAATGGATTTTCTAGGAAAGTATAATGCTACAATAGACCGTAGAAAGAAAAAAGTAGTTTTTCAGCCGAGGAAGGAGAACAGTGTTTGAGTACATGGGTTCCACATCGTGGGACACCCATACGTTTTATTAGTTCCCTAGAAGCCGACGATTGATGTCTAGCGGATGCACTTGGATATTTGGCGTATGTGGTGGATAGGAACCATGAGGGACACATCAACCGAAGACGTTCCCATAGTCAAGGAGTTCCTAGATGTTTTTCCGGAGGAACTACCCGACTTCCTCCGGATCGGGAAATAGCTTTTGAGATAGAGCTTTTCCCAAAGACCGCACCAATATCCAAAGCACCGCAGGATGGCTCCAATGAATCGAAAGAGTTCTGGTTCAACTCGGGAGATGTTACACAAAGGTTTTATCGGACCGAAGTTTCTCGCCATGGGGAGCTCCTGTCCTCTTTGTCAAAAAGAAGGATGGCACGCTTGGATGTGCATAGATTATAGAGAGCTCAACAAAGTCACTATCAAGAACAAGTACCCGTTGCCACGAATCGATGACTTGTTCGACCAGAAAAGGGAGCTACCACGTTTTGAAGATTGACCTTCGATCGGGGTATCATCGACTCAAGATTAGAGAAGAAGACATTCCCGACGGCATTCGAACTCGGTATGGACACTATGAATTCTTAGTGATGCCGTTTGGACTTACAAATGCCCCAAATGACGTTTATGGACCTTATGAACAGAGTCTTGAGAGTATTTAGATAAGTTTGTTATTGTTTTCATCGATGACATCCTTATATACTCACGAGATCCACAGAGCACGCAGAACATTTGAGGATCGCACTACACACGTTGAAGAAACATCACCTATATGCGAAGTTTTCTAAGTCACGAGTTCTGGTTAGATAAAGTCCACTTCCTCGGACATGTAGTATCCAAGGAAGGAATCACCGTGGATCCAAAAAAAAGTTGAAGCGGTTGAGAAGTGGCCAGTTCCAAAGAGTGTTACGGAAGTTCAAGTTTCCTAGGATTGGCAGGGGTATTACGGAAGGTTTGTGGAGGGATTTGCTCGTCTTGCGGCTCCTCTCACGCCTTAACGTAAAAAAGATAGAAGGTATGAATGGACGATAGATGTGAACAGAGTTTCGAGAGAGATCAAAAGAAGATTAATTAGTGCTCCAAAGACTCACGATCCCGGAAAGAGGGAGAAAAATTTGACATCTACAAAGATGCCTCAAAGATGTGACTAGGAGCCGTGTTGATGCAAAATGGCAAGGTCATTGCTTACGCATCTCGGCAACTAAAGGATCACGAGCGTAATTACCCAACGCATGATCTTGAGTTAGCCGCAGAGTTTTTTGCGCTCAAGTTATGGCGGCATTACCTATATGGGGTTCAATGCCAAATTTATACGGACCATCGAGCCTAAAGTACTTCTTCACGCAGAAGGAGCTTAATATGAGACAAAGATGATGGCTTGAACTTGTGAAGGACTACGATTGTGAAATCCTTTACCATCCGTAAAGCCAATCGAGTAGCAGACGCTTTGAGTAGAAACCCAAACTACTACGGACTCCAGTGGAGACCCGAATTGTTGCCCAAGCGGCTTCAACAAGAGATTAATCTCCTAGACCTCGACTTAATCTCTGTAAGTTAGCTTCTCTCGAGGAGGCAGCACATGCTACATGAGGACGAGATATGAGAAGCTCGGAAAGGTGACCCAATTATGGATGGATACAGGAAGGAGATAGTAGATAATGCAAGGTCGAATTTCAGCCTTTCAAAGGACGGAATTCTCCTATACCAAAGAAGAATTTGTGTACCGGATCAAGAGGGATCAAGAAGCGGATATCTCCCAGCGCACAAAGACGCCATATTCAGACATTCAGTGCCACCAAAATGTATCAAGATTTGAAACAACATTTTTGGTGGAGGCGAATGAAGAATGACATAGTTGACTATGTTAGTCGCCGCTTGACATGCCAAAAGGTCAAAGCAGAACATCGAGACCAGGTGGGAGCTTCTGACCACTAGAGATCCCGGAATGGAAGTGGGAACACTTAGCCATGGACTTTGTGACCGGACTTCCGAGAACCGGTGAGGGATACGATGCCATTTGGGTAGTCGTGGATCGGCTAACGAAATCAGCGCATTTCATTCCGATCAAGATAACTTACTCCTTAGAGAGGTTAGGCGAGTTATATGTGGCTAAGGTAGTAAAGCTACATGGAGTACCAGTTAGTATAGTGTCGGACAGAGATAGCCGATTTACCTCCAATTTTGGAGAAGTGTTCGGAAGCGATGGGGTCGAATTGCGCTATAGCACAGGCGCTCCATCCCCAGACGGATGGGCAATCAGAGAGGACCATTCAGACCCTAGAAGATATGCTTCGTGCATGCACAAAGGGATTTCAAGGGCGATGGAGTATGAAGTTGCCATTGATCAATTCTCGTATAATAATAGTTACCAAGCTTCCATCGGCATGGCCCCGTATGAAGCACTTTACGGAAGGAAGTGTAGATCCCCAGTTCATTGGTATGACACTCGGGAAAAGCAGCTTCACAAGACGGAATTCATTCAAGAGGCCATAGAGACAAAGTGCAAAAGATTCAGAGAAGATTAGAGACGGCTCGAGCCGCAAAAAGAGTTATGCAGATAAACGACGGAGACCCTTGGAATTTTCTCAGGGGGACTCAGATTCCTAAAAGTCGCACCAATGAAGGGTGTGATGCGTTTTGGGAAGAAAGGTAAGCTGAGTCCACGTTACATAGGGCCTTTTGAGATCACCGAAAGAATAGGAAAGGTAGCTTACCGACTAGCTCTACCGCCAGAGAGTTGGCTTCATTACAAAAGTGTGTTTCATGTAGCAATGCTCCGAAGTATATCTCGATCCATCGTGACGTGTTACAAAGATGAGCCTATTCAGATTCACGAAGATTTGTCCTATGAGGAACAACCAGTCCAAATTCTAGCCAGAGAAGAAAGGAAACCGAAGTCGTAGTATCCCAATGGTTAAAGTGCAAAGTGGAAAAATCACAATGTTGCAGAGGGCCACTTGGGAAGTAGAAGAAGAGATCGTATGTAAGTACCCCACTTGTTCTGATTTTCGGGACGAAAATTCCTTAAGGAGGGTGAATGTAATGACCGAAAATATTAAGTCAAAATCTGACAAATTCGGTATTTGACCGTAATTATTTCCCGCAATGTAAAGTAGTAGGAATATTGATGTAATCAGGGAAAGTGTTATGTAGAAACTTTATATACGGGGTAAAATCACCCGAAAAGTGTAAAGTTATAATACGAATATTTTTACAGAGAAAATTCGTAAATATCAATTGTGAATAGTGAAATATCGGTTAAAAGTTAGAAATTTCAACAGTATATTTTAGTTATGAAAAAGCAAATATTTGGTAAAAGACCAAATGACCAGTTAGAAAAAGAGTAGAAATATTAGAAGTAAGGAAAATAACAAAAGTTCCCGAAACAGAATTTTCCCGAGTCGATTAAAGCGGAAATCATGAAAAAAATGAGTACCGCGAGGGTACGATTTTGGGCAATCTGGATTGTTTAAATGAAAATTTCAGAAAAAAAAAAATTGACTATTGAGATACCCAAGAGAAGTGGGTTGAATATGAAAAATTTGACCCAGGGTGCTCGGCAAAATTAAAAAGCGATATAGAACCCATGACTGGTGTGAAATTATCGGTACGGAAAGAGACTCGTTTTGAAAAAAAACGGAAAGTTTGGTCTCGACAAGAAAAATGTGGGAACATGGAACCACTTAAATTAAGTGTTAAACTTAATTAGAATTAGTAGAATTAAATTATGGGAATTAAAGTTATTTCTCTAATTTAATTTTAGGAAGTAATGTGAGATATGTTTAGAAATATTAATATAATATTCATTAATACACTTAAAGAGGTTTCTACGGAAGGAAATTAGAACATTATGTTCTATTTTCCTAAGGGTGGCCGAGAGACTAGAGAAAAGAGAGAGAAAAGAGAGAAAATCAAGGGAAAATCAAGGAATCATCCGTTTTTGCCGAAATTTCTTCCGCTTCAATCCGGTAGAAACATAACCCGAGGCATTCTAGCAGAGAATCTCAACTTTTCAAGGTAAGATTTCGGATTTTTCATGAGAAACTGCATGCTTTTTTCGTGTGGATGAATAGTAACTCATCTCGGGAAAAATCCGTAAAACTGAAAAACGAAACCGAGGTTTTGTCGGGGACTACGATAGGAGTTTAATATGCAAGTATTGAAAGGATTGAACAAATTTTTTTGGATTAACACTAAAAAATCCGGAATACCCTAGCAATGGAGAAAATGTATTTTTGTTCAATTTATGTAGCAATTTGTGTTCAGGAATGTGAATCTGGACTACAGGTACCGGAATCAAAAGTAAAACGAGTTATTGAAAACTCGGGAAACGAGGAAAATTAAGGCGAAACTCTGCCGAAATTTCCTAAAATCTAGTTAGCAAGCAATGAGTTAGGAATCTGATTCTAGAGAATGGATAATAGATTTTAAACCTCGGAAACGAATAGATTAAGATTCGAAACCGAGATATACGAATATGTGTAAATTGCCTCTTGAGCTAGAACTACGCCTTAAGGGAAAAAGTCCAAAAATGAGTTTGAAATTAGATTTAAGAATCTAAGTATGAGGAATTGTGATTGAATAGGGAATTGATACCTATTTCCATGAAATGTGTTTTGGCCCGAGAGCCAAGCAACGAGAAAGAACTTCCAACAAGCGGGAATCCTAGCGGATTAACGGTAAGTATAGACATATATGTTTGTCTGGACTCGAGTAAGATGTAGTTAGACTTAGAACTATTAATTTATTTATGTTCCTAAGTCTATATGATTACATGTGATTATACATGTTTGGAGGGCTTAATGCTCTAGATTTCATAAGGGCGACATATGGTTACCCTTATGCATAGTTACAAGACTGACGGGTCGTCGGCCTCCGCAAGGGAGGAAAATCTCAAAGAGTAGAGATTCCGACTTGACCGCATAAAGAAGTAATGAGCCAAGAAAGTAAAAGACCCGACGGTCGTCGGCCTTCGCAAGGGAGGAAATCTCACAGAGTAGAGATTCTGACTAGACCAGCCAAGAAAAGTAAGAACAGAAAGATAGAAAGTAGTTTAAAGCATGTTTCACACGAGCATATTTGCATCATAACTCTTAATGTAATTTCTATTAGTTTATGATGTATGCATGTTTATACTTGCCGAGCGTTAGCTCATCAGTTTACTCGTGTGCGGTAACAAAGGTAAGCAAACAAATCATATAGTGGTTTGCTTGATGGACATCTGGAGGCAAGGGTGGCGGAAATGTCATGGGTGCACGGGAGTGGTCTTTACTACGCCGCTTAGAAATTAAATTCCGCTGCAAATAAATGTAATATAGAATGATAGTATGTATGTTTAGTTCTAAGAAGAAGATATTACAACCATTGTCTTAGTAAAGAACAACGGATTGTAATAAGTTAAGACAAGTTTCGGGAACTAGTATGATACCGAATCTTTAAAGTAATGGCAAGATGTGCTATTAGGGTATCAACATCACATGTTAAGAACCCGATGGCCAAAGTAAAAAAAAAAATTTACTTTACTTTTATGAACGTAAATTAAAGAGACAATAGTCTAACAATGAATAATGGATTAGACTATAGCTTAGCCCATTAGTAGAGTAGTATAAGGAACGGCGACCGCGCCGCGAGGGTGCGGGACGTCACAGTATGTGTCATACAACACAACGTATGGGTCTTGATTCTTTACACCCTCAAGCTTGGCGAGATTTGGCGGTTTTCGGACCATTTGCTCAACTTGACTCGGCACTGGCATATGCGCTTGGTTGGCATGGAAGAACAGCGCTCGAGATGGTGGAGGAATTGCCGGCCACATTGGGTCTTCGTAGAAGTGATCTTTCTCAACCGGGGGCGGCACGACAATGGGGATCTCGAGGGAGAAGACTCCGCTTGGTGATGGGGGGTGTCAAGCCGTGGTTCCGAATTGTTGGAGCTATCCTCAAAACCGTGGTGGTTTGTTGAATACCTCCAATACCGATAGTTAACATCGGCCATGTCTTCCAACAACCAATAAGCTTCATCCGCGGATAGTTGGTGAAAAGGGGTGTTACCATTCCCTCTTTCCACCCACATTCTTGTCGCGGCATCTAACCCGTCGAGAAAGATTCGTAGTTGCACCTCCCTCGGGAAACCATGGTGGGGACACTGAATGAGCAGTTCCTTGAATCTCTCCCAAGCACTAAAAATGGCTCGGAGTCTCGTTGAGCAAATCTTAAGAGGACTTGTCGATCAACCATCTCCAAGTACCTCGTAAAAGAAGAAAACAAAAATAAAACAAAAGATTAAAGATGAAAAATAAAAGCCTAAATTAAAATCAAGTTATGTAATCACAATATTAACAACAATTTCAAATTCCAATCCCCGGCAACGGCGCCAAAAACTTGATGCAAATTAATTTTTGTATATTAAATTTCCGCAAGCGTACGGTGTCAAGTTTTGAGTATAAGGTGAGTGAGTATCGTCTCCACAGGGATCGGGTTTAGAATTGCCATTAAGTACCGCAATTATTGTAACTTGACTTTATCTAGGCAACCTAATAAAATGACAATTAAGAAAATAAAACAAAATAAATATGAAAATAAGAAAATAAAGTATCTATACACAAATGGTCTAGGGACTTGATTTCGATTTATTATTCCTATGTTCATCCTATTATGTAATTGCTAATCAATTCCATTCAATTCATTAATCAAGGCTCTAATATCATGTTGCAACCTCTCCCGAGTGCCTCACAAGAAATTGTATTTAAATACCCAAAACAATATCCCTATTCGAAATGAACATTTAAACACAAATTAAGCTTCGCCTTTGTGATTAGAAAATAGGAATTTCGATCGCCTCCCGGCCTCACAACAACCTAAATCCTAATTTGATTATCTAAGCGTTGATCTCCTCCCGGTCTCACAACAACCTAGACTATGCTTCTCAAATCTAGATAAAGAATTCAATCTCTCCCGAGCATCAAATTCGCAATCTAAAATTCATCTAACTCATTGGCAAAATAAATTACAAGCATTAAGCATAGAGAAACATAAATGAATTGGAAATGAAATTAAATTAACAATCAACAAAATATTCAAAACATAGTTCAAATAAAACTACATCAAGTCCTAGATTTAATGTCTAGCTCAACATGGAAAAATAGATGAAAGAAGATAAAACCCAATATCCATTGAAGAGCTTCCAAGGACCTCCAACATGAAGGATTTCGGCCTCCTTTTGATGTTTTCTTCACTTTTCCGGCCTCCCTCTCGAATGGCAACTTTTTCCTTTTATAATGAAACACTTCGAGCTAGGGCTTCGACGCCACGCATCTCAAGGTGATTACGCGCGGCGCGTTTTGGCGCCGCACCGCGTGAAAACACGCCGCAGCCCGCGCCTTTTGGCGCAGAAGCGGATACGCCGCAGCGACATCGGTGCGCCGCAGCTGTGGCATCAGGCGTCTTTGCGGCGCCCATTTGGTGCGCCGCGCGTGTTGCCGGGTAAACACTGGGCGCAGCCGCCCATTTGCGCGCGCTGCTGTCAGCAAAGAAACACCTGGCGCCGCAGCCATTTGGTGCACAGGTCTCTGGGCTAGGTTGCAGTACTGCAGCCATGTTGTGCATGTTGCCGCCTTCCTCTACCGTCTTGTGCCCATGAAGGCATCGCAGCGCTTCTTGGAATCCAAAGCCTCCTCTTTGTGCCACAAAATCCTCTTTCACATCCTCTTTTCATTGATTCACAAGTTAGGCAAATATTCTTCTTTTCTTCATGCAAAATCATCCAAGTTGGCATTTATTTACATTTCCTATAAAAAACACACAAAAGACATTAAACTAACAAAAATGCTTGAAAACTTACAAATATTCAAGCTTAAAAGTACTTGATTTGTTGGTAGAAATACCCGTCATCAACACACAAGGCTCATCCATTGACTGAACAAAACCATAAGTTTTAACAGTCTCATCGAATCTGATATTCCATGATCTGGATGCCTGCTTCAGTCCATAAATGGACTTCTGCAATTCGCAAACCTTTTCTTCTAGACCCTTTTCAATGAATCCATCTGGTTGTGCCATGTAAATGCGCTCATCCGATTGCCATTCGTAAAAGCTATCTTTACATCCATCTCGCCAGATTTCATAATCTAAAGCAAAGAAGAATGCATAGAAGAATTCGGATGGATTTAAGCATGGCTACCGGAGAGAAGGTATCCTCATAGTCGATGCCTTCTTTTTCGGTGTAGCCCTTGGCTACCAAATTTTGCTTTGAATGTCTCTACATTCCCATCCGGACCCCTCTTCTTCTTGTAGATCCATTTACACCCTACGGGTTTTACCCCTTCGGGAGGATCTACTAGAGTCCATACGCCATTTTTATACATCGATTGTATTTGGCGTCCATGGCTTCATGCCATAGGTTTGCTTCGAACTTTCCATGGCTCGCGAGTAGGATATAGGTTCATCGATGTCTAAATCGAGATCGCTTGTCAATGCATCTCCATAAGACATGTACCTATCAGGTTGTCTCACATCCCTCCCACTACGTCGAGGTTCCTCTGGTGTTAGTTCTTGTTGTGGTTCATCTGTTGTCGATTCAGGAATAGACCGCGAACATGTTCCCTGAACATTTTCACCAGTCAATTCCTCAAGTACAAGTATGATTCTTGGCTTCATATTCTTTATAAAATCCTCTTCCAGAAAACGAGCATTCGTGCTGACGAATGTTTTCTGATCAGTAGGACTATAAAAGATATAGCCTTTTGTTCCTTTGGGATATCCTACAAAAACAGTACGCTTTTGAACGACTAGTCACCACCGGCCTTCTTTTCTAAGCACATGTGCGGACAACCCCATATTCGTGTGGCCAAGAGATGACTTCTTGCCACTCCATCTTTCATATGGAGTTCCAGTGCATCGCTTTAGATGGAACTTGGTTCAGAATGTATGCTCTTGTTTCCAAGGCATATCCCCAAAAGGAATCGAAGAGATGAGTAACCATGTCTAATAGAGTTCGATTCCTTCTCTCGACACGCCATTCTCACGAGGAGTACCGGCGCGCGGTCATTGAGAAAATATACCTTCTTCCTTAAGAAAGTCTTCGAACTCTCCCAGCAAAGTATTCTCCACCATGATCGATCGTAGTGTTTTGATCTGTTTATCTAATTGCTTTTCAACCAAGGCCTTGAATTCTTTGAACTTTTCAAAGGTTTCGGACTTTGACGATTAGATAAATATGACCAAAACGAGAATAGTCATCGATGAAGGTTATGAAATATTCATATCCTCCCTTGCTTGGATATTGAATGGCCCACATACATCACTATGTACGAATTCTAGGCATTCATCGCCTCTATTACCCTTTGTTTGAAAAGGGTCTCTTGGTCATTTTTCCTTCTATGCGGATTCACATGTAGGTAGTGAGCCTACACTTAAGGTTTGCAAGGGACCGCCTCTTACCAACCTTTTAATCTGTCAAGGCTAATATGTCCAAGACGTAGATGCCATTTGTAGGTTTGATCAATTGAGTCTAACCTCAATCTCTTACTTTCTCTCATTGAATCATCATTCAATTCAAGATCGCAAATCGTTGGAATATTTGGTTTAACGAGAATGTATTGTTTATCATGACCGTAGAAGTAATCATGAAGCCATTCTTTAGAATCCGAATAACATCATTATTAAAATCCAAAGAATATCCTTGCTCAATCAAACGAGCCACGAAATAAGGTTTTTCCCAAAACCGGGACATAATAAACATTGTTCAAAACAATAAAACTGTTCTCAAAAATTAATTTAATACTTCCAACGGGTCATTTGCCGTCATCGATGCTCCATTCCCCAAATGGGAAGTTGAACTCGTCCTTGCTAAGCCTTTTTGTTTTCCCCGAACCCCTGCAGAGAACAACAAACATGATTAGTGGCTCCAGAGTCTACAATCCAAGAAAAAGTAGAGTCGACCACAAAAGCGAGCTTCGATAACAAGCAATGTACCTTTAGCTTTGACCTCCTTGAGGTATGTAGGACGATTGTGTTTCCGGTGGCCAGCAACTCTGCAATGGTGACATTTGTCAAGTACTCTTGTCCACCTTTGCAGCGTTCTTGCCTTTCGCACCGGCTTCTTCTTGTTCTTCGCGGGCTTTCTCTGTTTCTTGGCACCGGAGGTGCAAGGCATCGCTCAAAGAAGGTTTGCCTTTCCATTCTCCTTTTTTTGCCTTTAAGCGAGTTTCCGTAGTTCAAGCTCCATCATGAGTTAAGTGTATAGCTCAACTTATTCATAGAGTAGTTGAGTTTGAAGTTGTCAAACATCTCCGGGAGAGTCTCTAGGATCATATCCACTTGAGTCTCTCCATCTATTTCAGCTCCCATGAGCTCCATCTCATTCAGGTGACTTATGATCAATAGCATATGGTCCTGACAGAGTGCCGGATTTCATCCGGCAATTCATGAAGTTGCGACCGCAGCCTGCTTGGCTTGATGACCCTGGCTTCCGAACATTTCGTAAATGTCAGAGATCATATCCGCAACGTCAAGATGTTCCGATGTTGTTGTTGCAACACATTGCTAATTGATGCTAAGATATAGCACCTAGCAATCTCATGAACGCATCCAAGCAAAGGTATGCGTTCGCTTCTTCTTGAGTCGAATCATCATTCGCCCAAGAGGACAGGGTGGTGAGCACATGCTTGTGCTTGTCTACCGTCAATACGATATCGAGGTTACGTTTCCAAATAACGTAATTTTCACCCACTAGTTTGTTTGTACTAAGAATTTGGCGCGATCGGGGATAAAGACACAATTGCTGAAAAATAAAATAAAGCGGTGTTGGTAATTTGCTTATATTTAAGAGAAGTATGATGCATGAATGCAAATACTTAAACATAAATAAAATCCTTAAAAAAATGTTTCATCTATGGTGTTGCGATCATAAACGGCAACACGTCCCACCTAGGGGTGGCGTCCGTGAAGCCTCCTATCGCATCGAGACTCCTCTCGTTTGGTCCACTTTATAAGATGTCTCTACATCTAGTGCAACGAATCACCATCTTTTTGGTCACCTTAGATCCATTGCCTAGCTCCTATGGGAGATTACAATGATCTTTAGTCTAAGTGTTTAACCGACTAATCGACTCTAGAGGTTGTTATGAACTAACGATCCATCTAGGGATGGTCTCGCCTCACTACTTCCTTTTCGAGTCTTATCTTCTATAAGCAACCTGATGAATCCTTAGCGACATGTTTCATGGGTTTCTCCCATTGAAGTGAGGACCACTAAGGTGGTTCTTAACCTATCCACATGTCACGATCAAAGCTAAAGTCGGAGACCTTGGGAACGTTTCAACGCAAATGACCCTCCCACTTAGCTTTTTGAAAAATGGATTTTGTTTTGAAATTAAGTCCAATTAATAATTCAACAAAATTATAACCCTTATAAATTTGTTGTATTTTATAACTCTTTATAAAATTTACCCAACGCATTTATTATTATAACAATTTATAATATTAAACTACAATGATGCATGAACATGCTTGCATGGCAATTTGATATTGGCATCTCTATATCCTATATGGCATGTTATAATGATGCGAGATTAAACAATAAATCATACATTTACAATTTAACCTCTCTATGGCTCATTTCTAATTACAACCCATAAAAACAAATGAAAATAATTACAATAATTTTCTTCATCTTGTCTTCTTGGCATCTTCTCAATTTTCTTCTCTCGATCCTCGAAAGTGAAAAAAAATATATATATATATATTTTTTTTGTTGGCTGGGCCCGGACAATCCCCGGGCCCCCTTCTTCTCCTACCGGGCCAGCCCCGCCTGGCACAAAGATGGGCTGCCGTGCTGTGCAGGCCTTGCTCCCTTTGTTGGGCTGCGGCCCTTGCCTGAGCAAGGCCAGTGGCGGCTCGGGTGGCCCTTGCCCGGCAAGTGGTCGGGTGGGTCTTGCCCGGCAAGGCCCTGTGGCTCTTTGCCCGCAAGGTCCGGTCAGGCTCGTGGCCCTTGCCTGGCAAGGCCTGTGGCCCCAAGCTTTGGCCTGCGCTTGTGGGCCCCCCATTAGGCCCTGCCCGGCAAGGTTAGCCGGGCAGGGGCTCCGGCCTCTGCCTCGGGCAGGCTCGCAGGCCCGCTTAGGGTTTCAGAAACCCTAGCGCATACTAGGGTTTCAAACCCTAGTTCCAAGACACCACAACCTGTGGTAGGGTTTGGCGGCTGGGCTTGTGGTGAGGCCGAGTCGCGGCGGGCAGGCGACGGCGATGGCGGTGACGGCGGCGGCGGCGGCAAAAAAAAATTTTTCCGAAATTTAAATTACAAAATTTCCTATGCCCTTTAATGGCTTACATTATTTTCTAGAGAAAACATAAACCACCATCATGGTGTAATTAAAAACCTAGAGCCAATCGATCGATCCAATCACATATTCAATCAAAACAATTTTGAATTCATCATATATTCATGCAAGATGCCAATATCAACACATATCATACATTCAATCGAATAAACATAAATCATGCATGATCAATAGCCCTAGGCTCGATACCAATTGTAGGATCTTATTGTGATTTATATATGAAAAATCATTTGAACAACAACAATATTGTAGGCAGAATTTCAAAATTTATCATATCCATTTAATTCATAATTAAACGTAAACCACAACGAGAGATGCATGCATGATATATGTTTATTGACAAAGGATTAGAAAAATCTCACATACCTTTGTGACGATTGAATTAATTGACCGCAAGGATCTTGTCTCACTATCTCACGCCCGAGATGGAGAATTGCCGTGGAACAAGATCGTTGTTTATTGCCACGATCACACCAAAACCACTGTCGAGATTCAAGGCTATGACTCTACAATTTTTAGGATGAGAGAGTGGGCTCTTTTCAAAAACCTAAGGAAACTTTTTCCTTCTATTTTGTCTCCACAAAATCCGCCACCCTAAGGAAAGTGTGATCTCTTTTTCTTTTCTCCAAAAGACTCTCTCCTAAGGTTTTCAATAATATCCTTATATAGGAGAAAATTCAAAAACTCAAACCCTAGATGGGATTTTCGAATTTCTCCTTAACCCCTAGGATTGAAATCCGAAAATCCCTACATGGCTTAGGGATTTCCAAATTTCCTTCATTATTTTGGAGCAAAATTCAAAAATCCCTTAAGGCAAGGGATTTCCGATTTTCCCAAAATAAATTCTCACTTTTCTTTTCCTTTAGTTGCCAAATAAAACCATGTTTAAATTTCATTTTGAATTTTAAATTAATCTCCATTAATTTCGAAATTCAAAACTCATTCTTTTTATTTTTCAATTATCAAAAAAATGAAAAATAACACAATGAATTTTAAACATAATTATCAGTTTCTGTTTTTCCCATTTATTAGAGCTAGCCTTGAGACCGAATGGACCCACATGAACAAAGTTATGGAATTGCAATATTCGACTAACTCATCCTTATAAGTTATCGACATATTTAATTCCGACATCGTACAACTCCACTAAAAGTTCGATGCCGAATAATCTCTCGATTCATGTGCGCTAATTTTTCTTTTGGTGTTGATACAATTTATCACACGGTCCACGTTGTAAATGCATTATTATCCTTCAGAAATATCGCTTGATCGAAATGGTATATATAATATTACCGTTTTACCATTCTAATCATTATTTCCTCAACTCCTTTATATGACCGTGAATAAGAAAGACAAACGTTAAGTAAGATGTCTCGCACATGTTACGATGTCTTAATCAATGAATATCATCATTGAATACCAGGCCTGGTTTATTTATTCACACACCCGTCAATAAAGCATGAGGTGATATTATTTTTACGAATTCCATATCTGTGAATCACATAACTCCAACTTAATATTGTCATGATCCCAATGACCGAGATGTCGTTCAATAAATGTGAACTAATCTCATTGGCGAATCAAAGATCATGAGATACTAAGTTGAGCTATGCATTCACTTCAGGATTAAGATAATTATACAAATATACTTAAGTTGTGATGATTAGGTTTAGAGTTGTATAAACGGTTTTTACTCTAACCTAATCAATCACATGGTCTATTCAACATGTTGCGAGCATGTCTAGATCAACCACGAGTCCAACTCCCATGCCCCGAGACCAAAGATCACATGGTTCGATCTATCAGTCATAATCGGATTCGATTGCCCAATCAATCCTAAGATCAAGAATATCTATTTTAAACCGTATCGTAAGAGTTTGTCCGGCAGGTTCCCCCGACTCTTCTTTCGTTAGTAACAGCTTTATGGACTAAGCAATATCACAAACACTCTTGAGTATGTGTCAAAACACAACTTTATCTTATTTTATAAAATCAGCAAAATAATAATGTCTTACATTTGTCATTTCATAAATAACAAATTACATCCCACTTTATGGACACATTTCCAACAAACCCAGATTCAGGTGTTGTCTCTTGAGATATTGTGAATTAGGACTAAATTTGTAGGTTTTTGGACTAATTTCTGTGAGTTTCTCGTACTACTATTCTTCATAGGTCGACTTGTGCGGTCGACCGGACCAGTCGACCTATGTGGTCGACCGGATTACATAAGGCCACCGATCGACCGATATGGTCGACTGGATTGCACAACACCGGTCAATCGGTGTAACACCCTAAAGAATTAATTTAGATTAATTAAGGTAATTGAGATTATTAGTGTGCCTAATCTGATTTAATTAATTGAGTTTTAATTAATAAATGTTTCTGATATGAGAGTTTAAATGATTCAAAGGTATTTAAATTTTCTTAGTAATTTATTTTAATCCATAAGTGTGTATGGGTGCATTTCTAGACTGTTATTTTAAAATATTGTACATATGTCATTTTCATTTTCTTTTCCTTTTCTTTTCTTTTTCCTTTTTCTTTTCTTTCTTTTCTTTCTTTCTTTCTCCCGTGCATTTCCTCTCTCTCTCTCTCCCTCTCTTCACTCCCGTGCCCTCTCTCTCTCTTTCTCTCTCTCGTTTTTGTCCCAAATCGAACAAGTTTTGAGCCAAAGAAAAATTTGAAAGTGTTTTCAACGTCAAGAGAAGGATTCGAGGTAAGATTACTGGAAGAACCACTCTTGAATCTTAAGTTTTTGAATTTCAAAACTTATTTTGATTCAAACCGGATTTTGATGATTTTTCAGTAAAAGTAGAGTAGAAATTGGATATCTTGGATTCTTTGGACTTGTTTTAGGACCTAGAACCCAGATCTAGTGTTTTCCCTTTGAAATATTTAGATTTTGGATTGGATTTGTAGGTTTTTGAACTGATTTCCACGAGCTTCGCTCGCGCAGTCGATTCCACCAGTCGACCTGTGCGGTCGACCAAATTGTAGGCTGACCGATCGACCGGTGTGCACACTACCTGTCGACCGATAGTGTTGCACTGCTCTGTCACCGGTCGACCGGTGTACACGGGTTTGACCCTGTTTGGCCTGAAAAGTGTTGTTTGACCCCTGTTTTCAGGAAGAACTCAAATTAGTTTCGTTTGGGGACTTGGGATGAAAGGATTAGTATCTTTAATCCCTCATTTGATTTTTAAAAACCCTTGGAATGGAAGTTGAAACATGAAAATGGATTAGGGCACACTAATTGAAAATATTGGTACATAAGTGAGATTGGATTGCTTTAGGAATGAGAATTAATCCTAAAGTGTTTTCTTGTATCAGTGATCGCTGAGGATTCAGACTGAAGGGGGCTTGAAGAAGCGGAAGCCGGAAAAGGGAACGCTAGCCCCAGGTTTGATTGTGCGAGGTAGGATTTCTATCCCTTTTCCTTGTGAGCTTGATTTCAAAAGGATTTTGGCCTTGAAAATGTTTTAAAGAAAGGGATTGGTTTGCGAAAGAAAAATGTTTTAAAAATCATGGCTTGTTAGTTTATGGAAATCCTTGGCTTGTCCTGTCCATGGAATCCATAGGTGGTCTAGTCATGGAACCTCATGGCTTGCCCAGTCATGGGGCCCACGGCTTGAGTAGTTTGTGGGGTCATATGAACGATTTCATAATGTTAAATGGATGAATTCTTAAGATAAGAGATCTTGTGAACTGGTAATAGAGTCTATTGCTGTAAGCCTAGATAGGATGCGGAGAGTGCATCCTCGGGGGCAGAACCCGAAACTTGGTCCGGGTAGGCGAGGCACTTGATTAGGTGAGTAATTTGTACTAATTACTTGCTAAAGCCTGTAATATGATTATTTTCAATTATTTTTCCTTTGAGAAAAAAGATGTGAGGTTTCGGCTGTTCTGTCAGGACTGAATGTCTTGTTTATTTACTTATTCATTTATTTATTCGTTTATTTTAATCATTTCAAAATATATCCTACTGGGCTTTTCGCTTACGTTTTATGTCTTAAATGTTAAACCCCTCCCAAGAGACTCGAGGAGCGGTGCGTCGTAGCTGAGT
Organism: Morus alba; assembly: GCA_012066045.3. Lineage (NCBI taxonomy): Eukaryota > Viridiplantae > Streptophyta > Magnoliopsida > Rosales > Moraceae > Morus > Morus alba. The sequence goes on along the minus strand of CP050225.2, from coordinate 20,694,532 downwards.
CGTGCTACAGATCGATCGTGCGAGGATTGAGTTTATCCTCTGATATAAAGTGTAAGGGATTTGAGAAAATTCTGTAAGCTTATTTAATATTTGGATTTACTAGACTGTGGTTGATGTCTGTTGTAATGATTATTTACATGAGCATGTATGTATAATATTGTATGTCCTGTGGGGTGGAGCCCTATGTGTCAGAGGCTCATGGATTATGTAATTTATTTATATTTTAATGCAGTCAAGTGTGGGGCCCGGTTGAGAATCTGCTTTATTAATCCCTAATCGAGCTCCACGTCACCCACGGCTTGTTGTAGTTCGTGGGATTATAATAACAATTTCATAATGTTTAATGAATGATTTCTTAATGATAGAGATCTTATGAACTGGTTATCCCACTGATGGCCTAGATAGGATGTGGAGCGTGCATCCTTGCGGGCAGAACCTGAAACCTGGCCTGGGAATGCTTGTGCACTTGATTATGTAAGTAATTTGTACAAATTACTTGCTGATGCTTGTAATACGATTTTTTCAGTTATATTTCCTTTCAGAAAAAGGATATGAGGTTCTGGTTGTTGTGTTGGAACTGAATGTCTTATTTATTTACTCACTTATTTGTTTATTAATTTATTTATAAAGTTATTTTAAATATATCATTCTGGGCCTTTCACTCACGTTTCATTGTTTTAAAATGTTACCCCTCCTAGGAGATTTTAGGAGCAGTGCGGAGTAGCTGAGTGCTACCACTTGATTTTAGAGAGGATTGTGTCATCCTCCTGTGAGTACAAATGTGTAACACCCTGAAGAATTAATTGAAATTAATTAAGGTAATTGAGATTATTAGTGTGACTAAATTGGATTATTAATTGAGTTTAATTAATAAATGTTATGACACGAGTGAGTTTAAATAGTTCCAAGATATTTAAATTATTCTTAATAATTTATTTTAAATCAGAAGTATGTATGAGTGCATTTCTAGACTGCACTTTTAAAATATTGACACGTGTCCATTTTCTTTCCTTTTTCTTTTCTTTTCTTTCCTTTCGTTTTCTTTTCCTTCCTTCCTTCCTGTGCACTTTCTCTCCCTCTTTCACTCTCACTCTCTCCCTCTTCACTCCCGTGTGCTCTCTCTCTCTCTCTCTCTCTCTCTCTCTCTCTCTCTCTGCAACACCCTGAAGAATTAATTGAGATTAATTAAGGGAATTGAGATCATTAGTGTGCCTAATCTGATTTAATTAATTGAGTTTTAATTAATAAATGTTTCTGAAATGAGAGTTTAAATAATTCCAAGGTATTTAAATTTTTCACAATAATTTATTTTAACCCCAAAAGTGTGTATGGGCGCATTTCTGGACTGTTGTTTTAAAATATTGTACACATGTCATTTTTATTTTTCTTTTTCCTTTTCTTTTCTTTTTCCTATTTCTTTTCTTTCTTTTCTTTCTTTCTTTCTCCCGTGCCTTCTCTCTCTTTCCTTCACTCTCAATCCCGCTAACTCACTCTCTCTCTCTCTCTCTCTCTCTCTCTCTCTCTCTCTCTCTCTCCGGTTTTTGTGTCCCAAATCAAACGGATTTTGAGCCAAAGATGGGTTTCAAAGTGTTTTCAACATCAAGAGAAGGATTCGAGGTAAGATTACTGAAAGAACCTCTCTTGAATCTCAAGTTTTTAGATTTTAAAACTTACTTTTGGTTCAAACCGGATTTTGTTGATTTTTGGGTAAAACTAGAGTAAAAATTGGAGATTTTGGGTTCTTTTGACTTGTTTTAGGACCTAGAACCCGGATCTAGTGGTTTCCCTTTGAAACATTTGGATTTGGACTGGATTTGCAGGTTTTTTGACTGATTTTCACGAGCTTCTCTCGCGCAGTCGATTCCACTGGTCGACCAGTGCGGTTGACCGGATAGCAGGCTAACCGGTCGACTGGTCCGGTCGACCGATGTGCACACTACCTATCGACCGGTAGTGTTGAACTGCTCTGTCACCGGTCGACCGGTGCACACGGGTTTGACCCTGTTTGGCCTGAAAAGTGTTGCTTTGACCCCTGTTTTCGGGGAGAACCCAAATTAGCTTCATTTGGGGACTTGGGATGAAAGGATTAGCATCTTTAATCCCTGATTTAATATTTAAAACCCTTGGAATGGAATTTCAAACATGAAAATGGATTAGTGCACACTAATTGAAAATCTTGGTACATAAGTGAGATTGGATTGCTTTAGGAATGAGAATTTACCCTAAAGTGTTATCTTGTATCAGTGATCGCTGAGGATTCAGACTGAAGGGGTTTGAGAAAGTGGAAGCCGGAAAAGGCAACGCTAGTCCAAGGTTTGATTGTGCGAGGTAGGATTTCTATCCCTTTTCCTTGTGAGCCTGTTTTCAAAAAGGATTTTGGCCTTGAAAAATGTTTTAAAGAAAGGGATTGGTTTGCGAAAGAAAAATGTTTTAAAAACCATGGCTTGTTAGTTTATGGAAATCCTTGGCTTGTCCAGTCCATGGAATCCATAGCTTGTCTAGTCATGGAACCTCATGGCTTGCCCAAATATGGGGCCCGCAGACTTGAGTAGTTAGGTAAATCATATGAACGATTTCTTAATGTTAAATGGATGATTTCTTAAGATAAGAGATCTTGTGAACTGGTAATAGAGTATATTATTGTAAGCCTAGATAAGATGCGGAGAGTACATCCTCGGGGGCAGAACCCGAAACCGGTCCGGGTAGGCGAGGCACTTGGTTAGGTGAGTAATTTGTACTAATTACTTGTTGAAGCCTGTGATATGTTTATTTTCAGTTATATTTCCTTTGAGAAAAAGGATGTGAGGTTCTGGCTGTTCTGTCGGGATTGAATGTCTTATTTATTTACGTATTCATTTATTTATTCATTTATTTTAATCATTTCAAATTATATCCTACTGGGCCTTTCGCTCACGTTTTATGTTTTAAATGTTAAACCCCTCCCAGGAGATTCTAGGAGCGGTGCACAGTAGCTGGATATTTGCTACGGAGTAGCTGAGTTGTGCTACGGATGGATCAAGTGAGGATTGTGTTCATCCTCTGACATAAAGTGTAAGGGATTTGGTGAATATTATGTAAGCTTATTTAATATTTGGATTTACCAGACTTTGGTTGATGTCTGTTGCAATGATTATTTACATGAACATGTATGTATGATACTGTATGTCCTGTGGGGTGGAGCCCTGTGTGTCAGAGGCTCCTGGATTATGTAATTTACTTATATATTTTATTGCGGGTAAGTGTGGGGCCCGGTTGGGAATTTGCTTTATTAATCCCTAATCGAGCTCCACATTACCCACGCCGTTTGGGGGGCATGACAGGAGTGGTATGAGAGCTTTAGGTTAAGAACCCCAGGATTGTACATACATGTGTGACATCTGTTATCCACTTACGAACTAAGGGCTCTTGGATGCCATGTATGCTGCCTTCCAAGGCATGGCCACTAGAGCTCAGGATGAGCGACCGGTTTAGGATAGGAAACAAGGGTATTTTCAGGATTTTATGTGAGCGCCTATCCCCTCGTTTAACAGTGAGGGAGGACCCTAGGAAGCAGAGTTCTGGATTGACTCCATAGTCAAGCACTTAAGTACTATGGGAGTCCCAGATGAATACTGGGTGGAATTTGCTGTGTACAAGTTGGAAGGTTTAGCAAACACTTGGTGGAAGCAAGTTAAGAGGAGAATAGATGTTACGGGACTAACTTGGGAGCAATTTGAGACGCTGTTCAATGACCAGTATTTCCCTCAGAGTTACAGGGTAGAAAAAGCACTAGAATTTATGTCGCTGCAGCAAGGTGACATGTCTGTGAGGCAATATGAGGCTAAGATTAATGACTTATCCCGGTTTACGCCATCTCTGGTGGAGTCTGAACATATGAGATGTCTTAAGTTTGAGAAGGACCTCAAGAACTCTGTGGGGAGATCCTTGGTGGCTCTAAGACTTCGAAACTCTGGGATTTGGTAGCTGCTGCTACAAGGGTGGAACAAGATAACTTGGCCTATTGCAAAAGCAAAGAAGAAGAGGTGGGTGGAGTCTCCGTCTCTGGTAGACCTTCTATTTCAGGTGGACCACAGCGGTGTGGTAGAAGAAACCGCAAGCAGGGACAGATGATTAGGGAAACGGCAAGCGGTGGCAGTAGTTCATCTGGGAGTGATAGAAATGCTCTATACGGGCCCAGGTGTCACCATTGTGGGCAGGTGGGCCATATTAGGAGGAATTGTCCTAATCGGCCGCCGACTTAAAAAGCCCAAAGTGACACTTCCTATAGCCAAGAAGGGCCATCACAGTACATGCCACCATACCAGCTGCAATAGATGCCATACCCTCCTACACCGACTTATCGGCCACCTTAGTATACAAAGTTCTGGCCTCAAGCCCCGAGACCGGCACAACTGCCTCCACCACAACAGTATTGGCCTCTGGCTCAGCAGCCTAATGTTGGTGACAGAGGGAAGGGAAAAGTACAGGGACAAGCTTATGCCCTGGTAGGAGGTAGCTCTAGAGGTCAGACCAACAACGCGGTGGTTGAGGGTATGATTCTAATCTCTCATTCTTTTGCTCACGCATTGTTTGATACAGGTGCCACATACTCGTTCATATCATGTTCTTTTGTTCAGACTTTGAAACTGAAGAGTGAGAATTTAGAAGTCCCAATGACTTTGAACTCCCCACTGGGATGTGTGGAGGTAATGAGTGTGTGTAAATCGTGTGAAGTCACGATTTGTGGTGAGTGATTGAGAGCAGATTTGATTATCCTTCCAATGAACCTGTTTGATGTGGTACTCAGAATGGATTGGCTGTCAAGGCATGGTACGATTGTTGATTGCTATCGTAGGAAATTGACCTTGGTGACGGATTCCGGAACAATAATTTCTTATCAGATAGAAATGAACCCAGTCCTTGGGGAACGACTGTTGAAGTATAACATTGGGAGACAGAAGAATCTAGCCTGTTTCTCCTCCCTTCTTGCCTTAGAAGGTGAATCTAAAGTAATCGAAGATAGTGTGGGAATCCCTGTAATGGATGAGTTTACAGATGTATTTCCTGATGAGCTACCTGGTTTACCACCAGATCGGGAGATTGAATTCTGTATTGATTTGGTTCCGAGAACGGCACCTATCTCCATTCCTCCATACCGGATGGCTCCGATGGAAATGAAGGAATTAAAAACACATCTTAAAGAGCTGACAGAAAGGGGATAGATCCAAAATAGTACTTCCCCTTGGGGTGCACCGGCGTTATTTGTGAAGAAGCACGACGGATCTCTTCGATTGTGTATCGATTACCATCAATTGAACAGGGTGACTGTGAAGAACAAGTACCTATCGCCGAGGATCGATGAATTGTTCGATCAGTTGGGTGGATCACAGTTCTACTCTAAGATTGACTTGAGATCTGGGTACCATCAGTTGAAAATCAAGGAGGAAGACATTCCAAAGATCGCTTTAACTCGGCACGGCACTTCGAAGTTTCGTAACGCCGTTGGGTTGATGAATGCCCTCGCCACATTCATGGATCTAATGAACCGTATTCTTCGGCCATACTTGGATCGGTTCGTGATCGTCTTCATTGACGACATATTGGTTTACTCGAAGACTTGGGAAGAACATGCGCATCACCTGAGAATTGTTCCTCAGACTCTTCATATGCTAAGAAGGAGAAGTGCGACTTCTAGCTGACTCCACCATGGAGGCCGAATATGTGGCAGCTTGTGAAGCTGCGAAAGAGGCTGTATGGCTTAAGAAGTTCCTTGTTTCACTGGAAGTTGTTCCGGAAGCTTATAGGCCCATGGTACTATATTGCGATAATAAAGGCTGTAGCAAACTCTAAGGAGCCTAGAAGCCACAAAAAGGCCCAAGCACATAGAGCTAAATACCACCCTCATTCGAGAGATTGTACAAAGAGGCGATGTTGAAGTAACAAAGATATCTACACATGACAACTTGGTCGATCCATTCACAAAGGCTTTATCCGGTAAAGTCTTGATAGGCATCTAGAAGGTTTGGGCATGCGAGATTGTACACACCTACTTTAAGTCCAAGTGGGAGTTTGTTGGAAATGTGTCCATAAAGTGGGATGTAATTTGTTATTTATGAAATGACAAATATAAGACATTATTATTTTGCTTGATTTTATAAAATAAGATAAAGTTATGTTTTGACACACACTCAAGAGTGTTAGTAATATTGCTTAGTCCATAAACTGTTACCAACGAAAAGAAGAGTCGGGGAACCCTGCGGACAAACTCTTCGATACAGTTTAAAATAGATATTCGCATCTTAGGATTGATTGGACAATCGAATCCGATTCTGACTTATTGGATCGAACCATGTGATGCTAGTCTCGGGGCATGGGAGTTGGACTCGTGGTTGATCTAGACATGCTCGCAACATGTTGAATAGACCATGTGACCGATTAGGTTAGAGTAAAACCGTTTATACAACTCTAAACCTAATCATCACAACTTAAGTATATTTGTATAATTATCTTAATCCTGAAGTGAATGCATAGCTCAACTTAGTATCTCATGATCTTTGATTCACCAATGAGATTAGTTCACAGTTATTGAACGACATCTCGGTCATTGGGATCATGACAATATTAAGTTGGAGTTGTGTGATTCACAGATATGGAATTCGTAAGAAATAATATCATCTCATGCTTTATTGACGGGTGTGTGAATGAATAAACTAGGCCTGGTATTCAATGATGATATTCATTGATTAAGACATCGTGACATGTACGAGACATCTTACGAACGTTTGTCTTTCTTATTCACAGTCATATAAAGGAGTTGAGGAAATAATGATTGGAATGGTAAAACAAAGAATATTATACACCATTCGATCACCGATATTTACTTAAGGATAATAATGCATTTACACTGTGGACCGTGTGATAAATTGTATCAACACCAAAAAGAAAATTAGCGCACATGAATCGAGAGATTATTCGCATCGAACTTTTAGTGGAGTTATGCGATGTCGAATTAAATATGTCGATAACTTATAGAGATAAGTTAGTCGAATATTGTAATTCCATAGCTTTGTTCATGTGGGTCCATTCGGTCTCAAGGCTAGCTCGATAAATGGGAAAAAACAAAACCGATGTTCAATACATAATTATGTTTAAATTCATTGTGTTATTTTTCATTTATTTGATAATTGAAAAATAAAAGGAATGAGTTTTGAATTTCGAAATTAATAGAGATTAATTTAAAATTCAAAATAAAATTTAAACATGATTTTATTTGGCAACTAAGGAAAGAGAAAAGTGATATATTATTTTGGGAAAAATTCGGAAATCCCTTGCCATTAGGGGATTTCGAATTTTGCTCCAAAAAGGGGAAGGAAAATTCGAAAATCCCTAAGCCATGTAGGGATTTTTGGATTTCAATCCAAGGGTTAAGGAGAAATTCAAATATCCCATCTAGGGTTTGAGTTTTTGAATTTCCTCCTATATAAGGATATTATTGAAAACCCTAGAGGAGGGTCTCTAAGAGAGAAGAAAATATATCACATTTTTCCTTAGGGTGGCGGATTTTGTAGAGACAAAATAGAAGGAAATTGTTTCCTTAGGTTTTTGAAAAGAGCCCACTCTCTCATCCCAAATACCATAGAGTCATAGCTTTGAATCAACGAGTGGTTTTGGTGTGATCGTGGCAAAAAACAACGATCTTGTTTCACGGCAATTCTCCATCTTGGAACGTGAGATAGTGAGACAAGATCCTTGCGGTCATTTATTTCAATCGTCACAAAGGTATGTGTGATATTCTAATCCTTTGTCTATAAACATATATCATGCATGCATCTCTCGTTGTGGTTTACGTTTAATTTTGAATTAAATGGATATGATAAATTTTTTGAAATTCCGCCTACAAATTGTTGTTGTTCAATTGATTTTTCATCTATAAATCACAACAAGATCCTACAATTGGTATCAGAGCCTAGGGCTTTTGATCATGCATGATTTATGTTTATGCGATTGAATGTATGATATGTGTTGATATTGGCATCTTGCATGAATATATGATGAATTCAAAATTGTTTTGATTGTATATGTGATTGGATCCCGATCGATTGGCACTAGGTTTTTAATTACACCATGTTGGTGGTTTATGTTTTTCTCTAGAAAATAATGTAAGCCATTAAAGGGCATAGGAAATTTTGTAATTTGAATTTCCGGGAAAAAAAATTTTTTGTGTGCCGCCGCTGCCGCCGCTGTCGCCGTCGCACGCCGCCGTACGAGTTCCAGCCTCCGCCACAAGCCCAGCCGCCAGACCCTTCCTTGGGTTTCGGCTGTGCGGCAGACTAGGGTTTCGGAAACCCTAGTATGCGCTAGGGTTTCCTGAAACCCTAGCGGGTCTGCAGGCCCTGCCGCTGGCCTTGCCCAGGCAAGGGCCGCGACCACTAGCGAGCCGCGCAAGGTTTTCTGAAACCCTGGCCGGCCATGGGCCTGGCCGCAGGCCCTGCTTAGGCAGGGGCCATATGGTCGGCCGCAGGCCCTGCCCAGACAGGGGCCACAAGCCCGGCCGTTGGCCTTGCCCAAGCAAGGGCCGCGGCCCATGCAGAGCGAGCAAGGCCTGCTTGGCCTGGCTGCCCATGCTGCGCCAGGCAGGGCCTGGCCCAACCGAGGAGAAGGTGGGCCCAGGATTGTCCCGGGCCCAGCCAAAATAAAAAAAAAATTATTTTCACTTTTTAGGGATCGAAAGAAGAGAAAATTGAGAAGATGCCAAGAAGACAAGATGAAGAAAATTATTGTAATTATTTTCATTTGTTTTTATGGGTTGTAATTAGAAATAAGCCATAGAGAGGTTAAATTGTAAATGTATGATTTATTATTTAATCTCGCATCATTATAACATGCCATATAGGATATAGAGATGCCAATATCAAATTGCCATGCAAGCATGTTCATGCATCATTGTAGTTTAATATTGTAAATTGCTATAATTATAAATGCAATGGGTAAATTTTATAAAGAGTTATAAAATGCAACAAATTTATAAGGGTTATAATTTTGTTGAATTATTAATTGGACTTAATTTTAAAACAAAATCCATTTTTCAAAAAGCTAAGTGGGAGGGTCGTTTTGCTTGAAACGTTCCCAAGGTCTCTCTCGACTTTAGCCCCGATCGTGACATGTGGATAGGTTAAGAACCACCCTAGTGGTCCTCACTTCAATGGGAGAAACCCATGAAACATGTCGCTAAGGAGTCATCAGGTTGCTTAAAGAAGATAAGACTCGAAAAGGAAGTAGTGAGGCGAGACCATCCCTAGATGGATCGTTAGCTCATAACAACCTCTAGAGTCGATTAGTCGGTTAAACACATAGACTGAAGATCATTGTAACCTCCCATAGGAGCTAGGCAATGAATCTGAGGTAACCAAAAAGATGGTGATTGGTTGCGCTGGATGTAGAGACATCTTGTAAAGTGGACCAAACGAGAGGAGTCTCGATGCGATAGGAGGCTTCACGGACGCCACCCCTAGGTGGGACGTGTTGCCGTTTGTGATCGTAACACCATAGATGAAACTTTTTTTTAAGGATTTTATTTATGTTTAAGTATTTGCATTCATGCATCATACTTCTCTTAAATATAAGCAAATTACCAACACCACTTTATTTTATTTTTCAAAGAATTATGTCTTTATCCCCGATCGCAAAAATTCTTAGTACAAACAAATTAGTGGGTGAAAATTATGTTGACCGAAACATAACCTCGATATCGTATTGATGGTAGACAAGCACAAGCATGTGCTCACCACCCCGGCCTCTTGAGCCGAATGATGATTCGACTCAAGAAGAGCGAGACGATACAATCGCTTGGATGCATTCCGATGAGATTGCTAGGTGCTATATCCTAGCATCAATTAGCAATGTGCAAATGAAAAACATCGAACAGTCGACGGCCGTAGATATGATCTCGGCATCTATGAAATGTTCGGAAGCCAGGGCCGTCAAGCCAAGCAAGGCTGCGGTGCGTAACTTCATGAACCGCGGATGAAATCCGCACTCTTTGTTCGGGACCATATGCTCTGATCATAAGTCACCCGAATGAGATGGAGCTCATGGGAGCTGAAATAGATGGAGAGACTCAAGTGGATATGATCCTAGAAACTCTACCGAGATGTTTGACAACTTCAAACTCAACTACTCGATGAATAAGTTGAGCTATTCACTCCCGAACTCATGAAGGAGCTTCAAATCACGAAAACTCTCTTTGCTCAAAGGCAAAAAGAGGAACGGAGAGGCAAACCTTGCTGAAGCAAAGCCCTCCACCTCTGGTGCCAAGAAACAGAAGAAAGCCCGCAGTAACAAGAAGAAGCCGGCTGCAAAAGGCAAGAACGCTGCAAAGGTGGACAAGAGTACTGACAAATGTCACCATTGCGGAGTAGCTGGCCACTGGAAACAGAACTGTCCTACATACCTCAAGGAGGTTAAAGCTAAAGGTACATTATTTGTTACTGAAGCCTGTTTTGTGGCTGACTCTACTTTTTCTTGGATTGTAGACTCTGGAGCCACTAATCATGCTTGTTGTTCTCTGCAGGGGTTCAGGGAAAACAAAAGGCTTAGCAAGGACGAGTTTAACCTGGCTTTGGGGAATGGAGCATCGATTTGAGAACATCCGTTGGAAGTATTAAATTAATTTTTGAGAACAGTTTTATTGTTTTGAACAATGTTTATTATGTCCCGGTTTTTGGGAAAACCTTATTTCTCCGGCTCGTTTGATTGAGCAAGGATATTCTTTGGATTTTAATAATGATGTTATTCGAATTCTAAAGAATGGCTTCATGATTACTTCTACAACCATGATAAACAATGCATTCTCGTTAAACCAAATATTCCAACGATTTATGCGATCTTGAATTGAATGATGATTCAATGAGAGATAGTAAGAGATTGAGGTTAGACTCAATTGATCAGACCTACAAATGGCATCTACGTCTTGGACATATTAGCCTTGACAGGATTAAAAGGTTGGTAAGAGACGGTCCCTTACAAACCTTAAGTGTAGGCTCACTACCTACATGTGAATCCTACATAGAAGGAAAAATGACCAAGAGACCCTTTTCAGCAAAGGGTAATAGAGCTGATGAATGCCTAGAACTCGTACATAGTGATGTGTGTGAGCCATTCAATATCCAGCCAAGAGGAGGATATGAATATTTCATAACCTTCACTGATGACTATTCTCGTTTTGGTCATATTTATCTGATGCGTCAAAAGTCTAAAACTTATGAAAAGTTCAAAGAATTCAAGGCCTTGGTTGAAAACCAATTAGATAAATAGATCAAAACACTACGATATGATCGTGGTGGTGAATACTTGCTGGGAGAGTTCGAAGACTTTCTTAAGGAAGAAGGTATATTTTCTCAACTGACCGCGCCAGGTACTCCTCAGCAGAATGGCGTGTCTGAGAGAAGTAATCGAACTCTGTTAGATATGGTTAGATCAATGATGAGTTACTCATCTCTTCCAGATTCCTTTTGGGGATATGCCTTGGAAACAGCGGGATACATTCTGAACCAAGTTCCATCTAAGGCTATGCCTGGAACTCCATATGAAAGATGGAGTGGCAAGAAGTCATCTCTTGGCCACACCAGAATATGGGGTTGTCTGGCACATGTGCTCAGAAAGAAGACTGGTAAGCTAACAAGTCGTTCAGAACTATGCCTGTTTGTAGGATATCCCAAAGGAACAAAAGGCTATATCTTTTATAGTCCTACTGATCGAAAACATTCGTCAAAGACGAATGCTCATTTTCCGGAAGAGGATTTTATAAAGAATATGAAGCCGAGAAGCGCACTTGTACTTGAGGAATTGATCGGTGAAAATGTTCAGCAACATGTCCGCGGTCTATTCTCGAACCGACAACAGATGAACCACAACAAGAACTAACACCAAGAGAGCCTCGACGTAGTGGGAGGGTTGTGAGACAACCTGATAGGTACATGTCTTATGGAGATGCATTGACTGCAGTCTCAGATTTAGACATCGATGAACCTATTTTCTACTCGCAAGCCATGGAAAGTTCTGAAGCAAACCTATGGCATGAAGCCATGGACGCCGAAATACAATCGATGTATAAAAATGGCGTATGGACTCTGGTAGATCCTCCTGAAGGGGTAAAACCCGTAGGGTGTAAATGGATCTACAAGAAGAAGAGGGGTCCGGATGGGAATGTAGAGACATTCAAAGCAAGGCTTGTAGCCAAGGGCTACACCCAGAAAAAAGGCATCGACTATGAGGATACCTTCTCTCCGGTAGCCATGCTTAAATCCATCCGCATTCTCCTATCCATTGCTGCTGCTTTAGATTATGAAATCTGGCAGATGGATGTGAAGAAAGCTTTTCTGAATGGCAATCTGGATGAGCGCATTTATATGGCACAACCAGATGGATTCATTGAAAAGGGTCAAGAAGAAAAGGTTTGCGAATGCGAAGTCCATTTATGGACCAAGAACATCCGCATCATGGAATATCGATTCGATGAGACCGTTAAAACTTACGGTTTTGTTCACCAATGGATGAGCCTTGTGTGTATAAGTTTTATACAAGAAGGCAAAGTGGTTTTCTTAGTCTTATATGTAGATGACATACTACTCATTGGGAATGATGTAGGAAGACCGACCGAGGTTAAGCTCTGGCGGGTAAAGCGATTTGACATGAAGGATCTAGGAGAAGTTTGCCTATGTTTTGGGAATTCAGATCTTTCGAGATCGGAAGAACAAACAATTGGCACCGTCTCAAGCATCCTACATCGATAAGGTAATGGACCGATTCGCCATGCAAAACTCCAAAAGGGTTATCTACCCTTCGGACATGGAGTATCCTCTCTAAGGAGCAGTCTCCCAAGACTCCTCAAGAAGAGGAAGACATGAGCCGAGTTCCTTACGCTTGGCCGTAGGAAGCCTCATGTATGCGATGCTTTGCACCAGACACGATATATGCTACGCAAGAGGCGTGGTAAGTAGATTTCAACAAACCCCGGACCCGAGCAATCGGGTTGTCAGTAAAGCATATCCTTAAGTATCTTAGGAGAATGAGGAACTATATGCTTGTATATTCGTGTACCGACCGACTATGACGGGATATACCGACTCCGATTTCCAATCGGATAAGGATTCCAGAAATCCACTTCAAGATCGGTGTTTGTCCTAAATGGAGGTTTGGTGGTATGGAGGAGTATCAAGCGCACTTGCATAGCTGACTCCACCATGGAGGTCAATATGTGGCAGCCAGAAGTCAAGGAAGAGGTCAACATGGCTTAACAAAGGGCTGTAGAGTAAACTCTAAGGAGCCTAGAAGCCACAAAAGGTCCAAGCACATAGAGCAGAAATACCACCTCATCCGAGAGATTGTACAAAGAGGCGATGTTGAAGTAACAAAGATATCTACACATGACAACTTGGCCGATCCATTCACAAAGGCTTTATCTGGTAAAGTCTTCGATAGGCATCTGGAAGGTTTGGGCATGCGAGATTGTACACACCTACTTCAAGTCCAAGTGGGAGTTTGTTGGAAATGTGTCCATAAAGTGGGATGTAATTTGTTATTTATGAAATGACAAATATAAGACATTGTTATTTTGCTGATTTTATAAAATAAGATAAAGTTATGTTTTGACACACACTCAAGAGTGTTAGTAATATTGCTTAGTCCATAAACTGTTACCAACGAAAGAAGAGTCAGGGGAACCCTGCCGGACAAACTCTTCTGATATAGTTTAAAATAGATATTCGCAGTCTTAGGATTGATTGGACAATCAAATCCGATTACGACTGTTGGATCGAACCATGTGATGCTGGTCTCGGGCATGGGATTTGGACTCTGTGGTTGATCTAGACATGCTCGCAACATGTTGAATAGACCATGTGACTGATTAGGTTAGAGTAAAAACCGTTTACACAACTCTAAACCTAATCATCACAACTTAAGTATATTTGTATAATTATCTTAATCCTGAAGTGAATGCATAGCTCAACTTAGTATCTCATGATCTTTGATTCACCAATGAGATTAGTTCACGCTTATTGAACGACATCTCGGTCATTGGGATCATGACAATATTAAGTTGGAGTTGTGTGATTCACAGATATGGAATTCGTAAGAAATAATATCACCTCATGCTTTATTGACGGGTGTGTGAATAAATAAACCAGGCCTGGTATTCAATGATGATATTCATTGATTAAGACATCGTGACATTTACGAGACATCTTACGAACGTTTGTCTTTCTTATTGACAGTCATATAAAGGAGTTGAGGAAATAATGATTGGAATGGTAAAACAGTAATATTATACACCATTCTGATCACTGATATTTACGAAGGATAATAATGCATTTACACTGTGGACCGTGTGATAAATTGTATCAACATTAAAAGAAAATTAGCACACATGAATCGAGAGATTATTCGGCATCGAACTTTTAGTGGAGTTGTACGATGTCAGAATTAAATATGTCGATAACTTATAGAGATAAGTTAGTCGAATATTGTAATTCCATAGCTTTGTTCATGTGGGTCCATTCAGTCTCAAGGCTAGCTCTAATAAATGGGAAAAACAGAAACTGATGTTCAATACATAATTATGTTTAAATTCATTATGTTATTTTTCATTTATTTGATAATTGAAAAATAAAAGGAATGAGTTTTGAATTTCGAAATTAATAGAGATTAATTTAAAATTCAAAATAAAATTTAAACATGATTTTATTTGGCAACTAAGAAAAGAGAAAAGTGATATATTATTTTGGGAAAAATTCGGAAATCCCTTGCCATAAGGGGATTTCGAATTTTGCTCCAAAAAGGGGAAGGAAAATTCGGAAATCCCTAAGCCATGTAGGGATTTTTGGATTTCAATCCAAGGGTTATGGAGAAATTCGAAAATCCCATCTAGGGTTTGAGTTTTTGAATTTCCTCCTATATAAGGATATTATTGAAAACCCTAGAGGAGGGTCTCTAAGAGAGAAGAAAAATATATCACATTTTTCCTTAGGGTGGCCGGATTTTGTAGAGACAAAATAGAAGGAAATTGTTTCCTTAGGTTTTTGAAAAAGAGCCCACTCTCTCATCCCAAATACCATAGAGTCATAGCTTTGAATCAACGAGTGGTTTTTGGTGTGATCGTGGCAGTAAAACAACGATCTTGTTTCACGGCAATTCTCCATCTTGGAACGTGAGATAGTGAGACAAGATCCTTGCGGTCATTTATTTCAATCGTCACAAAGGTATGTGTGATATTCTAATCCTTTGTCTATAAACATATATCATGCATGCATCTCTCGTTGTGGTTTACGTTTAATTTTGAATTAAATGGATATGATAAATTTTTTGAAATTCCGCCTACAAATTGTTGTTGTTCAATTGATTTTTCATCTATAAATCACAACAAGATCCTACAATTGGTATCGAGCCTAGGGCTTTTGATCATGCATGATTTATGTTTATGCGATTGAATGTATGATATGTGTTGATATTGGCATCTTGCATGAATATATGATGAATTCAAAATTGTTTTGATTGTATATGTGATTGGATCCCGATCGATTGGCACTAGGTTTTTAATTACACCATGTTGGTGGTTTATGTTTTCTCTAGAAAATAATGTAAGCCATTAAAGGGCATAGGAAATTTTGTAATTTGAATTTCCGGAAAAAAAAAAAATTTTGTGTGCTGCCACCGTCAAAGAGATAATAACATTCCCACTACCTACTTCATCATGTCTCCAAAATACAAGGAATAGGATTCAGGTCTCGGAATCCGTATGGAGTAAATCAAAAGACACAAATCCATAAATAGGAGTCTCATAAGAACTCGGGATTAAGATCATTCTATATATGACCATCGATAGACTCAATTAGAATTTCTATACTTAACGGAAATTATTAGAAATTCATATTGTGTCTGTGTCCTTGTTCCACATAATCTCATTATGCGAAATACACTCATTCAATATCTCACCATATTAACAAAGGCGGATAACACTGTTCCATTCTAAATGGGAATGACATGTATTAATAATGTTTTAATTAAAGATTCCAAACTTTAATTAAATTCATTATGAACATTGCTTTTTGATTATTATTCTTAAACATTATCCTCTCGTATATAACACTTATATACAATGTTTAAGGTTACATAAATAATCATGGAATTTTCATTGATATTCATAAAATATTCATAAATATATGCTCATAAAATAATGAATAAACTCTTTTATTAAATAAATAATAAATGTCCTATTACATCTCATGCTTCTAGGACACCATTCCCAACAGGAATGGCACCGTTTGAAGCTCTGTATGGCCGTCCTTGTAGATCACCTGTGTAATGACCGGGAAAATATTAAGTCAAAATCGGACAGTCCGGTATTTGACCGTAATTATTTCCCGGAACAGAAAGTAGTAGAAATATTGATGTAATCAGGAAAGTGTTATGTAGAAACTATATATACGGGGTAAAATCACCCGAAAAGTGTAAAGTTATAATACGAATATTGTTACAGAGAAAATTTAAAATATCGGTTGTGAGTAGTAAAATATCTAAGAAAAGTTAGAAATTTTAATGGTATATTTTAGTTATGAAAAAGCAAATATTTGGTAAAAGACCAAATGACCAGTTAGAAAAAGAGTAGAAATATTAAAAGTAAGGAAAATGACAAAAGTTCCCAAAACAGAATTTTCCCGAGTCGATTAAAGCGGAATCGCGAAAACGAGTACCGCGAGGGTACGCGCTTTGGGCAATTCGATTGTTTAAAATGAAAATTTCAGAAAAAGAAATTGACTATTGAGATACCCAAGAGAAGTGGGTTGAATATGAGAAATTTGACCCAGGTTGCTCGACAAATTAAAAGCAAGATAGAACCCGACGGGTGTGAAATTATCGGTTTAAAGAGACTCGCTTTGAAAAACGGAAAGTTTGGTCTCGATAAGAAAAATGTGGGGAACAGGGAACCATTTAATTTAAGTGTGAAACTTAATTAGAATTAGTAAAATTTAATTATGGAAATTAAAGTAATTATTTTTTTATTAGAAAGTAAAAGGAGATATTTTTGGAAATATTAATATAATATTCCAATTGTATTAAAAAGGGCCTACGGATTACATTAGAAGCTATATTTGCTTCTTCTTCAAATTGTGGCCGAGAGACTAGAGAAAAGAGAGAAAAAGAGAAAAATCAAGGAAAATCAAGGAATCACCCGTTTTTGCCGAAATTTCTTCCGCTTCATCCCCAGAAAACATAACCTGAGACGTTCTAGCGGAGAATCTCAACTTTTCAAGGTAAGATTTCGGATTTTTCATGAGAAACTGCATGCTTTTTCGTGTGGATGAATAGTAACTCATCTCGGGAAAAATCCGTAAAACTGAAAAACGAAACCGAGGTTTTGTCGGGGACTACGATAGGAGTTTAATGTGCAAGTATTGAAAGGATTGAACAATTTTTTTTGGATTAACACTAAAAATCCGAAAATACACTAGAAATGGAGAAAATGTGTTGTTGTTCAATTTATGTAGAAATTTGTGTTCGTGAATGTGAATCGACTACAGTACCGAAATTAGAAGTAAAACGAGTTATTGAAAACTCAGGAAACGGGGAAAATTAAGGCGAAACTCTGCCGAAATTTCCTAAAATCTAGTTAGCAAGCAATGAGTTAGGCATCTGATTCTAGAGAATGGATAACAGTTTTAAACCTCGGAAATGAATAGATTAAGATTCATAAACCGAGATACACGAATATGTGTAAATTGCCTCTTGAGCTAGAATTCGGCCTTAAGGGGAAAAAGTCCATAAATGAGTTTGAAATTAGATTTAAGAATCTAAGTATGAGGAATTGTGATTGGAATAGGGAATTGATACCTATTTCCATGAAACAGGTTTTGGCATGAGAGCCGAAGCAACGAGAAAGAACTTCCAACAAGCGAGAATCCTAGCGGATTAACGGTAAGTATACACATATATGTTTGTCCGGACTCGAGTAAAGGCTGCGCAGTTAGACTTAGAACTATTAATTTACTTATGTTCCTAAGTCTATGTGATTACATGTGATTATACATGTTTGGAGGGCTTAATGCTCTAGATTTCGAAAGGGCGACATATGGTTACCCTTATGCATAGTTAAAGATCGACGGGTCGTCGGCCTCCGCAAGGGAGGAAAATCTCAAAGAGTAGAGATTCCGACTTGACCGCATGATAAGTAATGAGCTAGTAAAGTAAAAGACCGACGGGTCGTCGGCCTCCGCAAGGGAGGAAAATCTCAAAGAGTAGAGATTCGACTTGACCGCATGGTAAGTAATGAGCCAAGAAGTAAAATCGACGGGTCGTCGGCCTCCGCAAGGGAGGAAATCTCACAGGTGTAGAGATTCCGACTAGACCAGCCAAGAAAAGTAAGAACAGAAAAGATAGAAAGTAGTTTAAAGCATGTTTCACACGAGCATATTTGCATCATAACTCTTAATGTAATTTCTATTAGTTTATGATGTATGGATGTTTATACTTGCGAGCGTTAGCTCATCGCTTTACTAAATGTGCAGTGACAAAGGTAAGCACCAGTCATATAGTGGTTTGCTTGATGGACATGCAGAGGCAAGGGTGGCGGAAATGTTATGGGTGCACGGGAGTGGTCTCCACTACGCCGCTTAGAAATTAAATTCCGCTACAAAGTAATGTAATATAGAATACTAGTATGTATGTTCGGTTCTAAGAAGAAGATATTACAACCATTGTCTTAGTAAAGAACAACGGATCTGTAATAAATTAAGACAAGTTTTCAAAACTAGTTTGATATCCGAATCTTTAAAGTAATAGCAAGATATGTTATTAGTGTAACAACATAACATGTTAAGAACCCGATGGTTAAAGTAAAGAAAAAAAAAATTTACCCGCACATGAACGTAAATTAAAGAGACAATAGTCTAACAACGAATAATGGATTAGACTATAGCTTAGCCCATTAGTAAAGTAGTATAAAGAACGGCAGCCGCGCCGCGAGGGCGCGGGTCGCCACAACCTGTGTGTTGGTTGGAACCAGAGGATCGACTGAGCACTGGACCGGAAGTCATTCAAGAGAATAATGAGAAGATAGTTGTGATTCGAGAACGATTGTTGACAGCTCAAAGTCGTTAGAAAAGCTATGCTGACAGAAGGCGTAGGCCTTTGGAATTCCAAGAAGGTGACTTTGTCTTGCTGAAGGTTTCCCCACGTAAGGGAGTTGTTCGGTTCGGTGTGAAAGGGAAACTTGTACCGAGGCATGTGGGACCATTCCCGATCGTGCAACGAGTCAGAGTGGTGGCGAATCGGTTGGCTTTACCGCTTGAGTTATCTCACATGCATGATGTGTTTTATGTCTCCTTGCTTCGGAAATGTCAACTTGAGCCAGCAGCTATAGTGCAGTGGTTTGACGTTCCGATACAGTATGATGCGTCATACGAGGAGGCACCAGTTCAGATTCTTGATCGAAAAATAAAGAATCTGCATCATCATGAGATCCCGTTAGTGAAAGTGTTATGGTAGCACCACGGAGTTGAGGAAGCGACATGGGAGCTTGAAACAACGATGCAGGAGCAGTATCCGCATCTGTTTACACTTTGAGGTAGGCTTTAATTTCGGGGACGAAATTGCCTAAGGGGGTGGAGCTGTAACACCCTAAAGAATTAATTGAGATTAATTAAGGTAATTGAGATCATTAGTGTGCCTAATCTGATTTAATTAATTGAGTTTTAATTAATAAATGTTTCTGAAATGAGAGTTTAAATAATTCCAAGGTATTTAAATTTTTCACAGTAATTTATTTTAACCCCAGAAGTGTGTATGGGCCCATTTCTGGACTGTTGTTTTAAAATATTGTGCACATGTCATTTTTATTTTTCTTTTACCTTTTCTTTTCTTTTTCCTTTTTCTTTTCTTTCTTTTCTTTCTTTCTTTCTCCTGTGCCTTCTCTCTCTTTCCTTCACTCTCACTCCCGCTCAGTCACTCTCTCTCTCTCTCTCTCTCTCTCTCTCTCTCTCCCTCTCTCTCTCCTATTTTTGTGTCCCAAATCAAACGGATTTTGAGCCAAAGATGAGTTTCAAAGTGTTTTCAATATCAAGAGAAGGATTCGAGCTAAGATTATTGAAAGAACCTTTCTTGAATCTCAAGTTTTTAGATTTTAAAACTTACTTTTGGTTCAAACCCGATTTTGATGATTTTTGGGTAAAACTAGAGTAAAAATTGGAGATCTTGGGTTCTTTGGACTTATCTTAGGACCTAGAACCCGGATCTAGTGGTTTCCCATTGAAATATTTGGATTTCGGATTGGATTTGAAGGTTTTTGGACTAGTTTCCGTGAGCTTCTCTCGCACAGTCGATTCCACTGGTCAACTGGATTGCAGGCTGACAGGTCGATCGATCCAGTTGACCAGTGTGCACACTACCGGTTGATCGGTAGTGTTGCACTGCTCTGTCGCCGGTCGACCGGTGCACACGAGTTTGACCCTGTTTGACCTGAAAAGTGTTGTTTTGACCCCTGTTTTCGGGGAGAACCCAAATTAGCTTCATTTGGGGACTTGGGATGAAAGGATTAGCATCTTTAATCCTTGATTTAATATTTAAAACCCTTAGAATGAAATTTGAAACATGAAAATGGATTAGGGCACACTAATTGAAAATCTTGGTACATAAGTGCGATTGGATTGCTTTAGGATGAGAATTTATCCTAAAGTGTTATCTTGTATCAGTGATCACTGAGGATTCAGACTGAAGGGGCTTGAGGAAGCGGAAGCCGGAAAAGGCAATGCTAGTCCAAGGTTTGATTGTGCGAGGTAGGATTTCTATCCCTTTTCCTTGTGAGCCTGTTTTCAAAAAGGATTTTGGCCTTGAAAATTGTTTTAAAGAAAGGGATTCGTTTGCGAAAGAAAAATGTTTTAAAAACCATGGCTTGTTAGTTTATGGAAATCCTTGGCTTGTCCTATCCATTGAATCCATAGCTTGTCTTGTCATGGAACCTCATGGCTTTCCCAGTCATGGGGCCCGCAGCTTTAGTAGTTCGTGGGATCATATGAACGATTTCTTAATGTTAAATGGATGATTTCTCAAGATAAGAGATCTTGTGAACTGGTAATAGAGTCTATTGCTGTAAGCCTAGATTGGATGCAGAGAGTGTATCCTCGGGGGCAGAACCCGAAATCAGTCCGGGTAGGCGAGGCACTTGGTTAGGTGAGTAATTTGTGTTAATTACTTGCTAAAGCCTGTAATATAAATATTTTCAGTTATATTTCCTTTGAGAAAAAGGATGTGAGGTTATGGCTGTTCTGTCGGGACTGAATGTCTTGTTTATTTACATATTCATTTATTTATTCATTTATTCTAATCATTTTAAATTATATCCTACTGGTCCTTTCGCTCACGTTTTATGTTTTCAATGTTAAACCACTCCCAGGAGATTCTAGGAGTGGTGCACAGTAGCTGGATATTTGCTACGGAGTAACTGAGTTGTGCTACAGATGGATCAAGTGAGGATTGTGTTCATCCTCTGACATAAAGTGTAAGGGATTTGGTGAATATTATGTAAGCTTATTTAATATTTGGATTTACTAGACTGTGGTTGATCTCTGTTGCAATGATTATTTACATTAACATGTATGTACGATACTGTATGTCCTATGGGGTGGAGCCCTGTGTGTCAGAGGCTCCTGGATTATGTAATTTACTTATATATTTTATTGCGGTTAAGTGTGGGGCCCGGTTGGAAATCTGCTTTATTAATCCCTAATAGTGCTCGACGTGACACACACACACACACACACACACTCTCTCTCTCTCTCTCTCTCTCATTTTTGTCCCAAATCAAACGGATCTTGAACCAAGGAAAGATTTAAAGAAGTTTTCAATGTCAAGAGAAGGATTCGAGGTAAGATTACTGAAAGAACCTCTCTGGAATCTCAAGTTTTTGAATTTCAAAACTTATTTTTGGTTCAAACTGAATTTTGATGGTTTTTGAATAAAACTAGAGTAGAAATTGGAGATCTTGGGTTCTTTGGACTTGTTTTAGGACCTAGAACCCAGATATAGTGGTTTTCCTTTGAAATATCTTGATTTGGGATTGGATTTGCAGGTTTTGGACTGATTTTTGCGAGCTTCTCCCGCGCAGCTGATTCCACCGGTCGACCGGATCACATGGAAACCGGTCAGCCTATGTGGTCGACCAGACTGTAGGCTGACCGGCCACCCGGTGTGCACACTACCGATTGATCAGTAGTGTTACACTGCTCTATCACCGGTCGACCGGTTGACACAGGGTTTGACCCTGTTTAGCCTGAAATTGCTGTTTTGACCCCTGTTTTCGGGGAGAACCCAAATTATCTTCATTTGGGGAGTTGAGGTATATGGATTAGCATCTTTAATCTTGGTTTTGAGATTGAAAACCCTTGGAATGATAATTTGAAACATGAAAATGGATTAGGGCCACTAATAAGAAATCTTGGTTGAAAATTGAGATTTGGATTGCTTTAGGAATGAGAATTAATCCTAAAGTGTTGTCTTGTGTCGTGATCGCTAAGGATTCAGACTGAAGGGGCTTGAGGAAACGGAAACCGGAAAAGGCAACAGTAGTCCCAGGTTTGATAGTGCGAGGTAGGATTTCTATCCCTTTTCCTTGTGAGCCTGTTTTCAAAAAGGATTTCGGCCTTGAAAATGTTTTAAAGAAAGGGATTGGTTTGCGAAAGAAAAACGTTTTGAAAACCATGGCTTGTTTAGTTTATGGACTCCATGGCTTGTCCTATCCATGGCTTGTCTAGTCATGGGGCCCACGGCTTGAGTAGTTCGTGGGGTCGTATTAACGATTTCAAAATGTTAATGAATGATTTCTTAAGCAAAGAGATCTTGTGAACTGGTAATAGAGTCTATTGCTGTAAGCCTAGATAGGATGCGGAGAGTGCATCCAAGGGGTAGAACCTGAAACTCAGTTCGGGTAGGCGAGGCACTTGGTTAGGTAAGTAATTTGTACTAATTACTTGCTGAAGCCTGTAAAACGGTCATTTACAGTTATATTTCCTTTGAGAAAAAGAATGTGAGATTCCGGCTATTCTGTCAGTCTTGAATGTCTTATTTTATTTACTTATTCATTTATGTATTCCCTCACACATTTATTATTCATTTATTTATAACGTTTATTTCAAATTATATCCTGCTGGGCCTTTCGGTCACGTTTTATGTTTTAAATGTATTAAAACCCTCCTAGGAGATTCTAGGAGTGGTGCACAGTAGCTGGATATTTGCTACGGAGTAACTGAGTTATGCTGCTGTTAGAATCAAGTGAGGATTGTGGTCATCCTCGGGTATAAATGTAAAGAACTGAGAATTCTGTAAGCTTATGTAATATCTGGATTAAGTAGACTGTGGTTGATGTCTGTTGTAATGATTATTTACATGTTCGTGTATGTACGATATTGTATGTCCTGTGGGGTGGAGCCCTGTGTGTCAGAGGCTCCGGAATTCTGTAATTTAACTATATTTTAATACAGTTAAGTGTGGGGCCCGGTTAGAAATCTGCTTTATTAATCCCAAATCAAGCTCCACATCACCCACCCCATTTGGGGGGCGTGACAAAGGTGGTATCAGAGCCCTAGGTTAAGAAACCCCAGGATTGTACATACATGTGTGACATCTGTAATCCACTGAATAGTCTAGTTTTATTTCAATTGAAGGAAATGGCGCCTTGTCGTAGACCAGGCACCCAACCGAAACAACTGAACCAAGGGTTCTTGGATGCCATGTATGCTGCCTTTCGGGGCACGGCCACGAGAGCTCAGAATGAGCGGCCGGTTGAGGATAGGAAACAAGGATATTTCCAGGAATTTAGATGAGCGCCTATCCCCTCGTTTAATAGTGAGGAAGGACCCCAGGAAGCAGAATTCTGGATTGACTCCATAGTCAAGCACTTGAGTACTATGGGAGTCCCAGATAAATACTGGGTGGAATTTGTTGTGTACAAGATGGAAGGTTTAGCAAACACTTGGTGGAAACAGGTCAAGAGGAGAATAGATGTCATAGGTTGACCTGGGAACAGTTTGAGACGTTGTTCAATGACCAGTACTTCCCTCAGAGTTACAGAGAAGAAAAAGCGCTGGAATTCATGTCGCTGTAGCAAGGTGACATGTCTGTGAGGGAATATGAGGCTAAGTTTAATGACCTATCCCGGTTTGCGCCATCTCTAGTGGAGTCTGAACACATGAGATGTCATCAGTTTGAGAAGGGCCTCAAGAACTCTGTGAGGAGAACCTTGGTGGCTCTGAGACTTTGAAACTTTTGGGTTTTGGTAGCTGCTGCTACAAGGGTGGAACAGGACAACTTGGCCTATCACCAAAGTAAAGAAACAATGGGTCGAGTCTCCGTCTCTGGTACACCTTCTGTCTCAGGTGGGCCATAACAATGTGGTAGGAGAAACTGCAACCAGGGACAAACGGCTGGGGAAATGACAAGCGGTGGCAGTAGTTCGTCCAAAAGTGACAGAAATGCTCCATACGGGCCCAGGTGTCACCATTGTGGGCAGGTGGGTCATATTAGGAGGAATTGTCCTAATCGACCACCGACCCAAGAAGCCCAAAGTGATGCTTCTTATAGTCAAGAAGAGCCACCACCGCACATGCCCACATATCGGCTACAACAAATGCAATACCCTCTTGTGCCGACTTATCAACCACCTCTGCTTACACAATTCCGGCCTCACCCGCCGAGACCGGCACAATCGCCTCCACCACAATAGTATAGGCCTCTGACCTAGCGGCCTAATGTGGGTGACAGAGGAAACGGAAAAGTACAGGGACAAGCTTATACCTTGTCAGGAGGCAGTTCAGGAGGCCAGACCAGCAACGCAGTGGTTGAGGGTATTATTCTAATGTCTCATTCTTTTGCTCACGTGTTGTTTGATGTAGGTGCCACACACTCGTTTATATCGAGTTCTTTTGTCTAGACTCTGAAACTGAAAAGTGAGAATTTAGAAGTCCTGATGACTTTGAACTCCCCACTGGGATGTGTGGAGGTAATAAGTGTGTGTAAATCATGTGAGATCGTGATTGGTGGTGAACGATTGAGAGCAGATTTAATTATCCTTCCGATGAACCTATTTGACGGGGTACTCAGAATGGATTGGCTGCCAAGGCAGAGTGCAATTGTTGATTGCTACAGTAGGAAAGTGACTTTGGTTACGGATTTTGGAATAGTAAGTGAGAAGAAGGCTTAATGTTGCGAAAATGACTTGGGAGCAGTTTGAAACTCTCTTCAATGAACAATACTTCCCTCAGAGCTACAAGGAACATAAGGCATTGGAGTTTATGACCTTGCAACAAGGTGATATGACTATAAGGGAATATGAGGCTAAGTTTAATGACTTGTCCCACTTTGCGCCATCTCTGGTGGAATCTGAGCATCTGAAATGCCTTAAGTTTGAGAAAGGCCTAAAACCTAATGTAAGGACACCTTTAGTGCCTCTAAGGATCTGAAATTTTTGAGGCGTGGTGGTTGCTGCTACAAGCATAGAACAAGATAACTTAGCCTATCAGCAAAGCAAGGAAGTAGCTGCTCGAGTTTCTGCTTCGGGTGGAACCTCTGCTTCGGGTGAGCCACAACGGAGCGGTACAAGAAACTAGAATTAAGGGCAGGTCAGTGGAGATTTGATCAGTGGTGGTAGTAGTTCATCTGGGAGTGACAGAAATTCTCCCTACTGACCAATGTGCCATCACTGTGTGTAGATTGGTCATATTAGGAGAAACTGTCCTAATCGGAACCAGCCGCAGACTCAACAGCCCCAGAGTGATGCTTCTTATAGTCAAGAGAGGCCACCATAGTTCATGCCACCTTACCAGCCGCGGCTGCAAATGCCAACATTCTACCCTCCTGTGCCAGCCTACCGACCGCCTCAGTACACACAATTTTGACCTCAGGTGCCGAGACCGATACAGATACCTCTCCCACAACAATATAGGCCACCGACCCAAAGGCCTAATGTTGGTGATAAAGGGAAGGGGAAAGTGCAAGGACAAGCTTATACCCTGACATGATTTAGTTCTGGAGGCCAGGCCAATAACACAGTGGTTAAGGGTATGATACTAATCTTTCATTCTCTGGCACATGTATTGTTTGATACTGGTGCTACTTATTCTTTTATTTCAAGTTCTTTTATCAAAACTTTGAAATTGAAAGCCGAGAACTTGGAAGTTCCAATGATGTTGAACTCTCCATTAGGATGTGTGGAGGTGGCTAGGGTATGCAGATCATGTGAAATCACAATTGGAGGTGAGCGATTGAGAGTTGACCTAGTAATCCTTCCAATGAGTCTATTTGACGTGGTACTCAGAATGGATTGATTAGCGAGATACTTTCCGATTGTTGATTGCTATCGTAAGAGGGTGACTTTGATGACTGATTCTAAAGTGATGATCACTTATCAAGCATATATGAATCCAGTCCTGGAGGAACGACTGTTGAAATACAGCGTTGGAGGGCGTAGGAGTATGGCATGTTTTTCTTTCCTTCTTACTTTAGAGGGTGAACCCGAAGTAATTTAGGATAATACGGGAATTCTTGTGGTGGATGAATTTGTAGATGTATTTCCTAATAAGCTACCCGATTTATCACCGGATTAGGAAATTGAATTATGTATCGATTTGGTTCCCGAAACGACACCTATTTCCATACTTCCCAACCGGATGGCACCTGTTGAAATGAGAGAATTAAGAAAGCAGCTTGAAGAGCTAACAACAAAGGGGTACATTAGGAATAGTACTTCCCCTTGGGGTCCACCAGTGTTGTTTGTAAAGAACCACAACAGATTCCTCCGGTTGTGCATTCACTATCGTTAGTTGAATAAGAAAACTGTGAAGAACAAATATCTATTGCCGAAGATCGATGAGTTATTCGATCAGTTAGGTGGATCACAATATTACTCTAAGATTAACTTGAGGTCCGGGTTTCATCAATTTAAAATCAGGGAGGAGGACATCCCAAAGATTGTTTTTCGAACTCGGTACAAACACTTCAAGTTCCTGGTAATGCCATTTAGGTTTAAAATCAGGGAGGAGGACATCCCAAAGATGAGTTATTCGATCAGTTAGGTGGATCACAGCATTCATGGATTTAATGAACTGTGTTTTCCGACCGTACTTTGATCGGTTCGTGATTATTTTCATTGATGACATCATAGTGTATTCGAAGTGTCACGCCCCCAAATGGGGTGGGTGACGTGGAACTCGATTAGGAATTAATAAAGCAGATTCCCAACCGGGTCCCACACTTGATTGCATTAAAATATAAATAAATTACATAATCCAGGAGCCTCTGACACACAGGACTCCACCCCACAGGACATATAGTATCGTACATATATGCTCATGTAAATAATCATTACAACAGAAATCAACTACAGTCTAGTAAATCCAAATCTTAATAAGTTTACAGAATTCTCAAATTCCTTACATTTGTCCAAGAGGATGAACACAATCCTCACGTGATCAATCCATAGCACGACTCAGCTACGGTACACCGCTCCTCGAGTCTCCTGGGAGGGGTTTAACATTTAAAACATTGAAATGTGACCGAAAGGCCCAATAGGATATAATTTGGAATACTAAAAATAAATGAATAAATAAATGAGCGCGTAAATAAAAAAATGAATAAGTAATTAAAATAAGACATTCAGTCCCGACAGAACAACCGGAACCTCACATCCTTTTTCACAAAGGAATTAAAACTGAAAATAATCGTATTACAGGCTTCAGCAAGTAATTAGTACAAATTACTTTCCTAACCAAGTGCCTCGCCTACCCGGACCGAGTTTCAGGTTCTGCCCCCGAGGATGCACTATTCGCATCCTATCTAGACTTACAGCAATGGACTCTCTTACCGATTCACAAGATCTCTTATCTTAAGAAATCATCCATTTAACATTATGAAATCGTTAATATGACCCCATGAACTACTCAAGCCGTGGGCCCCATGATTGGGCAAGCCATGAGGTTCCATGACTAGACAAGCTATGGATTCCATGGACAGGACAAGCCATGAATTTCCATAAACTAAACAAGCCATGGTTTTCAAAACGTTTTCTTTCGCAAACTAATCACTTTCTTTAAAACAGTTTTCAAGGCCAAAATCCTTTTTGGAAAATAGGCTCACTAAGAAGAGGGATAGAAATCTTACCTCGCACAATCATACCAGGGACTAGCATTACCTTTTCCAGCTTCCACTTCCTCAAGCCCCTTCAGTTTGAATCCTTAGCGATCACTGATACAAGACAACACCTTACGATCAATTCTCATTCCTAAAGCAATCCAATCTCACTTATGTACCAAGATTTTCAATTAGTGTGCCCTAATTCGTTTTCATGTTTCAAATTCCATTCCAAGGGTTTTAAATCTCAAATTAGGGATTAAAGATACTAATCCTTTCATCCCAACTCCCCAAATGAAGCTAATTTGAGTTTTCCCTAAAAACAAGGGTTAAAACGACACTTTTTAGGCCAAACAGGGTCAAAACCGTGTGCACCGGTCAGCCGGTGACAGAGCAGTGCAACACTACCAGTCGACCGGTAGTGTGCACACCGGTCGACCGGTAGAATTGATTGGGCGAGAGAAGCTCGCGGAAACCAGTCCAAAAACCTACAAATCCAGTTCCAAATCCAAATATTTTAAGGGGAAACCGCTAGATCCGGGTTCTATGTCCTTAAACAAGTCCAAAGAACCCAAGATCTCCAATTTCTACTCTAGTTTTACTCAAAAATCATCAAAATCCAGTTTGAACCGAAAATAAGTTTTGAAATTCAAAAACTTGAGATTCAAGAGAGGTTCTTCCAGTAATCTTATCTCGAATCCTTCTCTTGACTTTGAAAACACTTTGAAACTTGTCTTTGGCTCAAAATCTGTTTGATTTGGGACACAAAATGGGAGTGAGAGGGAAAAAGAGTGAGGGGGAGAGTGAGAGTGAAGGAGAGAGAGAGAGTGCACAGGAAAGGAAAAGAAAGGAAGGAAAGCAAAGAAAAGAAAAAGAAAAAGGAAAAGAAAAGGAAAGAAAATGGACAAGTGTCAATATTTTAAAACAACAGTTCAGAAATGTGCCCATACACACTTTTGGATTAAAATAAATTACAGAGAATAATTTAAATACCTTGGAATTATTTAAACTCTCATTTCATAAACATTTATTAATCAAAACTCAATTAATTAAATCAAATTAGGCACACTAGTAATCTCAATTACCTTAATTAATATTAATTAATTCTTCAGGGTGTTACAGCTCCACCCCCTTAGGTAATTTTTTCCCCGAAATTAAGGCCTACCTCAAAGCGTAAACAGATGTGGATACTGTTCCTGCATCATCCTTTCAAGCTCCCATGTCGCTTCCTTAACTCCATGGTGCTGCCATATACTTTCACTAATGGGATCTCACGATGACGCAGATTCTTTATTTTCCAGTCAAGAATCTCAACTAGTGCCTCCTCGTATGACGCATCATACTGTATTGGAACCTCAAACCACTGCACTACAGCTTCCAGCTCAGGTTGACATTTCTGAAGCATGGAGACATAAAACACGTCATGCACGTGAGATAATTCAAACAGTAAAGCCAACTAGTACGTCACCACTCCGACTCATTGCACGATCGGGAATGGCCCCACATACCTTGGTGCAAGTTTTACTTTTACACCAAATCGAACAACTCCCTTGCGTGGGGAAACCTTCAGTAAGACAAAGTCACCCTCTTGGAATTCCAAAGGCCTACGCCTTCTGTCAGCATAGTTTTTTTTGACGACTTTGAGCTGTTAACAGCAGTTCCCAAATCATAGCTATCTTATCATTATTCTCTTGAATGACTTCCGGTCTAGTGCTCAGTCGATCCTCTGGTTCCAACCAACACACATGTGACCCACAAGGATGACCATACAGAGCTTCAAACAGTGCCATTCTAATACTGGCCTGATAGTTGTTGTTGTACGCAAACTCAGCTAGGTGCAGGTATTTCTTCCAGTTCCCACCAAATTCCAGAATACAAGCATGAAGCATATCCTCCAGAATCTGAATAACTCCTTCAGATTGTCCATCTGTCTGAGGATGAAATGCAGTGCTAAAATTCAAATCCATATGGCACTTCCTAGAAACTCCAATACCGTGCATTAAAATGCATGTCACGATCAGACGTGATAGACAGTGGCACTCTGTATAGTCTCACGATGTGCTCCAGGTACAATTCTGACATAATCTTTCAAGAATATGTTGTACGGAACGATATGAAGTGCACGGACTTCGTCAACTTGTCCACCACCACACAGATGGCATCGTGCTTCAGCTCGGTTCTCAGTAGCCCCATCAGAAAATACATGGTGATGTGCTCCCATTTCCATCCAGGGACAGGAAGAGGTTGCAACTCTCCTGCTGGCTTCTGGTGCTCAGCTTTAATCCGGAGGCAAGTCACACATTCTGAGACATATTCACGAATGTCGCTTTTCATGCCTCTCCACCAGTACTGTCTTTTCAGGTCTTGGTACATCTTTGTACTTCCCGAATGAATAGCATACCTCGATTTGTGTGCCTTTTGTAGAATTGTTTTCTTTACCTCACCCACCTTAAGAACAGTAAGGCGGTTGTGGAAATACAAGGCCCCATCCTCTCAGATTTTCAAATCCTCGAATTGCTCTCCACTCTAGATCCGAATCCAAATTCCTTGGAGGTGTGGCCATTGATTCTGCTTAACCTGCTGTACAATATCCGGTGTAAAGACCAGATTATACACCATAGTCTGGTTATAATCTCCGTAGAACTGAAGATCATACTCACTCACCACTTCAGTCCTTTTCCAATTTTCCAAATCTAATGACGCCAGAGTCCCCGTCGTCTTCCTACTAAGGGCATCAGCCACCACATTAGCTTTTCCAGGATGATACTGCAGAGTGAAGTCATAGTCTTCCATGTAATCCACCCATCTCCTTTGCCTGAGATTCAAGTCCTTTTGAGTGAATAAGTACTTCAGACTTTTATGGTCATAAAAGACCTGAAACTTTGCTCCATAGAGATAACATCTCCATATCTTCAGAGCAAATACTACTGCTGCCAGCTCCAAATCATGAGTTGGGTAATTCCGTTCATGTGGTCTTAATTGGCGAGATGAGTATGCTACCACACGTCCCCCTTGCATTAAGACACAGCCAAGCCTATTCCCCGAGGTGTCAGTATACATCTCATATGGTTCCTCACTACCAAGAATAGTTAAGACCGATGCACTAGTCATCTGACCTTCAATTCTTGAAAAGCATTTTCACATTTGGTGTCCCACTAGAATTTGACTTCCTTCTTGGTCAACCGAGTCATCGGTGCAGCAATACTTGAGAAGTCTTTCACGAAACGCTGGTAATACCCTGCCAGTCTGAGAAAACTGTGAATCTCTGCTACATTCTTCGGCCTCTCCCATTGTATCACAGTCTCGATCTTAGAAGGATCGACATAAATTCCTTGTCCGAAGATCACATGCCTAAGGAACTTCACTTCTGTCAGCCAGAAGTCACACTTCTCCTTCTTAGCATACAACTGGTGTTCTCGAAGAGTCTGAAGAACAATTCTCAGGTGTTGTGCATGCTCTTCCCAAGCCTTCGAGTAAACTAGTATGTTGTCAATGAAGACGACTACAAACCGATCCAAGAATGACCAAAATACACGGTTCATCAGATCCATGAATGCAATCGGGACATTCGTCAGTCCAAACGGCATTACCAAAAACTCAAAGTGTCCATATCGAATTCTGAAAGTAGTCTTCAGAATGTCTTCCTCCTTGATTTTTAGCTGATGGTAACCAGATCTCAAATCAATCTTAGAGTAGAACTGTGATCCACCCAACTGATCAAATAACTCATCGAGCCTCAGAAGTGGATATTTATTCTTCATAGTCACCCTGTTCAATTGACGGTAGTCAATGCACAACTGAAGAGATCCATCTTGCTTCTTCACAAATAACACCGGTGCATCCCAAGGGGAAGTACTATTCTAGATATATCCCTTTTCTACCTGCTCCTCAAAGTGTGTTCTTAATTCCTTCATTTCTGCTGGAGCCATCCGGTATAGAGGAACGAAAATAGGTGCCGTTCCTGGAACCAAATCAACATAGAATTCAATCTCCCGATCTGGCGGTAAACCAGGTAGCTCATCAGGAAATACATCTGTAAATTCATCCACTACAGGGATTCCCGCACTATCTCCAATTACCTTAGGTTCGCCTTCCAAAGCAGGAAGGGAAGAGAAACATGCTAAGTTCTTCCATCCCCCAACGTTGTACTTCAACTGTCTTTCCCCAAGGACTGGGTTCATCTCTGCCTGATAAGAAGTTACAATCCAGAATCCGTCACCAAAGTCACTTTCCTACGGTAGCAATCAACAATTGCACTATGCCTTAACAGCCAATCCATTTCGAGTACCATGTCAAACAGGTTTATCAAAAGGATAATTAAATCTGCTCTTAATCGCTCATCGCCAATCACGATCTCACACGATTTACACTCACTTATTACCTCTACACATCCCAGTGGGGAGTTCAAAGTCATCGTCACTTCTAAACTCTCACTTTTCAGTTTCAAAGTCTAGACAAAAGAACTTGATATGAACGAGTGTGTGGCACCTGTATCAAACAACACGTGAGCAAAAGAATGAGAGATTAGAATCATACCCTCAACCACTGCGTTGCTAGTCTGAACTCCCAAACTGCCTCCTGCCAAGGTATAAGCTTGTCCCTGTACTTTTCTCTTTCCTCTGTCAGCAACATTAGGCCGCTGAGCCGAAGGCCTATACTATTGTGGTGGAGCCGGTTGTACTGGTCTCGGCACTTGAGGCTGGAACTGTGTATACTGAGGTTGCTGATAAGTCAGCGCAAGAGGGTATGGCATCTGTTGTGGCTAGTATGGTGGCATGTACTGTGGTGGCCCTTCTTGGCTGTAGGAAGCGTCACTTTGGGCTTGTTAAGCCGGTGGCTGATTAGGACAATTCCTCCTAATATGGCCCACTTGCCCACAATGGTGACACCTGGGCCCATATGGAGCATTTTTTTCACTCTCAGACGAACTACTATCACCGTTTGCCATTTCCCTAACAGTCAGTCCCTAGTTACGGTTTCTTCTACCACTCCGTTATGGCCCACCTGAAACAGAAGGTCTACCAGAGACAGAGACTTGACCCATCGTTTCTTTGCTTTGGCGATAGGCCAAGTTATCCTATTCCACCCTTGTAGCAGTAGCTACCAAATCCCAGAAGTTCTAATGTGTTTAGACTCCACCAGAGATGGCGTAAACCGGGATAGGTCATTAAACTTAGCCTCATATTCCCTCATAGGCATGTCAACTTGCAGTACCGACATGAATTCTAGCACCTTTTCTTCCCTGTAACTCTGAGGGAAGTACTACGACATCTATTCTCCTCTTGACCTGTTTCCACCAAGTGTTTGCTAAACCCTCCATCGTGTACACAGTAAATTCCACCCAATATTCATCTGCGACTCCCATAGAACTCAAATGCTTCACTAGGGAGTCAATCCAGAACTCGGCTTCCTGGGAAACTTGATGCGAATTAATTTTGTATAATAAATATCCGCAAGCGTACGGTGTCAAGTTTTGAGTATAAGGTGAGTGAGTATTGTCTCCACAGGGATTGGGTTTAGAATTGCCATTAAGTACCATAATCATTGTAACTTAATTTTATCTAGGCAACCTAATAAAATGACAATTAAGAAAATAAAACAAAATAAATATGAAAATAAGAAAATAAAGTATCCATACACAAATGGTCTAGGGACTTCATTTCGCTTTATTATTCCTATGTTCATCCTATTATGTAATCGCTAATCAATTCCATTCAATTCATTAATCAAGGCTCTAATATCAACTCGCAACCTCTCACAAGTGCCTCACAAGAAATTGTATTTAAATATCCAAAACAATATCCCTATTCGAAATGAACATTTAAACACAAATTAAGCTTTGCCTTTAGAATTAGAAAATAGGAACATTGATCTCCTCCCGGCCTCACAACGACCTAAATCCTAATTTGATTATCTAAGCGTTGATCTCCTCCCGGTCTCACAACAACCTAGACTATGCTTCTCAAATCTAGATAAAGAACTCAATCTCTCCTGAGCATCAAATTCGCAATCTAAAAATCATCTAACTCATTGGCCAAATAAATTAAAAGCACTAAGCATAGAGAAACATAAATGAATTGAAAATGAAATTAAATTAACAATCAACAAAATATTCAAAACATAGTTCAAATAAAACTACATCAAGTCCTAGATTTAATGTCTAGCTCAACATGGAATAATAGATGAAAGAATATAAAACCCAATATCCATTGAAGAGCTTCTAAAGACCTACAAGATGAAGGATTTCGGCCTCCTTTTGATGTTTTCTTCACTTTTCCGGGCCCTCCTTCCAAATGGCATCTCTTTCCTTTTATACTACAACATTTCGGAGCTAGGGATTTAGTCGTGTACTACAGCCCACGTGAAAACGCGCTGCAGCGCGCATTTTTGGAAGAGGGATTTTGTTTGCAGGGGCTGAGACGCGCTACAGCGCCTTTAGGCGTACTGCAGCACGTAGGACACATTCCTAGGCCCTTTTGGTGCGCTGCAGTGCGTGTCCAACCTTTGGGCACATTTTGGGCGCGTTGTAGCCCCTCTAGTGCACTACAGTGCACATTTTTGGAGCTGGGCACGTTTGAGTGTGCTGCAGCCTGCGCCTCGCTTGCTCTTTGGACTTCTTTGTATTCCTTTGCACGCTGTAGCCCAAAATGGTGCGTTGTAGCCCACTTTTTTGCATTCCAAGCCTCCTCTTTTGTGCCCTAAAATCCTCTTTCGCCTCCTCTTGCCATTGATTCACAAGTTGGGCAAATATTCTTCTTTGCTTGATGCAAAATCATCCAAGTTCACATTTATTTATAACTCTTCTAAAAAAAACACATAAAAGACATTAAACTAACAAAAATGCTTGAAAACTTAAAAATATTCAAGCTTAAAAGTACCTGATTTGTTGGTAGAAATACTCGTCATCAGTCCTCCCTTACTGTTAAACGAGGGGACAGACGCTCGTCTAAATTTCTGGAAATACCCTTGTTTCCTGTCCTCAACTGGCCGCTCATTCTGAACTCTCGTGGCCATGCCCCGAAAGGCAGTATACATGGCATCCAAGAGCCCTTGGTTCAGTTGTTCAAGTTGGGTGCCTGGTCTACGGCGAGGCGCCATTTCCTTCAACTGAAATAAAACTAGAGTGTTCAGTGGATAATAGATGTCACACATGTATGTACAATCTTGGGGTTCTTAACATAAAACTCTAATACCACTCCTGCCATGCCCCCAAATGGGGTGGGTGATGTGGAACTCGATTAGGAATTAATAAAGCAGATTCCCAACCGGGTCCCACACTTGACTGCATTAAAATATAAATAAATTACATAATCCATGAGCCTCTGACACAAAGGGCTCCACCCCACAGGACATACAATATCGTACATACATGCTCATGTAAATAATCATTACAATAGACATCAACCACAGTCTAGTAAATCCAAATATTAATAAGTTTACAGAATTCTCAAATTCCTTACATTTGTCCAAAAGGATGAACACAATCCTCACGTGATCAATCCGTAGCATGACTTAGCTATGGTGCACTACTCCTCAAGTCTCCAGGGAGGGGTTTAACATTTAAAACATCGAAATGTGAGCGAAAAGCCCAGTAGGATATAATTTGGAATACTTAAAATAAATGAATAAATAAATGAGCGCATAAATAAATAGAGAATAAACCTTGGAATTATTTAAACTCTCATTTTAGAAACATTTATTAATCAAAACTCAATTAATTAAATCATATTAGGCACACTAATACTCTCAATTACCTTAATTAATCTCAATTAATTCTTCAGGGTATTACACGAAGACTTGGGAAGAACATGAACATCATTTGAGGATTGTTCTTCAGACTCTTCACGAACACCAGTTGTATGCGAAGAAAGAGAAGTGTGACTTCTGGCTTATAGAAGTGAAGTTCCTTGGCCATGTGATATCAGGACAAGGAATTTCTATTGACGTGGAAGACATTGGTTTTCTAAACACAAAGCTTTGGAGCAAGGATTGTTCGAGGTCAAAGAACTCAAGTTATCAACCGAGTCGGCCTCCTGGTATTTTTTCCGAATTGAGTTCTTAATAAATGAATTAATGATATTAATTTATTCGTGCATAAATTAATATAATCTATAGAGTATCTCAAAGGTTTTATGAAAATTTTTATTATACACGATCCGCCTTTCCGCTGCGCTTCCGCCGCCGAATTCGATTTGGCAACCAACACATGTTACTTTTCCACTTAGCATAGTTATCACCGTCTAATTTTTCAGTCGCTAGTAGTGTGATAATCGGATTCGACATATTGCTGGAAATAAATAGAATATTCATCTAATCAATTTATGTGCATGAATATCAAGGCATGTTAATTTTGGCACAATTAAATATGATGCATGATGCACATGAAAAATACATAAATAATATTTTAATTTTTGGTGCTAACGATAATCTAATTTTCGACATATAAAGTGTACTTTTGGGTAGTCAAGTTATATGCCAATTAGACTGAGACTCTTCTCAGTTAATAAATATAATCAAAATATCCCATATTTTCATATTTATTAACTACCGTTATTTTCAGTCAAATATATAACCAACAGATTTGATTATATTTTATGAGTGTAACCCACCGTTTCAGATCTCATAGACTTAACTCCGGATTGCTACCTTTGGGTAGTCAATTCAAAAATACATTATGAAATCTTATCTCTAGGAAGCTAACCTTGTTATTGATCTGGCAAGGACACTCTCCTTTAGGAGGGCGATTCAATGTCGCCGCAAAGCCCCTTTCCGGATCTCACGGTGTTGCGCTAACGGCGGAGACTAGTGGATCGTATTGTCATACAACCATCTCCCACTCATTATTTTGCAAACATGTATTTTGTTTGAAAAACATCTCATGATTTTCAAATCGAAAAATAAACAATTTATTTTTCGGATATGTGAAATTCCAAAATTTAACTCTTAAATTCAATTTCACATGTAACATTATTACAAGGGTTTCAAAAACCTTCGGGCCCGTTCGGGATCACATCTCGAACCTGGGCCGCCAGCCGTGCTGGGTGCCGCCTGGCCGAACGCTGGGCCGCATCCTGGGCGCGTCCTGGGTCGCGTCTTGGCTGCGTCTTGGCCATGTCTTGGCCGCATCCTGGTCGCGCTGGGACACTTTTTTTGAAATTTTCTGGGTAGATTTCCGGGATGCGATGACGGCAACTGCTGATGACGGTAAGGAAGATCCATCGACCTTTAGGGATACGATGGATGATTCTGATAAGGAAGAATGGCAAGCAGCTATGAAACTCGAGATGGAGTCTATGCACTCTAACTCAGTCTGGCAACTTGTAGATCTACCCGAAGGGATAAAACCCATTGCATGCAAGTAGATCTTCAAGAGAAAGAGAGGAGCGGATGGAAAAATAGAGACTTATAAAGCAAGGCTAGTGGCTAAGGGTTATACCCAAAAGGAGGGAGTTGACTATGAAGAAACTTTCTCGCCGGTAGCCATGCTTAAGTCCATCCAGATACTCCTAGCCATTGCAGCATATTTTGACTATGAGATATCGCAGATGGATGTCAAGACAGCTTTTTTGAATGGCTGTCTTGATGAAACCATCTATATGAATCAGCTAGAGGGTTACATAGAGGAAGGCCAACAACAGAAAGTCTGCAAACTGCAAAGGTCCATTTATGGACTGAAGCAGGCTTCTAGATCATGGAACATCAGGTTTGATGAGGCTATAAAGTCTTAGGGATTTGATCAAAACATTGATGAATCATGCGTCTACAAGTACAAGAAAGAAGAGAAAGTGGCCTTCTTAATTCTTTACGTCGATGACATCCTACTCATTAGGAATGATGTAGGAATGATGACAGATGTAAAGGAGAGGTTAGCCAGCCAATTCCAATTGAAAGATTTGGGAGAGGCAAGCTATGTTCTTGGGATCAAGATTATTCGAGATCGCAAGAAAAAGCTTTTGGCGTTATCACAAGTATCTTATATAGACAAAGTGTTGTCTAGGTATTCGATGCAAAACTCCAAGAAAGGGAATTCACTTTCTAGGCATGGTATTCATCTTTCTAAGGAGCAATGTCCAAAGACCTCACAATAGGAAGAAGATATGAGACGGTATCCCTACGCTTCGGCTGTGGGAAGCCTTATGTATGCCATGTTGTGTACAAGACCAGATATCTGCTATGTAGTGGGAGTACTCATTCTCTACCAATCCAACCCAGGACTGGATCATTAGGTTGCAGTAAAGTGTATTCTCAAGTATCTTAGGAGAATGAGAAACTATATGTTGGTATATTCCGGAGAAGATCTATCTCTCACCAAATACACAGATTCTTACTTACAATCGGATAGAGAGAGTTGACAGTCGACATCTAGATCTGTGTTCACTCTTAATGGAGGAGCTGTGGTATGGAGAAGTATAAAGAAAAAGTGTGTTGCTGACTCTGTAAAGCCCAAAAATTTATTTAGGGTCAATTTGTAATTTTTAAAGACTTAAGTGTGAAAATTTAGAAATTTGGGTCAAAATTTGAATTTAAGAGAAATATGGGGGTTAAAAATGAAAATTTTGACAGTCAGCATGCCCAACCTGTCATTTAGTGCCACTTGGGCGTGTTTTTCATCCTCACCAATCAGAAAACCCTAATTTTCCCTCTCTTCATTTTCTCTCATTTTCTCTCCTTTTCTCCACACACGGCCGACCCACCTCCGGCGAGATTCCGGCGTCCATTTTTGACACCTCCCAGCTCGTTGGAAAGATCTCATCGAGCTGAGTCCAGATTGGTGTCTTCCAGCCGCCAACTCCACCGGACGACGCTACACTCGCCGGCCAAAGTTGCGAAAAACATCCAAACTTCTGATCGCGATATCTTCGCCGTCTGGTGCCCGATTGAGGTGATTCCGGTCCCAATAGACTTAGAGCGAAGAGACGAAGAAAACCGTCCTACAAGTATAGCTTTATTCTAACCAAAGCACCACCACCAGTGGTGTCCGGATTTCTCGCTGCCGGTGCCCTCGTACCTCCCTCCTCCGGCTGCCGCGAACGACACCGCCCAACTCATTAGCTTCAGAGGGAGCAGGCGAGTCGTTCTAGGCCACCAGCCGTGGTTACTGCTGTTGACTTGCCAGAAAATGAGTCGCCGCTGCCGTGAGAAAAATGGGAGGATGGTTCCGGTGATCTAGCCATTGGAGTCCTGTGATCTTGGTGTCAAAATACTCAGAATCTCACGGGTAATGAAAGCCCTCAATCAATTTTGACCGGAATTGAGTATCTCGATCCGTGTTGTTAGAGGCCGAATTTGGTAAAATTGACATCGCCATTGGATTCAATTTCTATTAAGCAAGTAAATACACATGAATGAACAAGCACAAAAAAACCATAGACAATCCAAAAGCAAAAACTAAAACATCACAATCTTAGTTCCACTAGGAGCCTAGCTCACAAAATTAACTAAATAACATCAAGGGTTTCATCATTTATGAATTACAAAAATAAGAGATAAGAAAAGGAATGAAAAACCCATTTTAGGAGTTGTCACAAGCTCCAAAATCTCTTCTCAAAATCTTCATCTTCCTCTTTCTTGAAACTCCAAAATGCCCTCTTCAATGGTGTTTACAAAATAAATGACCTAAATCTAAAACTAAAAATAAAATCCTACAACTCTAAAAAATAAATTTTCTTTTTTTTTTTCTTCATTTCTCTCTTCCCCTCTTGTTATTTGTGGCTGCTTGTATGAGGGCTGGAATGAAGGGAGCAAGATGGCCCCCTGCCTTCCTGCGGCTGCCAAAAAGAATGGGATATATTAATCCCTCCTCCTCCTTTTCGTGCGTGAAGCAAGAGAGAGGCATAAGGATTTTTTTATGCCAATTGGACATGTGGCGAGTTAGGAGTGGTGAAGGAGCTAGTGGGATCCATGTGGCAGAAGCGGAGAGAGTGAGAGCAAGGGTGCACGCAGTAATGGTGGAGCGTGAAGCAGAAAATTTGGCTCCTTTTTCTTTGTACTTTTGACCCCATTACATTTTAAACTTTTCACTTAAGTCCCACTGTTACAAGAAATTAAATTACATAATGAGGAAAATAATTATTTTGAAAGGAAACAAAATAAAAATAAAATAAAATAAAATAAAAATACCTAAAACAAACTAAAAATAAAATTAATTCCAAATAAAATAAAATGAAATAAAAATAAGGTAAAAATATTAAAAACTAAATAAATTCTCAAGAACAAGCATACTTTTTAATCCACAAAAGAGGCTAAATAACTCCATTTCATGGAGTTATCAGTTGTCAGCCTCCGCAAGGGAGGAAAATCTCACAGAGTAGAGATTCCGACTAGACCAGACAGTAAGTAATGACCAGTAAAGTAAAAGACTGACGAGTCATCGACCTCCGCAAGGGAGGAAAATCTCACAGAGTAGAGATTCCGACTAGACCAGACAGTAGCATGTTTCACACGAGCATATTTGCATCATAACTCTTAATGTAATTTATATTAGTTTATGATGTACGCATGTTTATACTTGCTGAGCGTTAGCTCATCAGTTTACTCGTGTGCAGGTAACAAAGGTAAGCAGCCAGTCATATAGTGGTTTGCTTGATGGACATGCGGACGCAAGGGTGGCGGAAATCTCATGGGTGCACGGGAGTGGTCTCCACTACGCTCGCTTAGAAAACAATTTTCCGCTGCAGATTATGTAATGTAGAATACTAGTATGTATGTTCAGTTCTAACAAGAAGATATTACAACCATTGTCTTAGTAAAGAACAACGGACTGTAATAAGTGAAGACAAGTTTTCGAGAACTAGTATAATATCCAAGTCCTCAAAGTAATAGCAAGATATGTTATTAGTGTAACAACATAACATGTTAAGAACCCGAGGGTTAAAGTAAAGAAAAAAAAATTTACTCTCATATGAATGTAAATTAAAGAGACAATAGTCTAACAATGAATAATGGATTAGACTATAACTTAGCCCATTTGTAGTAGTATAAGGAACAGCAACCGCGCCGCGAGGGCGCGGGTCGCCACAGTTGCAGACCCTATGGCTAGGTGTGAGAAGTTTCGAAAGAACCTGAGGCCTAGACTTAGACAGATGATAGCCTCTACTGCTTCAAACATCTTTCTGAAGCTAGTTGATGTGGCCGAGCGAGCCGAAGCCGAGCTCAATAGCACTTATGGAGAGTACAAAGGACCAGGAGAGAGCGGAAAGTCAAGAAAAATGGGTGAAAAGGATAAGACACAGGGTCAAGATCCGTAGAATAATGGCACAAGGGGTAGTAGTAGCTCTTCAGGTAGCGAATGTTTCTAGCCATACGCCTGCTATACCTGTGGGCAACCTGGACACCTTAAGCAAAATTGCCCAAACCGTCCTATGTAGTCGCCTTTAGCTCCTGGGGGACAACAGAGTAGTCACACTGGTTCAGCTTTAGGTAGTGGGAATCAAGCATCTTTTCAGAACCCTGTTGCTTCTTATGCTTCTGTCCCTCAACCGTGTTGTCTTCAGCCACATTATTACCTCCAGCCACAACCACAAGGTTTAGGTTTTCAGCAGAGTCAAAGTTATTTGCCTACTCGTCAAGCTTCTGGGAGTCAGAGACCTTACTTTTCAGGAGGAAATGCTGGTGCAAGTAGCAGTCATGGGAATCGTGGTAGAGGACAAAGGAATAAGGGAAAGTCTCAGGGTCAGACT
The DNA here is from genome assembly GCA_012066045.3 of Morus alba. Classification (NCBI taxonomy): domain Eukaryota; kingdom Viridiplantae; phylum Streptophyta; class Magnoliopsida; order Rosales; family Moraceae; genus Morus; species Morus alba. The sequence goes on along the minus strand of CP050225.2, from coordinate 20,652,707 downwards.
TACGCTGTCACATCAACAGCAACCCCTGGTCGGGGACAACAAGCTGATCACTCTGTAGTTGATGGTACGATACTTGTCTCTCATTCCTGGGCTCAGGTGTTATTTGATACTGGTGCCACACATTCTTTTATTTCCATGTTATTTGCTTCAGTTCGACAATTAGGCATTGATACGCATGATCCCCCTTTGACTCTTAGTACGCCGATAGGAGGTATAGCTGAGGCATCTATGATTTGTTGATCCTGTTGTATAGTCTTAGGCGATCATCGACTATCAGCCGACCTATTTGTGTTGCCAATGACTGGGTTTGACATCATACTAGGTATGGATTGGTTAAGTAAGTATCATGCTACAGTGGATTGTTACCGGAGACGTGTCACACTCCTTACTAAAAACGGGCAAGTCATAGACTATCAAGCTAAGACAAGAGCAGTGACGCCAGCACTTGTTTTAAAAGCTTGCATTGGAGGTCAAAAGAATCTAGAGAGCTTGGGAATGGTCTTTGCATTAGAAGGAGAGTACGAGGCAAATGAATCTTCATATCTACCAGTGGTGGATGATTTTCAAGATGTGTTTCCAAATGAGCTACCAGGGCTTCCACCGGACAGAGAGATTGAGTTTTGCATAGATTTAATCCCCAGTACCTCTCCCATTTCTATTGCCCCATATCGCATGGCACTGCCGAAAATGTCGAGTTAAGGAAGCAATTGCAAGAATTAATCGAGAAAGGGTTTATTCGTCCTAGTACATCACCGTGGGGAGCTCCTATGCTTTTTGCAAAGAAACATGACGGATCATTGAGACTGTGTGTGGATTACCGTCACCTCAACCGGGTTACCCTCAAGAATAAGTATCCACTACCCTGCATTGACGAGTTATTTGATCAATTGGGTGGATCCCGATATTTCTCCAAGATTGATTTACAGTCAGGATATCATCAATTGAAGGTAAGAGATGAGGATGTTTCAAAGATGGCTTTTCGCACTCGCTACGGTCACTACGAGTTTCTTGTCATGCCATTCGGGTTGACCAATGCACCAACCGCATTTATGGATCTCATGAATAGAGTTTTTCATCCGCATTTAGATCGCTTTATTATCGTCTTCATTGATGACATCTTGATTTATTCCAAGACTCAAGAGGAACATGCAAAACATTTGTAAGTTGCCTTACAGACTTTTAAGGCAACATCGTCTATATGCTAAGAAAGAAAAGTGTGATTTCTAGATGACTGAAGTGAAATTCCTTGGACATGTTGTTTCCCAAGAGGGCATATCAGTTGATTCCTCCAAGGTAGATGCTGTGTTGAACTGGGGGCGTCCGAAGAATGTGTCAAAGATTCGTAGTTTTCTTGGGTTGGCGGGATATTATCGGCAATTTGTGGAAAATTTCTCGAGGATTGCATCGCCTTTGACAAGGTTGACGAGAAAGGATGTTAAGTTTGTTTGGGATGACGAATATGAGGAAGCATTCATGGAGTTGAAACATCGACTCACTAGCGCTCCTATTCTCATAGTCCCTAGCAGCAACGAGCCCTACACAGTGTTTACTGACGCTTCTAAGAATGGATTGGGATGTGTGTTGATGCAACAAGGTCGAGTGGCAGCTTATGCTTTACGACAGCTAAAACCCCATGAGGTGAATTACCCTACCCATGACTTAGAACTAGCTGCAGTGATTTTTGCACTCAAAATTTAGAGGTGTTATCTCTACGGTGCAAAATTTGAGCTTTTTACTGACCATCAAAGCCTCAAGTACCTGTTCACCCAACGAGATTTGAATTTAAGACAATGAAGATGGATAGAGTATATGGAAGATTACGATTTCAATCTTTAGTACCACCCAGGAAAGGCTAATGTTGTAGCAGATGCTTTGAGCCGGAAGAACCATGGAGTCTTGGCTATGGCATTTGAAGATCGGAATAGGTTAACTACCGTTGGGAGTTTTGATTTACAATACTATGAGGACAATTACAAGGCATGTGTCTTCAACATTGTGGCAACTCCTACCTTGATACAACTGGTAAAGCAAGGGCAATGGCATGATGAAGACCTTGGTGAAGTTTGGAACCAGCTTCAAAGTGGAGAACAGATTGAGGAATGGCAGTAAGTCCAGAGGGATTCCTCCTTCGGAAAGGGAAACTTGTGGTTCCGAATGATCCTGATCTCCGAGATGCCGTGTTGTATGAGGCTCACCGTTCTAAGTTTTCCATTCACCCTGGGAGCACTAAAATGTACATGGACTTGAAAAGGCAATACTAGTGGCACGGAATGAAACGTGACGTTGCCAATTTTGTGGCTAAATGTGCAATATGTAAATAGGTCAAAGTGAATGATCAGAGACCTGGTGGTGAGTTGCAGCCATTACCTATTCCTGATTGGAAGTGGGACCACGTGACAATGGATTTCGTCACGGGATTACCTAGAACCCAAGAGTGGTATGATGCTGTATGGGTTGTCATGGATCACTTTACGAAGACTACTCTTTTCATTCCTATAAGAGCTGATTATAAGGTTCCCAAGCTGTGTCAATTCTACATCGAGAGGGTAGTCACGTTACACGGTGTCCCTATGTCTATTGTCTCTGATCGTGATGCTCGATTCACCTCTAAGTTTTGGAAAGGATTACAGAATGCTTTGGGAACTGAGCTGAGATTTAGCACCGCTTTTTATCCCCAGATGGATGGCCAATCAGAGCGGGTCATACAGATTATTGAAGATATGCTTCGCGCTTGTATTTTGGACTTTGAAGGCAGATGGGTGAGTACCTACCAAATGCTGAATTTGCCTACAATAACAGCTATCAAGCTAGCATCGGAATGGCTCCATTTGAGGCTCTGTATGGTAGACCCTGCAGATCTCCTTTATGTTGGGCTGAGAAAGAAGAACACATTAATCTCGGGCCTCAGTTTGTACAGGAAACAATAGATAGAGTTCAACTTATTCATGATCACCTCAAAGCTGCTCAGAGTCGACAAAAAAGTTATGCAGATGACCAGAGACGACCGTTGGATTTTGAGATTGGAGATTTTGTTTTCTTAAAAGTGACCCCAAAACGCGGTGTTTCTCGTTTTGGTGTTCGAGGCAAGCTTGCACCGAGATACATAGGCCATTTCAGGTACTAGAACGAATTGGACCAGTTGCATACCGCCTAGACGTGCCATCCCAATTGTCTCATGTCCACAATGTCTTCCATGTGTCGATACTACAGAAGTACGAACCAGATCCATCTCAGATAATAACATGGACAGATGTCCCGATCCAAGTAGACACGACTTGCGAGGAGTTTCCTGTTCGAATTTTAGAATGTGAGATTAAGACTCTAGGTCGTCGTGAGATACCTTTGGTAAAGGTTCTATGGCAGTATCATGGAGATGAGGAAGCTACTTGGGAGCTTGAGTAAGAAATACAGAAAAAGTACCCTTATCTATTTTGAATACAGTTGTAATTGTAATTTCGAGGACGAAATTTCCCAAGGGGGATGAAGTTGTAAAACCCAAAAATTTATTTGGGATCAATTTGTAATTTTTAAAGACTTAAGTGTGAAAATTTTAGAAATCTGGGTTAGAATTCGAATTTGACAGTCAGCATGCCCAACCTGTCATTTAGTGCCACTTGGGCATGTTTCACATCCTCACCAATCAGAAAACCTTCATTTTCCCTCTCTTCATTTTCTCTCCTTTTCTCCACGCACGGCTGACCCACCTCCAGTGAGATTCTGGCGTCCATTTTCGACACCTCCCAGCTTGTTGGAAAGATCTCGTCAAGCTGAGTCTGGATTGGTATCTTCCAGCCACCAACTCCACTGGACGGCACCACACTCGCCGGCCAAAGTTCTGAAAAACACCCAAACTTCCGATCGCGATATCTTCGCCGTCCGGTGTCCAATTGAGGTGATTCTGGCCCCAATAGACTTAGAGCAAAGAGACAAAGAAAACCGTACAAGCGCACCGGCTTGATTCTGACCAAAGCACCGCCGCCCGTTGTGGTCAGATTTCTCGCCGCCGCCGCCCCCATACCTCCCTCCTCCGGCTGCCGTGAACAACACCGCCCAGATCATTAGCTTCAGAGGGAGCTGGCGAGTCATTCTGGGCCACCAGCCGTGGTTACCACCGTTGACTTGCCAGAAAACGAGCCACCGCTGCTGTGAGAAAAATGGGAGGATGGTTCCGGTGATCTAGCCGTTGGATTTCCGTGATCTTGGTGTCAAAATACTCAGAATCTCACAGGTAATAATGAAAGTCCTCAATCAATTTTGAAGATCCGTGGCTGAAAAACAAAGATTCAAGACTCAAAATTCAGCTAGAATTGAGGATCTCGATCCGTGTTGTTAGAGGCCGAATTTGGTAAAATTGACATCGCCATTGGATTCAGAATTATTGATTTAGCGTGGGGTAGGATCCAAATCCGCCGCCGGATTCTTCACCGGGAAGCTCCGTTGCCGTACCACTGCTGCTGCCGTAGTCGCCAGTGGCCGAATTCCGGCGAAGCTTCGTTTCTCAGCTTCTCGACTTCCGGTTGACGATCTGTTTCGAGGTACGGATCCTATTACTTAACTTTTGTGGACTTTTATTTAATTTAATTTATTTTGTTAAATTTGAGAAGATTTAAATTATGTATCAAACTTATTTTTTACTGTTATACGATATGACTTGAAACAGAACCATTAGGGGCCTGTCTTGTAATGTACAGCGTGGCCAAGAGATTTTGACATAATTTTGCAATCTGACACAAAAGCATGGTTAGGAGAATGTAAACCGGACACGTTAGTGAGATAGTGTGCTAATAGTAGGTGTGGTTGTTCACCATCCCTGGGTGTGAACCCGAAAAGGTAAAAGATGGAGAGGTGATGACGCTCTCCGGGGTTGAGAATCCCCAAGGTTACAGTACAGTGGTTGCATCTTTGTGAGGGCTCGGAACGACAGTTCACCATTGCCTGTGGTTCGAGAACTAATCTGGTAGGGACGCGGAGATAGAGCTCCTTGCTATCAGTGCCTTAAATCACCACACCCTTCGGGGGTTTTTTGTCAGGAGCGTACGGATTGGGTTATCTCACTGACACTGATCATCTAAATTATTATTCATAAAACATAAAAATTACTAACCATGAAGGTTTAATTGGAAAACTAAATAAAACTAAAGGTGAGTAATAGTCCTCCTACTGAGCATTTCATGCTCACCCCTTTTTCCCTTCCCATCCCCAGGTGGTGTGCAGTGTAATCTTTCAGACGAGGAGTAGACGTCCCACAGTGTGCACATGTTGAAGACCTATCCTTTCTTTTGGTCTTCTTCTTTTTTGTAAGATTCTGACTGAGTTGTTTTCAACATGGATGTGACTGATGATGGTTGTATTATTTTGTTATTTTACTTGGTGTTATATTGTACTGTGGATTTCTGGTTTAATTTTCCTTGTCGAGTTGTGATTTTGATCATGAGTTTTTCGTTAAAAGTCCCATGGGCACTTGTCGTTTATATTTTAGGAGTTATATTTTATTTTTATTTTTGTTTATCCCTCGTATTTTATTCTTATTGCGTAACCCCCACCTAGGGGTGTTACAGACTCTGCCATGGAAGCTGAATATGTTACAGCTTATGAAGCCGCAAAAGAAGCTACATGGCTCAGGAAGTTCTTAACTGATCTGGAAGTTGTTCTAGATATGGATAAGCCAAATAAGCTCTACTGTGACAACAGTGGAGCGGTGGCTATTTCAAAGGAGCCTTGAAGCCATAAGAGTGCAAAACATATAGAAAGGAAATATCACTTGATTAGAGACATTGTGGATAGAGGCGATGAAGCGGTTCTGAAGATTGCGTCAGAAGACAACCTTGTTGACCCGTTCACCAAGACATTGCCATTGAATGTATTTGATCAGCACTTAGATGGATTTGGGATTAGAGACATGACACACCTGCTTTAGGAGAAGTAAGAGATTGTTGGGAATAGTGTCCTAGAAGCAGGAGATGTAAAAGGATATTTATTATTTATTTAATATAAGAGTTTATTCATCATTTTATGTGCATATATTTATGAATATTTTATGAATATCAAATAAAATTCCGTGATTATTTATGTAACCTTAAACATGGTATATAAGTGTTGTATACGAGAGGATAATGTTTAAGGATAATAATCAAAAGTAATTGTTCATAATGAATTTCATTAAAGTTCAGAATCTTTAATTAAAATATTATTAATACATGTCATTCTCATTTAGAATGGAACGGTGTTATCCGCACTGTTAATATGGCGAGATATTGAATGAGTGTATTTCGCATAATGTGAAATGACCGGGAAAATATTAAGTCAAATTCGGACAGTCCGGTATTTGACCGTAATTATTCCCGGAATAGAAAGTAGTAGAAATATTGATGTAATCAGGAAAGTGTTATGTAGAGACTTTATATACGGGGTAAAATCAAATGAAAAAGTGTAAAGTCATAATACGAATATTTTTACAGAGAAAATTCAGAAATATCGGGCCAGAATAGTAAAATATCGGTTAAAAGTTAGAAATTTTAACAGTATATTTTAGTTATGAAAACCCAAATATTTGGTAAGTGACCAAATGACCAGTTAGAAAAAGAGTAGAAATATTAGAAGTAAGGAAAATAGCAAAAGTTCCCAAAATGAATTTTCCCGAGTCGGGTTAAAGCGGGAAACTGCAAAAAAAACGAGTACCGCGAGGGTACGCATTTTGGGCAATTCTGGATCGTTTAAAATGAGAATTTCAGAAAAAGTAATTGACTATTGAGATACCCAAGAGAAATGGGTTGAATATGAGAAATTTGACCCAGGGTGCTTAGCAGTCTAGAAAAGCAGTATAGAACCTGTACCGGGCGTAAAATTATCGGTACCGGAAAGAGACTCGTTTTGAAAAACGGAAAGGTTGGTCTCGACAAGAAAGATGTGGGGAACACGGAACCACTTAAATTAAGTGTTAAACTTAATTAGAATTAGCAAAATTAAATTATAGGAATTAAAGTGATTTCTTTAATTTAATTTTAGAAAGTAATAATAGATATTATTAAAAATATTATTATAATATTCATTATTACATTAAAGAGGCCTACGGAAGCACATTAGAACACAAAGTGTTCTATTTTCTAAAGAGTGGCCGACCAAGAAGAAAGAGAGAGAGAAAAGAGAGAAAATCAAGGGAAAATCAAGGAATCACCCGTTTTTCCCGAAATTTCTGAAGAGTGGCCGACCAGTATGAGCGATGTGCTTCGCAAGAAGCATGAGGAGATGGAGACTGCTTATGAGATAATGGAGTCTCTAGAAGCCATGTTCGGTGCTCCCTCTGAAAAGGCTCGTTTGGATGTCGTAAGGGCTTTCATGAAAGACAAGATGAAGAAAGGTTCTTCAATCAAGGCACGTGTTTTGAACATGATTGATCACCTCCATGATGCAGAGCTCAATGGTGCCAGAATCGATGAAGCCACCCAAGTTGGCATCATCTTGGAAAGCCTATCCCCTGACTTTCATGAGTTCGTGAACAACTTTGTTATGAACAAGAAAAAGTCCAATCTCACTGAACTCATGAATGACCTACAAAACTTCGAATCCACCAACAAAAGAAGGGGAGGAGAAGCAAATGTTTTAGTTGCAGGAAGTTCTGGTCAAAATAAAAGAAAGAACCATAACCAATGAAAAGCAAAGAAGGGAAAGAACAAGAGACCTAAGAAAGCAAAGGGCCCCATCCAGAAACCCAAAGGAAAATGTTTCCATTGCAATGGCGAAGGGCACTGGAAGAGAAACTGTCACAAGTATCTCGAGAAGCTGAAAAAGAAAAAGGAACAAGGTGAATCAAATTTGCTAGTCCTTGAAACATGTTTAGTAGAGGGTGATACCTCAGCCTGGATAATTGATTCAGGAGCGACTAATCATGTTTGTTTTTCTTTGCAGAGTCTTAGTTCTTACACCGGGCTAGACGATGGGGATTACACGATGAAAGTGGGCAATGGCGCAAGAGTTTTGGCAAAAGCAGTGGGAGAAGTTAGACTTCCTTTTAGGGAAAATAAATTTTTAGTTTTGAACAATGTTTATTTTATTCCAGACATTCGTAAAAATTTGATTTATGTGGCTAAGTTATTTGAACAATTATTTAAAGTTTATTTTGATAATGAATTTGTTCATATTTCTCAAAATGGTTTAAATATTTGTTCTGGACATCTGGATGATGGTTTATATTGTATAAAACCAATACCTAACTCACTGCTTAATACTGAAATGTTCAGAGTTGCCAAACCTAAGAATAAAAAGCAAAAGATTTCTCACGATAACAATACATATCTGTGGAATCTTAGGCTTGGTCATATTAACCTAAAAAGGATTGAATGACTAGTAAAGGATGGTCCTTTACGCGAACTAAAAGTTGGTGAGCTTCCAGTCTGTGAACCTTGTTTGGAAGGTAAAATGACCAAGAGGCCTTTCACGATGAAAGGAGAAAGAGCTACAGAACCCCTTCAGTTGATACATTCAGATGTATGTGGACCGTTAAACATCCAAGCTAAAGGAGGTTACGAATATTACGTCTCCTTTATCGACGACTATTTGAGATATGGTTATGTTTACCTGATGCAACAGAAATCTGAAACTTTTGGAAAGTTTAGAGAATTCCGAGCAGAAGTTGAAAAACAATTAGGTAAACCAATCAAGACACTTAGATCAGATCGAGGGGGTGAATACATGGACCAAGAGTTCTGGGATTTCTTGATTGAAGAAGGTGTGGTATCCCAATTGATTGCACCCAGTACACCACATGATGAGATCAATGTTGAGTTATTCTTCACTGCCTACTTCGTTTTGGGGTTATGCCCTAAAAATAGCTGCCTACATTCTGAATAGAATACCATCTAAGTCTGTACCTACAACACCCTTAGAGTTGTGGTGTGGTCGAAAACCTAATTTGAGACACGTGCACACATTGGGGTGTCCAGCACATGTGCTAAAGGGAAAGACTGGGAAGTTGAAACTGTTGTCCCTTGTAAGGCTACCCAAGAGGGGGGTGAATTGGGTTTTTACTAATTTTTCGGATTTAACACTCTCTATCAAGATTAATTACAAATGTAGACAATTAATCTTACACAAATCAATTTATCAAACACTTGGTGTGCGAAATTATGTAAGTTTTGATAATATCACAAACACTTAATATACACAATGTGAGTCAATCTAATATCATATGACAAGTTCAACAAGCCTATTATCAAGAGTTTGGATCAATTAATATCAACTAACAAATTTAAAATTCGAATTTAAAGAGATAAGGGTAAGAGAGATGCAAACGCGATTTATAGTGGTTCGACAAATAAATTTGCCTACATCCACTGTTGCCGAGATATTCCGCCTCTCGACCTCTTCCACTATACGATCGTCTAACCGCACGATCACTCCTTTTACAAGAAAGCTTAATCTTTCTACCCGAGGCTTCGCCTAACCTCTTACAATGTCGATTTTCTCGGAGATCGACTAACCAACACGACAATAAGGATTATGAAAATGAATAGCTCACCAGTACACTCCTTACAATGATTTTACACACTTGAAATGATTTGGAGATTTTGAAATCACTCTATCAAGATATAATCTAATGTAGGCTCAAGTGAGTGTGAGAAAGTGAAGTAAGGCTTTTTAGAAGATGATGACTATGGAAGCACTTTTTAGAAAGCTTTTGGAGTTTCAAGAGATTTGAGAGCTAAATGACAATTTTTCACTTTCGAGATTTTTCTTTTCTTTAGAAAGATGACTTTTTTCTATTTAAACTCACTTTCCAACGGCCTCATTTATGACCGTTCACCCGACACCGGGTCGATCGGAGCGGTTGACCGGTTGAACGAAATTTGAAATCCCGTTCAACGGTCATAAAGGCGGGCATTTGATCATGACCGGTCGACCGGGACCGGTTGACCGTTGAGGCAGCACCGACCGGCGACCGGTGCATTTGGCCTCTCTCCTCCGGACGACATAGGTCGACCGGTTGACGTTAATTGAGTTCAAACCTTCACAAAGTTATTCTTTTAGACCAAATGTCATTAAACAATCAGTTTAGTCTCATTTTAAAAACGTGATGTGAGTGTGTGCATGAGCCTAAACATGATTTAATCAAGATAGCATGACATCAAAATCAAATACAAGACTATTGAGATATAAGAACCTATGAATAACTTGTCTTGCTTGATTTTGTTTGCTTGCTCTTGTTCTTTGATTTTTCAACACTTCAAGCTTTGAGTTCCTTCTTCAATTTGCATTTCTCAACCTTGAATGTATGCATTGCATTCCATACTATGCTTCTTGAGTTGATTTATAATATCAATTTTGCTAACAACACAACTCAAAGTAGAATCATTAGTAACATAATACATTGTGTTTGTTATCATCAAAACATGAGATATATTTAACCTTAGGCCAACAATCTCCCCCTTTTGATGATGACAAACACTTGATTGCTAAGATGGCAAAGGTAATACCATGTTCTCTTTTACACTTGTTTATCTCCCCTTATTTAATCACTTGATAACATATTAAAAAAAATTTCTCCCCTTAGTCTAGTAAGCCTTTAAAGAGATAATTACAGTGAGCATTGTTAAGTCTTCCATCCAACATCAAGTGTGAATAATCTCAATCACACCCTAAAACAAATATGAAGAATAATATCAAGAATAATGATCTCATCATAACAATTAGCAATTACTACATCCATCTCCCCCTTTTGTCATCAACAAAAAGACGAACAAGTAAGAGAATGTCACACACTTGATTGCTAAGAAAGATAGATTACAATTAAAGATTCAACTAAAAGTCATAATGAGGAGGAGGCCCTTGGAAATTGAGATGCCGAAGTTGTTCGAGAATTTGAGCTTGAACTTGGCATTGGCTTGATGATTGGCTTGGAGTTGTTGGAGAAGATCATTCCGAGGTTTGTCATGCTCGTGTCGACATATGAGTAGAGGTTTTGGAAACCATGTTTGTACTTGTAGTTTAAGTTCATCATGACTTGTGCATAGAGACTCAATCCGTCCATGGAGAGTATTGAATGCACCGTCGTTGAACCGAGTCGAACTGCCTTCAAGGTCTTCTTCATGTTCTTCATTTTCAACTCGGCCCCTTTTCTTAGAAATCCACCTTCCATTTTGAAATTTGTAGCCCATGAGTTTGATGGTTGTCTTATTATAGTCCGATTTGGGTGGACTAATCTCGGTTTAAATCATCAAGATTAACTTTGAAATAACGAAAGATCCTTGTTAGTGCCATCCCATAGGGAAGATTAGGATCTCTCGCTACATTGTTCCCATCAGCCATCTTGTGAAGAATCAAGAAGGGAAGGTTTGTTCTAATACCCTCAAGAAGGCGAGAATATAAGATAGAGATCTGTGAATGAAATCTCATCCCTATGCCCTCCTCTAGGAATGATGTTGTTGGAGATAATGTGGTGAAGGATTCTACTCCTAAGGGGTAATTCATTTGCTTTTCGGCTTTGGGGTATAGCATCATCATCCTCTTCATCATCCCCTTGAGTTGAGTCCCTCTCCATAATGATCCTTGACATTGCTTCTCCATTAAAAGCCCATGAATCATAAGTGTGCACACATCGTCCAACATCCGGAATCTCAAAAATTTTTGAGATCACTTCTTTATCAAGTTCTATTCTTTGTCCCTTAAGAGTGCATACTATTTGAACATTCATTTCACAAGTATTGAAATTCATGTGAGCATAAAAGGCTTTCACTAATCTTGGATAGACTTGTTCCTTAATCTCCACAAAAGATTTCCATCCTAAAACCTCAAATAATCTCTCAATATCCAATTCTCTAAATTCAAGAAAATCCACAAATCTACCTTCCACAATGGATCTCTTTTCAAAAAGTTTGAAGTTACGAGAGTTGAATTCATCGTTTAATACCTTTGTTCGTGGACCAGATGTTGTAGTTTTCACCTTCTTTCCTTTGCCCCGTGATGATCCAGCCCCTGACGCCATTGAAGCAATTTGTCGAACACTTGGCGGGTGAATTTCGGATTTGAATGGATTTGGAGTAAAACTCGTGAAGAGGAGAAAATAGAAGGAAATTTGAGAGGGATGAAGTTTCTTTGAAGGAGTTTTGTGTGATTCCGGAAGAAATTTGACCAAATTTGGATGATTTTAGGCAATGGTGTGAATTTGGGGGTGTTTTTCTCTCCTAGGGTTCGTGCTTGGTTTTTGAAATGAGAGAAAAATTTCCAGAACGGACTTTTAAAAAGGCCTGTCGCGCTCACCGGTCGACCGCACCGGTCGACCGGTCAAGGCAAACCGGTCGACCGGGTTGATTATAACTTCTCGTCTCCCGGTCGACGGTGTATAGAAAAACTCGAAAAGATTGCTAATTTCGCGGAAAAGGCCTAATTTGACTAACCACCAAATAGCATATGTTTTCTCATACACCATCATACGGACAAAATGATAATATCAATTTGTTCAAGTATAAGAATCATCAAATAATGGATCAACCACTTAATTCAAATTTAATTACAGAGCATCTAATAGTCCTAAACCTCTTCTAAGTGAGGCAAATCTTTCAAGAGCTAAAGGTTTGGTAAGGATATCCGCAATTTGATTATTGGTGCTAATGAATTCTAATGTGATATCACCCTTTTGCACATGATCACGCAAGAAATGATGTCTAATCTCTATGTGTTTGGTACGTGAATGCAAGACTGGATTTTTGATAAGTTGATTGCACTAGTGTTATCACACATGATAGGTACATGATCATAGCTTAATCCTAGGTCCGTAAGTGTTTGCTTCATCCAAAGGACTTGTGCACAACAACTGGCTGCCGAGATGTATTCGGCTTCCATGGTTGATAGGGCAACCGAATTTTGCTTTTGCTAAACCAAGAAACTAGTGCAAATCCTAAGAAATGACATGTTCCACTTGTGCTCTTCCTATCTATGGTGCAGCCTGCCCAATCTGCATCCGTATAGCTGAACAAGTCAATGTGTGTACCCTTTGGATACCATAATCCTAAGTTCTTAGTTCCACTTAAATATCTAAAAATTCTTTTACAAAGATTTAGATGTGATTCTTTAGGATTTGATTGATATCTAGCACACAAACAAACACTATAAATTATGTCCGGTCTACTTGTAGTTAAGTAAAGTAAGGATCCGATCATACCTCGATATTTCGTTATGTCCACGGCCTTACCATTTTCATCCTTGTCTATTTTAATGGATGAGCTCATTGGAGTTGATAGAGGCTTCATTCCTTCAAAGTCAAACTTCTTAAGTAGATCTTTGACATACTTAGCTTGATTTATGAAGATGCCTTCCTTTGTTTGTTTGATTTGAAGACCAAGGAAGTAGTTGAGCTCTCCCATCATACTCATTTCGAACTCACTATGCATGCACTTTGAAAATTCTTCACAAAGGGAAACATTAGTAGAACCGAAAATAATATCATCAACATAAATTTGTACAATAATTAGATCAACACCCTTGGTTTTAGTAAATAGTGTAGTATCCACTTTTCCAATTGAAAATCCATTTTGAAGTAAAAATTTGCTAAGTCTATCATACCAAGCTCTAGGAGCTTGCTTTAAGCCATATAAAGCCTTTTTCAATTTAAAGACATAATCTGGATACTTGTGATCTTGAAAACCGGTGGTTGTTCTACATATACTTCTTCTACGATGTACCCATTAAGAAAAGCACTTTTAACATCCATTTGATAAAGAATGAATTCTTTGTGGGATGCAAATGCTAATAACATTCTAATGGATTCTAATCTAGCAACCGTGCAAAGGTTTCTTCATAATCGATTCCTTCTTCTTGATTGTAACCTTGGGCCACTAATCTAGCCTTGTTTCTCACAATCACACCGTGCTCATCTCTCTTATTCCTAAAGACCCACTTGGTGCCAATCATGGATTGAGTACTAGGTCTAGGGACTAATTCCCATACATCACTTCTTTCAAATTGATTTAGCTCTTCTTGCATTGCTAAGATCCAAAATTCATCATTTTCGGCATCTTTAAAATTCTTAGGTTCAATTTGTGAAAAAGAAAAGCTAAGTTATTCCAAACATTTTTAAGTGATGACCTAGTAGCCACTCCTTGTGAGATGTCACCTAAGATTTTGTCTTTAGGGTGAGAAGTACTATACCTCCATTCCTTCGGTAGTTGATAGGATGCACTATCTTCTTTTGGATCATCAACTTGTTCCTCTTGACGTTGTGATGTGTTGGAGGTTTGTGGTTCATCCATCACTTCTTTGTCATTCAAATCTACATTGCTCATTTGATGCTCCAAACCTAAATCATCATCATCTAGATTTTTCTCCACAAAGGTGTTAGTTTCATCAAATACTACATGCATCGATTCTTCCACAACTAGAGTTCTTTTATTAAATACTCTATAAGCTTTGCTAGTGGTGGAATAGCCAAGAAAAACTCCAACATCGGATTTTGCATCAAATTTTCCCAAGTTGTCTTTAGTGTTTAAAATAAAACATTTACAACCAAAGACTCTAAAATAGCCAATGTTAGGTTTTCTACCCTTCCAAAGCTCATATGGAGTTTTATCCATTTTTGGTCTAATAAGAACTCTATTTACAATGTGACAAGAAGTGTTAACGGCCTCGGCCCAAAAATATTTTGGTAATCCATTTTCATTTAACATTGACCTAGCCATTTCTTGTAAAATTCTATTTTTTCTTTCAACAACACCATTTTGTTGTGGTGTTCTTGGTGCCGAAAAGTTGTGTTTATATCCATTTTCATTACAAAGTATTTCAAATGCATCATTATCAAATTCTCCACCATGATCACTTTTAATGGTGGTAATTAGATAACCTTGCTCATTTTGAACTCTTTTACAAAATATGAAAATGTTTTCAACGCTTCTTCTTTTGTTGCTAAAAAGATTACCCATGTATATCTTGAAAAATCATCAACAATGACAAATGCATAATGCTTTCCACCGAGGCTAGTTGTCCTTGATGGACCAAATAAATCCATGTGGAGCAATTGCAATGGTCTTGTTGTAGAGATTTCTAAAATAGATTTGAAAGAGGATCGAACTTGCTTTCCAAATTGACATGCATCACAAATTTTATCTTTTGAAATGGAAGGTTTGGTAACCCTCTAACAACTTCCTTCTTAGAAAGTTTTGAAAGTAGATGCATGCTAGCATGACCAAGTCTTCTATGCGAAGCCAAGAATCATCATTTAAAGCGGAGAGGCATTGATTTTTACAAGTCAATTTTTCAATATCTATTGTATAGACATTTTCACTTCTATCACCAAGGAACACCACTTCATTATTGCAAACATTTTCAATCAAACATTTTGATGATTCAAAAATAACTCGGTATCCCTTATCACATAATTGACTAATACTAAGTAAGTTATGTTTTAAATTATCAACAAAAATACATTTTCAATTAAGGGAGAGGTACCGCTTACCGACATCGCCGACTCAATAATTTTTCCTTTTGTGTTGTCGCCGAAGGTCACACGTCCTCCATTTTTCCTTGTGAAATTTTTAAGTAAGGAAAGGTCTCCCGTCATGTGTTTTGAGCATCCGCTATCTAAGAACCACTTGACCTTTTCCTTTCTTGGCTCCTACAAGGCAAAGTTAAGTCTTGATTCTTGGTACCCATATAAATTTGGGTCCTTGATGGTTAGTTCTTGAACCTTGGTTGGTCTCAAAATATGTGTTCTTTTTAATGGCACATGAGAAGGATGTGTGGCCATTTTGATTGCAATAAGTACACACATTTTTGGATCCGAAGTTGATGCTTTGACAAAATAGTTTTTAAAGTATTTTTGTTTTACATGAGGCTTGTAACCAAGACCCCTTTGTTGAAAAAACACATCTTTGTCCACCAAGCATTTGATCAAAGTTTTTCTTTCCATTGGTGAATTTCAAAACAATTTTTGTCAAGTCGTCAATCTTTTCTTTTAGGGAAACATTTTCACATAATGCATTATTTTTCTCATTTGTCAACAATGTGATTTCTTCCTTGAGTTGTTCTATAGTTTTCCTATGAGATGCATTTCTATGAGCAAGTTTACTATATTCTTCATGTAATTCGAGAATTCAAGTTCTATATCTTCATATGACAAGGATGTAATACTATTTTCCTCAATATGAAGTTTAGAATTAGATGTTACCTCATTGTCGTCAATGGCCATGAAGCACATGTTTGCTACTTCCCCTTGCTCATCATCATCGGATTCTCCAAGTTCTAATTCATCCCATGTTGCTTGGAGAACCTTCTTAAGTTCATCTCTTTTGGAGCTCTTCTTGTAGCTCCTTTTGAGTGGACACTCCGTCCTCTTATGTCCGGGCTTCTTGCAATCATAACAAATGATTTCATCCCTTTTCATTTTATCTCCCTTTTCCTCATTTCTCCTTGACCTCTTACCTTGACTAAATTTGTTATAAAATCTTTTGTACTTCTTAGTGAATAGGGAGATCATCTCTTTGTCCAATTGATCAAGATCTTCTTCTTCTTCATGCTCATTTACTTCTTCCTGAGTTGAAGCTTTCAAAGCTATTCCATTCTTCTTCTTGTCTTCTTCATGGTTGTCTTTTATCCGGGAGAACTCGTGAGTCATGAGCGATCCAATCAAATCATCGAGTGAGATTGTCGATAGATTCTTCATTTCCTCTAAAGTAGTCCTCTTGACATTCCAAGACTTGGGCAATGATCTCACGATCTTGTTCACCAACTCATTTTCCTTGAATGGTCTATCAAGAGAATTCAAACCGTTAACAATGTCGGTGAATCGAGTATACATAGAAGTAATTGATTCATCATCTTTCATTTCAAACATTTCATATGAGCGAATAAGATGATTAATCTTGGTTTCTTTTTACTTGGTTAGTTCCCTCATGAATTACTTCTAAGGTGTGCCAAATGGCTTGTGCGGATTTGCATGAGGTGATCCTATTAAACTCGTTTCTATCTAAGGCACAATACAAGATGTTCATTGCTCTAGCATTTAAAGATAATTTTCTTTCATCATCTTCATCGAATTCACTAGGGTCCTTGGGAATTAACTTATCCTTATCCGACTTTGTGGGAACAAAAGGACCATCTTCAACAATCCTCCATAAAGCATAATCGATAGATTGTAAATAAACTCTCATTCTTACTTTCCAATAATTGTAATCAACTCCATTAAAAAGAGGAGGTCTATGTGTGGATTGACCTTCCATGTTGTGAAAGTTTTGAGTAGCCATGCTCAAGATTGTAAAATCTTTTTAAAGAAAGTTTGAGCAACCTTGCTCTGATACCAATTGTTGTCCCTTGTAAGGCTACCCAAGAGGGGGGTGAATTGGGTTTTTACTAATTTTTCGGATTTAACACTCTCTATCAAGATTAATTACAAATGTAGACAATTAATCTTACACAAATCAATTTATCAAACACTTGGTGTGCGAAATTATGTAAGTTTTGATAATATCACAAACACTTAATATACACAATGTGAGTCAATCTAATATCATATGACAAGTTCAACAAGCCTATTATCAAGAGTTTGGATCAATTAATATCAACTAACAAATTTAAAATTCGGAATTTAAAGAGATAAGGGTAAGAGAGATGCAAACGCGATTTATAGTGGTTCGACAAATAAATTTGCCTACATCCACTGTTGCCGAGATATTCCGCCTCTCGACCTCTTCCACTATACGATCGTCTAACCGGCACGATCACTCCTTTTACAAGAAAGCGAATCTTTCTACCCGAGGCTTCGCCAACCTCTTACACAATGTCGATTTTCTACGGAGATCGACTAACCAACACGACAATAAGGATTATGAAAATGAATAGCTCAGCCGTACACTCCTTACAATGATTTTACACACTTGAAATGATTTGGAGATTTTGAAATCACTCTATCAAGATATAATCTAATGTAGGCTCAAGTGAGTGTGAGAAAGTGAAGTAAGGCTTTTTAGAAGATGATGACTATGGAAGCACTTTTTAGAAAGCTTTTTTGGAGTTTCAAGAGATTTGAGAGCTAAATGACAATTTTTCACTTTCGAGATTTTTCTTTTCTTTAGAAAGATGACTTTTTCTATTTAAACTCACTTTCCAACGGCCTCATTTATGACCGTTCACCCGACACCGGGTCGACCGAGCGGTTGACCGGTTGAATCAGAAATTTGAAATCTCGTTCAACGGTCATAAAGGCGGGCATTTGATCATGACCGGTCGACCGGACCGGTTGACCGGTTGAGGCAAAGACCGCCCGACGGTGGTGCATTTGGCCTTCTCTGTCTCCGGACGACATAGGTCGACCGGTTGACGTTAATTGAGTTCAAACCTTCACAAAGTTATTCTTTTAGACCAAATGTCATTAAACAATCAGTTTAGTCTCATTTTAAAACGTGATGTGAGTGTGTGCATGAGCCTAAACATGATTTAATCAAGATAGCATGACATCAAAATCAAATACAAGACTATTGAGATATAAGAACCTATGAATAACTTGTCTTGCTTGATTTTGTTTGCTTGCTCTTGTTCTTTGATTTTTCAACACTTCAAGCTTTGAGTTCCTTCTTCAATTTGCATTTCTCAACCTTGAATGTATGCATTGCATTCCATACTATGCTTCTTGAGTTGATTTATAATATCAATTTTGCTAACAACACAACTCAAAGTAGAATCATTAGTAACATAATACATTGTGTTTGTTATCATCAAAACATGAGATATATTTAACCTTAGGCCAACAGAAACCAAAGTCAGAAGTATGTATGTTTGTAAGATATCCCGATGGGACAAAGGGACGTTTCTTTTATAGTCCTGAAGATCAAAAGGTGTTTGTATCGAAAAATGTCACATTTCTGGAGCATGACTATATGATAGATTTTAAGCCCAGAAGTAAGATAGTATTA
The DNA here is from genome assembly GCA_012066045.3 of Morus alba. Classification (NCBI taxonomy): domain Eukaryota; kingdom Viridiplantae; phylum Streptophyta; class Magnoliopsida; order Rosales; family Moraceae; genus Morus; species Morus alba. The sequence goes on along the minus strand of CP050225.2, from coordinate 20,633,817 downwards.
GAAGAGTTACTTTCCGATGAGATTGGACCACAATCGACAAGAGTTGTCAGACCACTTCGAGAAAAGACCACAGTTCCTAATAAGACTCCCACGGCACCTCGTCGTAGTGGGAAGGTAAACAGGTTACCCGACCGTTATACCGGGGAAGCCCAAATCATCACTGCTGATGATGGTAAGGAAGATCCATGGACCTTTAGGGATGCGATGGATGATTCTGATAAGGAAGAATGGCAAGCAGCTATGAAACTCGAGATGGAGTCTATGCACTCTAACTTAGTCTGACAACTTGTAGATCTACCTGAAGAGGTAAAACCCATTGGATGCAAGTGGATCTTCAAGAGAAAGAGAGGAGCAGATGGAAAACTAGAGACTTATAAAGCAACGCTAGTGGCTAAGCGTTATACCCAAAAGGAGGGAGTTGACTATGAGGAAACTTTCTTGCCGGTAGCCATGCTTAAGTCCATCCGGATACTCCTAGCCATTGCAGCAAATTTTGACTATAAGATATGGCAAATGGATGTCAAGACAGCTTCTTGGAATGGCTATCTTGATGAAACCATCTATATGAATTAGCCAGAGGGATACATAGAGGAAGGCCAATAGCAGAAAGTCTGCAAACTGCAAAGGTCCATTTATGGACTGAAGCAGGCTTCTAGATCATGGAACATCAGGTTTGATGTGGCTGTAAAGTCTTAGGGATTTGATCAAAACATTGATGAGCCATGCGTCTACAAGTACAAGAAAGAAGAGAAAGTGGTCTTCTTAATTCTTTACGTCGATGACATCCTACTCACTGGGAATGATGTGGGAATGATGACAGATGTAAAGGAGTGGTTAGCCAGCCAATTGCAAATGAAAGATTTGGGAGAGGCAAGTGATGCAAATTAATTTTGTATAATAAATTTCCGCAAGCGTACGGTGTCAAGTTTTGAGTATAAGGTGAGTGAGTATCGTCTCCACAGGGATTGGGTTTAGAATTGCCATTAAGTACCACAATTATTGTAACTTAACTTTATCTAGGCAACCTAATAAAATGACAATTAAGAAAATAAAACAAAATAAATATGAGAAATCAGAAAATAAAGTATCTATACACAAATGGTCTAGGGACTTGATTTCGCTTTATTATTCCTATGTTCATCCTATTATGTAATCGCTAATCAATTCCATTCAATTCATTAATCAAGGCACTAATATCATCTTGCAACCTCTACCGAGTGCCTCACAAGAAATTTGTTGGAAATGTGTCCATAAAGTGGGATGTAATTTGTTATTTATGAAATGACAAATGTAAGACATTATTATTTTGCTGATTTTATAAAATAAGATAAAGTTATGTTTTGACACATACTCAAGAGTGTTTATGATATTGCTTAGTCCATAAACTGTTACCAACGAAAGAAGAGTCAGGGGAACCCTGCCGGACAAACTCTTCTGATACAGTTTAAAATAGATATTCGCAGTCTTAGGATTGATTGGGCAATCGAATCCGATTATGACTATTAGATCGAACCATGTGATGCTGGTCTCGGGGCATGGGAGTTGGACTCTGTGGTTGATCTAGACATGCTCGCAACATGTTGAATAGACCATGTGATTGATTAGGTTAGAGTAAAAACCGTTTACACAACTCTAAACCTAATCATCACAACTTAAGTATATTTGTATAATTATCTTAATCCTGAAGTGAATGCGTAGCTCAACTTAGTATCTCATGATCTTTGATTCGCCAATGAGATTAGTTCACGATTATTGAACGACATCTCGGTCATTGGGATCATGACAATATTAAGTTGGAGTTATGTGATTCATGATATGGAATTCGTAAAAATAATATCACCTCATGCTTTATTGACGGGTGTGTGAATAAATAAACCAGGCCTGGTATTCAATGATGATATTCATTGATTAAGACATCGTAACATGTGCGAGACATCTTACGAACGTTTGTCTTTCTTATTCACAAATCATATAAAGGAGTTGAGGAAATAATGATTAGAATGGTAAAACGGTAATATTATATACACCATTCGATCACCGATATTTACTGAAGGATAATAATGCATTTACACTGTGGACCGTGTGATAAATTGTATCAACACCAAAAGAAAAATTAGCGCACATGAATCGAGAGATTATTCGGCATCAAACTTTTAGTGGAGTTAGATGATGATGTCGGAATTAAATATGTCGATAACTTATAGGGATGAGTTATTCGAATATTGTAATTCCATAGCTTTGTTCATGTGGGTCCATTCGGTCTCAAGGCTAGCTCTAATAAATGGGAAAAACAGAAACTGATAATTATGTTTAAATTCATTGTGTTATTTTTCATTTATTTGATAATTGAAAAATAAAAAGAATGAGTTTTGAATTTTGAAATTAATGGAGATTAATTTAAAATTCAAAATGAAATTTAAACATGGTTTTAATTTGGCAACTAAAGGAAAGAGAAAAGTGAGATTTTATTTTGGGAAAATTCGGAAATCCCTTGCCTTAAGGGGATTTCGAATTTTGCTCCAAAATAGGGAAGGAAATTCGGAAATCCCTAAGCCATGTAGGGATTTTCGGATTTCAATCCTAGGGTTAAGGAGAAATTCGAAAATCCCATTTAGGGTTTGAGTTTTTGAATTTTCTCCTATATAAGGATATTATTGAAAACCCTAGAGAGAGAGTCTTTTGGAGAAAAGAAAAGAGATCACACTTTCCTTAGGGTGGCGGATTTTGTAGAGACAAAATAGAAGGAAAAAGTTTCCTTAGGTTTTTGAAAAAGAGCCCACTCTCTCATCCTAAAAATTGTAGAGACATAGCCTTGAATCAACGAGTGGTTCTTGGTGTGATCGTGACAATAAACAACGATCTTGTTTCACGGCAATTCTCCATCTTGGAACGTGAGATAGTGAGACAAGATCCTTGCGGTCAATTAATTCAATCGTCACAAAGGTATGTGAGATTTTTCTAATCCTTTGTCCATAAACATATATCATGCATGCATCTCTCGTTGTGGTTTACGTTTAATTATGAATTAAATGGATATGATAAAATTTTTGAAATTCCGCCTACAATATTGTTGTTGTTCAAATGATTTTTCATATATAAATCACAATAAGATCCTACAAAATTATATTTAAATACCCAAAACAAAATCCCTATTCGAAATGAACATTTAAACACAAATTAAGCTTCGCCTTTAGAATTAGAAAATAGGAATATCGATCGCCTCCCAGCCTCACAACAACCTAAATCCTAATTTGACTATCTAAGCGTTGATCTCCTCCCAGTCCCACAACAACCTAGACTATGCTTCTCAAATCTGGATAAAGAATTCAATCTCTCTCGAGCATCAAATTCGCAATCTAAAAATCATTTAACTCATAGGCAAAATAAATTAAAAGCATTAAGCATAGAGAAACATAAATGATTTGGAAATGAAATTAAATTAACAATCAACAAAATATTCAAAACATAGTTTAAATAAATTTACATCAAGTCCTAGATTTAATGTCTAGCTAAACATGGAAAAATAGATGAAAGAAGATAAAACCCAATATCCATTGAAGAGCTTCCAAGGACCTCCAAGATGAAGGATTTCGGCCTCCTTTTGATGTTTTCTTCACTTTTTCGGGCCCCCTTTTCAAAATGGCATCTCTTTCCTTTTATACTGAAACATTTCAGAGCTAGGGCTTCAGATGTGCACCGCAGCCTGCGTGAAAACGCGTTGCAGCCTACGTCTTTGGAACTAGGCGCGTTGCAGCCTACGTCTTTGGAACTAGGCGTGCTGCAGCCTGCGTGATTACACGCTGCAGCGCGCGTTTTTGGTGTCAGGCACGGTTTTGGGTGCGCTGCAGTGCCCTTGGTGTGCTGCAGCACGCTTCTCTTGGACTGGACACGCTGCAGTGCCTGTTGTGCACTACAGCGTGCGTTTCTTGGCACTGGATACAGATTTGGGCGGCTGCAACGCGCGTTGCTGGGGCTGGACGCGCTGGGCGTGCTTTAGCGCCCATTTTGTGCGCTGTAGCTCGTGTTGCTGGGGCTGGATGCGCTGGGCGCGCTACATCACCCATTTGGTGCGCTGCAGCGTGTGTCTCTAGGGCTAGGAGCTGCAGCGCGCTGCAGCGCATGTTGTACGCTGCAGCTTGCACTTCCCCTGTTCTCTGGTCTTCTTAGCGCGCTGTAGCCTATGAAGGCACGCTGTAGCGCGCTTCTCTTAGAATCCAAAGCGTCCTCTTTTGTGCCATAAAATCCTCTTTTCATTGATTCACAAGTTAGGCAAATATTCTTCTTTTCTTCATGCAAAATCATCCAAGTTGGCATTTGTTTGTACTTCCTATAAAAAACACACAAAAGACATTAAACTAACAAAAATGCTTGAAAACTTACAAATATTCAAGCTTAAAAGTACTTCATTTGTTGGTAGAAATACCCGTCATCAAATACCCCCAAACTCGAACATTTTCTTGTCCTCAAGCAAAAGAAAAGAAAGAAAAAATAACACAAATCATGTACTAAGAAACAAACGAAAAAGAAAGTGTGAGTTTTGTATCGAGTCAACAACTGTGAATGTATCTCCAAAGCCACATAATGCTCTAAGCTCAAAGGAAATGCAAACATTAAGATTATCTAGAATTTCAACATCAAACATCAATTTCACTCCACTCAAGACTCTCAAAGTGTAAGTGTGTGCACAACCAATCTCAATCAACCAAATAAAATCTGGATAGACCTATGAGCCAAGGAGACTATGAGTGATATCTTAATAAGAACTACCATAGGCCCATTTTTCGTGTCACTCTCCACTAATAAAGGTTCACTTGTCATTGAAAATCAAAAGGACTTTTTGAGGGTTGTAATATATGGCTAGGGTAAAAGGTGGATGAGATTAGACTTTTTAGGCTCAAATCATCCTAGGCATGTATCACAACTCATGTATCTCACATGATTTCCAAGAAAAGAAAAGAAAAAATTTCACCAACTCCTCTTTTCAACATACATTCACCTTCAACTGAACCCAAAAAAGAAACCAAACTCAAACTCAACATTGTCCCCAATGTGGTAAAGAAATTGAATGGTAACTCAATTCCTCATCCGATTAACTCTTATAATAATTATTTTTTCTCTTTTTTTTCTTTTTTTTCGTTTTTTTTTAATTGGAAATGAAAAAAACATCACAAGCCAATCCACTAATGATTTCCCAAACATAACCCACACTCACTCTCAATCTTAGCGTTTAATGCAATCATGCCTATTAGTGATGGGTTTAGGAAGTGAAAGTGCATTTGGTGGTTTGAATGTACAAACATGGGTGATGAATGAAGTAAGCAATATGGCTCAAAGGGGATAAACGAATGATGAATTTTCTTTTCAAGGGTTTGCTTCAAAGGCCCAATCGATCCAGATAAAATGCCTTAATCATCTCTCCAATGATACTAAACTGACAATTTCGCCTCAAGTTTCACTCAAATGGGTTCTAGTGTTCATGAGATATCAAAGTCTACCTAAAGCACATAAATGTTCTCCAAATGCTCAAAAGATCAAGTGATCATGATTCATGGTGCTCAAAAGTAGAGAGTCAAGAGTGAATTTCAATCAATGCGAGTCAAGCACACAGAAATCTCAATGAAATACATTTCGAAAGACCTAAGAAGGCATCAAGTGACTATACTCATCATTATTATCTAGTCATTTCATCTCAACAAAACTCACAATTTATTCAAACAACCTAAAAGAAAAACAAGTAAAAACATGGCCAAAAGAACATAACTCAATGGAGACAAGTCATAACAACCAAGTCACAAGTAATGCTCAAAATCCACTAAAATCAACCACAAAGTGTCTCACCCCCAAACTCAAAATCAAGCAATCATTAAAATTAAGTACAAGGGAATAAGAACACGTACCGGGGAGGCGAGAGAATCTCGCCTCCTAGTATGTTTGGCGATGATGCACCGGGCATGATGGCATAACTCGGGTTGGGGCGAGGCTCTCCTCCATAAATTGCGTCTTTAGGCTCAATTATTCCTATGCCGAGCCAACTCGTCAAAGAGTGGCTTTCGCCCATAGTACGTGTCATACAACACAACGTATGGGTCTTGATTCTTTACACCCTCAAGCTTGGCGAGATTTGGCGGTTTTCGGACCATTTGCTCTACTTGATGCGCTTGGTTGGCATGGAAGAATAGCACTCGAGATGGTGGAGGAGTTGCCAGCCACGTTGGGTCTTCATAGATGTGATCTTTCTCAACCGGGGGTGGCACGACAATGGGGATCTCGAGGAATTGAGACTCATTGACATCTTCTTGAGATTCTTCACTAACCAACTGTTGAGTCTCCTCCTCTCTCAAAGGGTCATCTTCAAATAACTCCCAATCCTCCTCTTGTGGTTTCTTATTCATGCCGTTAGTAGATTCATCTGGAAGTAGCTTCAACCTAAACAACTCTGCTAGAGTTGTCTCCATTTCCTCGTGAAGTTGGTCGAGCGCCTCCATCCTCTCGAATTTCTCTATGCAGAGTCTTGTCTCCTTCAAAAATTGGGTGACAAGGTCTTCAAGTGAGGTAGAAGACTCCGCTTGGTGATGGGAGGTGTCAAGCCATGGCTCCGAAATGTTGGAGCTATCCACAAAACCGTTGTGGTTTGTTGAATACCTCCAATATAGATAGTGAACATCGGTCATGTCTTCCAACAACCAATAAGATTCATCCACGGATAGTTGGTGAAAAGAGGTGGTACCATTTCCTCTTTCCACCCACGTTCTTGTTGCGGCATCTAACCCGTTGAGGAAGATTCGTAGTTGCACCTCCCTCGGGAAACCATGGTGGGGAAACTAAATGAGCAGCTCCTTGTATCTCTCCCAAGCACTAAAAAATAGCTCGGAGTCTCGTTGAGCAAATCTTGAGAGGACTTGTCGATCAACCATCTCCAAGTACCTCGTAAAACAAGAGAAAACAAAAAGAAAACAAAAGATTAAAAATGAAAAATAAAAGCCTAAATTAAAATCAAGTTATGTACTCACAATATTAACAACAATTTAAAATTCCAATCCCCGGCAACGGCACCAAAAATCATTTAACTCATTGGCAAAATAAATTAAAAGCATTAAGCATAGAGAAACATAAATGATTTGGAAATGAAATTAAATTAACAATCAACAAAATATTCAAAACATAGTTTAAATAAATTTACATCAAGTCCTAGATTTAATGTCTAGCTCAACATGGAAAAATAGATGAAAGAAGATAAAACCCAATATCCATTGAAGAGCTTCCAAGGACCTCCAAGATGAAGGATTTCGGCCTCCTTTTGATGTTTTCTTCACTTTTTCGGCCCCCCTTTTCAAAATGGCATCTCTTTCCTTTTATACTGAAACATTTCAGAGCTAGGGCTTCAGATGCACACTGCAGCCTGCGTGAAAACGTGCTGTAGCCAACGTCTTTGGAACTAGGCACATTGCAGCCTACGTCTTTCGAACTAGGCGTGCTGCAGCCTGCGTCATTACACGCTGTAGCGCGCGTTTTTGGTGTCAGGCATGGTTTTGGGTGCGTTGCAGCCCACTTCTCTTAGACTGGATGCGCTGCAGCGCCTGTTGTGCACTGCAGCGTGCATTTCTTGGCGCTGGATACAGATTTGGGCGCGCTGCAGCGCGCGTTGCTGGGGCTGGACACGTTGGGCGCGCTGCAACACCCATTTGGTGTGCTGTAGCTCGTGTTGCTGGGGCTGGATGCGCTGGGCACGCTACATCGCCCATTTGTCTCTGGGGCTAGGAGCTGCAGCACGCTGCAGCGCATGTTGTGCGCTGCAGCTTGCGCTTCCCCTGCTCTCTGGTCTTCTTAGAGCGCTGTAGCCTATGAAGGCGCGCTGCAGCGCGCTTCTCTTGGAATCCAAAGCCTCCTCTTTTGTGCCACAAAATCCTCTTTCACATCCTCTTTTCATTGATTCACAAGTTAGGAAAATATTCTTCTTTTCTTCATGCAAAATCATCCAAGTTAGCATTTATTTATAATTCCTATAAAAAACACACAAAAGACATTAAACTAACAAAAATGCTTGAAAACTGACAAATATTCAAGCTTAAAAGTACTTGATTTGTTGGTAGAAGTGCCCATCATCAGCAAGCTATTTTCTTGGGATCGAGATTATTCGAGATCGCAAGAAAAAGCTTTTGGCGTTATCACAAGTATCTTATATAGACAAAGTGTTGTCTAGGTATTCGATGCAAAACTCCAAGAAAGGGAATTTGCTTTCTAGGCGTGGTATTCATCTTTCTAAGGAGCAAAGTCCAAAGACCTCATAATAGGAAGAAGATATGAGACGGTATCCCTACGCTTCGGCTGTGGGAAGCCTTATGTATGCCATGTTGTGTACAAGACTAGATATCTGCTATGCAGTGGGAGTAGTCAGTCGCTACCAGTCTAACCCAGGATTGGATCATTGGGTTGCAATAAAGTGTATTCTCAAGTATCTTAGGAGAACTAGAAACTATATGTTGGTATATTCCGGAGAAGATCTGTCTCTCACCGGATACACAGATTCTCACTTCTAGTCGGATAGAGATAGTCAACGGTCGACATCTGGATCTGTGTTCACTCTTAATGGAGGAGCCGTGGTATGGAGAAGTATAAAACAAAAATATGTTGCTGACTCTACCATGGAAGCTGAATATGTTGCAGCTTGTAAAGCCGCAAAAGAAGCTACATGGCTCAGGAAGTTCTTAACTGATCTGGAAGTTGTTCCAGATATGGATAAGCCAATTAAGCTCTACTGTGACAACAGTGGAGCGGTGGCTAATTCAAAGGAACCTAGAAGCCATAAGAGTGCAAAACATATAGAAAGGAAATATCACCTGATCAGAGACATTGTGGATAGAGGTGATGTAGCGGTTCTAAAGATCGCGTCAGAGGACAACCTTGCTGACCCGTTCACCAAGACATTGCCATTGAAAGTATTTGATCGGCACTTAGATGGATTTGGGATTAGAGACATGACACACCTGCTTTAGGACAAGTTGGAAATTGTTGGGAATAGTGTCCTAGAAGCATGAGATGTAAAAGGATATTTATTATTTATTTAATAAAAGAGTTTATTCATCATTTTATGTGCATATATTTATGAATATTTTATGAATATAAAATAAAATTCCTTGATTATTTATGTAACCTGAAACATGGTATATAAGTGTTGTATACGAGAGGATAATGTTTAAGGATAATAATCAAAAGCAATTGTTCATAATGAATTTAATTAAAGTTCAAAATCTTTAATTAAAAATTATTAATACATGTCATTCCTATTTAGAATGGAACGGTGTTATCCGCACTGTTAATATGGCGAGATATTGAATGAGTGTATTTCGAATAATGAGATTATGTGGAACATGGACGCAGACTCCTATTTATGGAAATTCCCGTTAAGCATAGAAATTCTAATTGAGTCTACCGATGGCCATATATTGGATAATCTTAATCTTGAGTTCTTAACAAACTCCTATTTATGGATTTATGTCTTTTGATTTACTCGGTACGGATTCCGAGACCTTGAATCCTATTCCTTGTATTTTGGAGACATAATGAAATAGGTAGCTGAGAATGTTATTATACGAGATGGAATCCATTCCTTCTTGAGAAAGAAGCAAATAAATAATTCTCTTGAGTGTTGATTCGGTACTTGGATTAGTAAGAGCGCTCTGGTTCATGAATGTGTTTTATGAATCACTATCCATTAGAGAATCAATGGTACTCAAGGATAAAGATGTAATTAGAGAGATTAACGGATTTTACCTGACTCTAATTATGAATTATTTATAGATGATTGATCTATATGTAATGACTATATCAAATGGACACTTCGCAGTTTAGAAGTAATTAATGTCTATAATTTCGAGAGTGCAAATCCAAGTTTATAGTGGAGTAACTATTGGAATTAATAGAATGAATGAATTAATTAAAGTGTTTAATTAATTATTAATTTTATTAGAGCTTAGAATTATAGGTCCATTAGCCCCCGCGTCGTCCTTGTAATTCTACCAGACACAAAGGGTAAAATGGGAATTTTAGAATTACAGAATTCTAAAATTAAATACTCAAAAGATAATTAATTAAGAATTAATTATTATTTAAATAATGTGATTATTTAAATTTGAATTTGAACACATCTAGATTTATCCATTTAAACTTATTAGGTAAGTTGTTCAATTTAGAATTCAAATTAATTTAAGTTTGACTTAACTTCGAATTTGAATCTGAATTAAAATTGGACTAGTGGATAAAGGATAAAATCTCTTCATTCCCTAGTTGATATAGGTACCACACATAGGGATAAAATCCTAGAGTGTGGTCGGCCACCTCTTGGATAAGGAGAAGGAATTTTTTGTTTCAAATTTAAAATTGGCGATAAGGATTTGATTTTATTTTGAAGTTTGACTTCTACTCTTTAAATATGAGAAAGATAGAAAATTGTTGATACAATTTTCAAAAACATATTTTCAGCCCTAAAAACTGTGTGGCCGAAATTCTCATAGAGAAAAAAAAGAATGCAAAATATTTTTCTCCAAAAATTCCACATCATGCATGCGTTAGTGTTTTGAAAATTCGAGTGTTTAAGAAACCTGTTTTGTCTCACGTGTGCCCACACACACGTCTACGTGGAATTAAGGAATTGACGTGGAAGACTTTGGTATTCTAAACACAAAGCTTGGAGCAAGGACTATTCGTGGTCAAAGAAATTCAAGTTATCATCCGAGTCGGCTTTCAGGTATTTTTCGGTTGATCATTGAATAATATAAATTAATGTGATTAATTTATTCATGCATAAATTAATATAATCTATAGAGTATCTCAAAAATTTTATGAAAAATTTTGTTATACACGATTCGCTGTTTTCCTACGCTTCTGCCGCCGAATTCAATTGGGCAACCAACAATTGTTTGGGATTGCTAAACACACTTTTGCTTTACAAATTGTTGGTTGGCGATGTCTCGAATAACAAAGTAGGTGGGGTCTTAAGATAGATTTGTTTAGGATTGCTCTGTGTTACTTCTAGTCGTTTTTACTGAAAACGATCGGTAGACATAGGAAAATGCTAGCGTGAATAAAAGGGAAGGGGAAAAAGAGATGGAAAAGTAAAGCACGCAAGCAAAGTGGGTTAGTAGAGTTTGGTGAGTTTGTATCGCGTGTCACTTTTGATTCATGTCGTGTCAACTCACGATTTTATTATGTCGTGTTCGAGTCACAATTTTTAATTTTTTTATGTTACGAGTCGTGTACGGAGTTACATAAAAAAATTGACACTGTATAAATACGACACGGGACAAGAATTAATACTCATATCCGAAACTGTTTTGGACGTAAAATATCTTTTATACCCTTTTACTTAATTTTCTCCATATTTAAGTTTAAATATAAAATACTTTTTGAAAATTTTAAAACCATTTATTTATTTATCTTTTTTAAAAAAAAGCCAAACATGATCAACGGAAACCCAAAAACTTTTCTCCCCATCCATGCCCCATCTGTTCGCTGCCCCTCCTAATCTCATAGAAGTTCCAGTCTTCTTCGGCTCTGGCGAGGCATTCTCGTACCCCACTCCTCTACAGATCTGATTTTTCAAATCTCCTTTTGGGTTTGGGTTTGCAATCTGACCATGGGTTTGTGCTGGGGATTACGATTCCTGCGAAGATGTAGATGGAGCATTTGTTGGTTATCGCTTTGTGGAGGGATTTGAAGGCCGTGTTCTCCTCGTAACTTCTTCGGTGGACTCACGTCGGCGCCGATGGCCACAATTGGGTCTCTTTGTCCGCCATGATTTTGTTTTGTTTTTGGGAAGTGGGAAAGTTGGCAAAAGTTTTTATTTTTTTTTCTTTCGGTCATAGAGAGGGATTTTTTTTTTCTGCTTTTAAATACTTTTAATACGTGTTTTTTAACTTAATTACGGAGCATATCAAGGAAAAGGGTATAAAAGGCATTTTAATATCTAAAAAACAGTCTTAAGGTATTTATAAGATGTTTTTCTAAACGTGAAGTTATTATTTTAATATTATTAAAAAGTATAAAATATTAAGAGTATATTTAGTTGTGATATAAGATGTTAAAATGATTTTATCCTAATTATAGGGAATTAGTGGTTGCTTGTTAAGTCTCATCTCAGTGCTTACGTGAATTACTCAACTTGGCGATGTCTCGAATAACAAAGTAGGTGGGGTCTTAAGATAGATTTGTTTAGGATTGCTCGTTGTGTTACTTCTAGTCGTTTTTTACTGAAAACGATCGGTAGACATAGGAAAATGCTAGTGTGAATAAAAGGGAAGGGGAAAAAGAGATGGAAAAGTAAAGCACGCAAGCAAAGTGGGTTAGTCGAGTTTCGTGAGTGTGGTTGGTGTAGTTGGTCGCGAATTCTTCACATTCATCTGCTCTTCTGATGACTTCTGTCGATTTACTTTTGGCGTCTCTATCATGTGACCGTGTTTGCAGATTAACAACAGTGTTGATTACTTGAATAGAAATATTAATTATTCTAATCCTCAAAAACTAAAAATATTAATTTTTGCCTCTTTGAAGTTACACTCATTAAGTTGATCACTAAAGTCTTAAGATTGATGTTGTGAACATCAAACTATTTATTGAATTTAAATATTAAATAATGATGTAATATACTTAATACTTAACTGATTAAACAAGAAGGCACACATAATCAATTCAAATATCATTTACAAATATAAAGGCAAAAAAAAAATATTATTTACAAATTACAATAAGTCCGTTGTCACGTCATTTAATATTCAAATGTGCCAATAGCATAGCTTGAATTTTAATAACACATTTTATAAAGCTTTCAAGGATAAAATTCTATCTACGATCCCTGAATTTCATATATGTTGAATTTTGTCCCTTCAACTTTTAAACCGTTAATACAAACTTCCATCTAGCTCTGTTAACTAATTTCCGTAACTGTTAACTTTTGTTTAGAAGTGCAACAATTTTAAACCCATTTTCAAATACGATGGAGAAATCAAATAATAACAAATATGGTAAAACCCCTCAATGATACATAATTGGATAGTTCTCTCGAGGCCTCGTTGCCTCATCATCCCCTTCCTTCAATATAACAACATTATTGTCCTTAAAGTGACATCATATTCAAGAAAAGGAAACTGACCAAAGGGTCCAATACATTGGTGACTTGTTTGGTTACAAAGTATATGAACAGAGATTCTAGTTTTATTATTATTATTATTATTATTAAATTTCTATGAGAGAGGACACTATAACCAAAAAGATTTGCACCAACACATTTTGCTTCAAACATAAGTTTTGAATTTAGTGATGTTATTCAAATTTTTAAATATTTTATCATAATATGTATGATCACAAGACAGTTCGAATGGTGTTCGTCATGGTACGTGTGTGATGTCATTTTGGATAGAGGGGATTAGGATCTGTGTTGGGGGCTCCAGTGGTCGTGAGATCTGCCATTGTTTTGTTCAGCATGCGGCGTGGTTTGGGAGGGAGAGAACCCACGTTAGGGGCTCTTGTAGATATAAGATTTGCCATGATGAATAACAAATCTATTGGTAAACCTTCAACATTGTTCGACCTTGGCGCTAACCACCACAATCTTAATTTGGGAATGACGAAAAATGTGCTAGAATGATTATTTAAGAAAGTGAAATTGGGTTTGTTTAACTAGATTCTAAAGGGACGACGATCAAGGCTGCACGATTGGTAATTGTGTTTTGTTATAACTTTATGACAATGTTCGAAAAAAAAAAAATAGCCATTAAGTGATCATTAAATCTCATTTATAAATAAGAAAAAAAAAGAGTTCTTTAACGTAGTTTCTCTAGATTTAAAATCCCCTCAAGTGGGATAAAATCTGTAGGAGAAGAGTTTTAAGAGTCTATTAATAGTTTTAAGAAAAATGAGACAAATACTCTTTAAATGCATGAGTCTTTGATTTTCACTACATACTCTTAACTAATATCCTTTAGTCAAATAATTATATTAGTTAAAAAGTATTAATCAAGAATAAGGAGTAAAAATTCAGATCTATGTATTCTTAAAGATAAATTCAGAAATTCTCTCATAGTTCTTAGAAAGAATGAGGCAAATAACATAATATTAACTTCAATAAAAATAAATAGCATAAAATTTAGACATAAGAAATAAATATCATAATTTTGGTAAATGAAGCATTGCCGCTCTTTAAATACCAAGAATGCCCCTAAAAATTACAATAACATATTTTATTATACAAAAATTTAGTGGAGTCAAATATAATTGTCCAAAAGCTTTGAGGTTCTAATTATTTTCTTAAAAAAAAAAAAAAAAAAAATTTAACCCCTCAATTTTTTATAATTAAAAGTTCATCCCTTAATTTTTAGAAAATTATAAATTCATCCCTCGATTTTTATAAAATTATAATTTGATCCCTTAATTTTTTAAATTTAAAAATTTGACCCCTTAATTTCTATATTTTTCAAATATAAATTTTTAAAAACTCAGAGGTCAAAAATATGATTTTTAAAAGTTAAGGGATCAAACTATAATTTTAAAATTAAAATTTTGCAAAAAAACACTACAATTATGCTTGGTAAATGATTCATTTACCTGGTTTACCAAGTTTACCTCATTTGCGAGGTAAATGCAAATGATATATTTACCTGGTAAATGATCCATTGATCAAGGGTATAAATGCAATTTTTTTCAAAAATCATATAAAAATGCAATTTCAAAAATTAAGAGATTAAAATATAAATTTTAAAAAATTAAGGGTAAAAATATAAATTTTTTCAAATTTAAGGGGTCAAAATATAATTTTTATAAAACTAAGAGGTCAAAATATACACAAATTCAAAGTTTCAAGAGAGAAAGACTATAAGGGTAAAATTGAAATCAAAATTTTAAAATTGGGAAAAATTCTATTTATTTTTGTTGTCGGTAATTATGCTTTTTATCACAAATAACTTAAGAAAATGGCATGTATGTTACAACTTCCCTATTTAATTTTTTTTTTTTTAATGGCCCTCCAAACCATGACAATAAAGGAAAAATTGGACTCAATTCTTGACATTAGGCCATGTCAAATCTTGGATATTGTTGTGTGCGAAAAATATGCGTTGCATCGTCAGAGATGGACGACTCCTCCAGGAGGAAAGGCATCCGAATGGCCAAACTCCTCCAAGCAGAGACACCTCTAGACGGATGACACCTCCAAGAGGGAGAGGCTTCAAAACGGATGACTCCTCCAAGGAAGAGAGGTATCCAAACAGCCAACTCCTCAAAGCGGAGAGGGCCTCCAGACGGACGACTCCACCAAGGAGGAGAGGCTTCCAGACGGACGACACCTCTAACGAGGAGAGGCATCCGAATGGCCAACTCCTCCAAGGAAGAGAGGCCCCAAACAGACGACTCCTCCAAGAAGGAGAGGATTCCAAATGGATGACTCCTCCAAGGAGGAGAAGCATCTGACATCCAACTCCTCCAAGGAGGAGAGGCCTCTAGACGGACGACGTCTCCAAGGAGGAGAGGCATCCGAATGGCCAACTCCTCCAATGAAGAGAGGCCTCTAGGCGGACAACTCCTCCAAGGAGGAGAGGCATCCGAACGGCCAACTCCTCTAAGGAGGAGAGTGTTGGTTGTCGAATCGAATTCGGTGGTGGAAACGCAGCGAAAGAGACGGATCGAATATAACAAAAATTTTCATAAACTTTTGAGATACTCTATAGATTATATTAATTTATGCACGAATAAATTAATCTCATTAATTTATATCATTCAAGGTTCAACCGAAAAAAATACCTAGTAGCCGACTTCGGATGATAACTTGAATTTCTTTTGACCACGAACAGTCCTAGCTCCAAGCTTTGTGTTTAGAACACCAAAGTCATCCACGTCAATTCCTTGATTCCACGTAGACGTGTGTGTGGGCACACGTGAGACAAAACAGGTTTCTGAAACACTCGAATTTCCACAAACACCAACGCTTGCACGATGTGGAATTTTTGGAGAAAAATATTTTTCACTCTTCTCCCTATATGAGAATTTCGGCCACCTCTCTGGAATTAGGGCTGAAATTATGTTTCAAAATTGTTCCCACAATTTTCTATCTATCTTATATTTAAAGAGTAGAAGTCAAACTTCAAAATAGAATCAAATCCTTATCTTCAATTTTTAATTTGAACAAAAATCCCTTCCCTTATCTCTTTGATGGCTGGCCACCCTAGGGATTTATCCCTGTGTGTGTGCCGCCTATATCAGATAGGGAAGGAAGAGATTTTATCCTTTATCCAGTAGTCCAATTTTAAATTCAGATTCAAATTCGAATTTAAGTCAAACTTAAATTAATTTGAATTCTAAATTAAACAACTTATCAAATAAGTTTAAATGGATAAATCTAGATATGTTCAAATTCAAATTAAAATAATCTCATTATTTAAATAATAATTAATTCTCAATTAATTATTCTTCGAGTATTTAATTTTAGAATTCTGTAATTCTAAAATTCCCATTTTACCCTTTGTGTTTGGTAGAATTACAAGGACGACGCAGGGACTAATGGACCTATAATTCCGAGCTCCAATAAAATTAATAATTAATTAAACACTTTAATTAATTTATTAATTCTATTAATTCCAATAGTTACTCCACTATAAACTTGGAATTGCACTGTCGAAATTATAGACATTAATTATTTCTAAACTGCGAAGTGTCCATTTGATATAGTCATTGCATATAGATCGATCCTCCATAAATAATTCATGATTAGAGTCAGGTAGAATCTGTTAACCTCTCTAATTACATCTTTATCCTTGAGTACCATTGATTCTCTAATGGATAGTGATTCATAAAACACATTCATGAACCGGAGCGCTCTTACTAATCCAAGTACCGAATCAACACTCAAGAGAATTATTTATCTGTTTCTCTCCCACGAAGGAATGGATTCCATCTCGTATAATAACATTCTCAGCTACCTATTTCATTATGTCTCCAAAATACAAGGAATAGGATTCAGGATCTCAGAATCCGTACTGAGTAAATCAAAAGATATAACTCCATAAATAGGAGTTTGTTAAGAACTCAGGATTAAGATCATCCTATATATGACCATCGGTAGAGTTAATTAGAATTTCTATGCTTAACGAAAATAATTAGAAGTTCATATTGTGTTTGCGTCCATGTTCCACATAATCTCATTATGCGAAATACACTCATTCAATATCTCGCCATATTAACAGTGTCAGTGCGGATAACACCATTCCATTCTAAATGGGAATGACATATATTTATAATGTTTTAATTAAAGATTCCGAACTTTAATTAAATTCATTATGAACAATTACTTTTGATTATTATCCTTAAACATTATCCTCTCGTATATAGCACTTATATACCATGTTTAAGGTTACATAAATAATCAAGGAATTTTATTTGATATTCATAAAATATTCATAAATATATGCACATTAAATGATGAATAAACTATTTTATTAAATAAATAATAAATATCCTTTTACATCTCATGTTTCTAGGATACTATTCCCAACAATCTCCCACTTGTCCTAAAGCAGGTGTGTCATGTCTCTAATCCCAAATCCACCAAAGTGTCGATCAAAAACATTCAATGGCAATGTCTTGGTGAACGGGTTAGCAAGGTTGTCCTCTAACGCAATCCTCAGAACCGCTACATCGCCTCTATCCACAATGTCTCTGATCAGGTGATATTTCCTTTCTATATGTTTCGCACTCTTATGGCTTCTAGGTTCTTTTGAATTAGCCACCGCTCCACTGTTATCACAGTAGAGCTTAATTGGCTTATCCATATCTAGAACAACTTCCAGATCAGTTAAGAACTTCTTGAGCCATGTAGCTTCTTTTGCGGCTTCACAAGCTGCAACATATTCAACTTCCATGGTAGAGTCAACAACACACTTTTGCTTTATACTTCCCCATACCATGGCTCCTCCATTAAGAGTGAACACAGATCCAGATGTCGACCGTCGACTATCTCTATCCGATTGGAAATCGAAACTGTGTATCCGGTGAGAGATCTTCTTCTTCTAATATACCAACATATAGTTTCTCATTCTCCTAAGATACTTGAGAATACACTTTACTGCAACCCAATGATCCAATCACGGGTTGGACCGGTAGCGATCGACTACTCCCATTTGCATAGCGGATATCTGGTCTTGTACACAACATGGCATACATTAGGCTTCCCACGGTAGAAGCGCAGGGATACCGTCTCATATCTTCTTCCCTGTGGGGGTCTTTGGACATTGCTTCTTAGAAAGATGAATACCATGCCTAGAAGACAAATTCCCTTTCTTGGAGTTTTGCATCGAATACCTAGACAACACTTTGTCTATATAAGATGCTTGTGATAACGCCAAAAGCTTTTTCTTGCGATCTCGAATAATCTTGATCCCAAAAACATAGCTTGCATCTCCTAAATCTTTCATTTGGAATTGGCTGGCTAACCACTCCTTTACATCTGTCATCATTCCCACATCATTCCCAATGAGTAGGATGTCATCGACGTAAAGAATTAAGAAGACCGACCACTTTCTCTTCTTTCTTGTACTTGTAGACGCATGGTTCATCAATGTTTTGATCAAATCCATAAGACTTTACAGCCTCTTCAAACCTGATGTTCCATGATCTAGAAGCTCGCTTCAGGCCATAAATGGACCTTTGCAGTTTGCAGACTTTCTACTATTGGCCTTCCTCTATGTAACCCTCTGGCTGATCCATATAGATGGTTTCATAAAGATAGCCATTCAGAAAAGCTATCTTGACGTCCATCTGTCATATCTCATAGTCAAAATATGCAAAGAATGGCCGGGAGTATCCGGATGGACTTAAGCATGGCTACCGCGAGAAAGTTTCCTCATAGTCAACTCCCTCCTTTTAGGTATAACCCTTAGCCACTAGCATTGCTTTATAAGTCTCTACTTTTCCATCCGCTCCTCTCTTTCTCTTGAAGATCCACTTGCATCCAATGGGTTTTACCCCTTCGGGTAGATCTATAAGTTGCTAGACTGAGTTAGAGTGCATAGACTCCATCTCGAGTTTCATAGCTGCTTGCCATTCTTCCTTATCAGAATAATCCATCGCATCCCTAATGGTCGATGGATCTTCCTTACCGTCATCAGCAGTGACGATTTGGGCTTCCCTGGTATAACAGTCGGATAACCTGCTTACCCTCCCACTTCGACGAGGTGCCGTAGGAGTCTGATCTGGAATTGTGGTCTTTTCTTTGAGTGGTCTGACAACTCTTGTCGGATGTGGTCCGATCTCATCGGAAAGTAACTCTTCTAATACTATCCTACTTCTGGGCTTGAAATCTATCCTATAGTCATGCTCCAGAAATGTGGCATTTGTCGATACAAACACCTTTGGATCTACTTGACTATAAAACAATCCTCCTCTTGTCCCTTGTGGGTATCCCACAAAGATGCATACTTCTGACCTTGGTTCCAACTTCCCGGTCTTTTGCCTCAGCACGTGTGCTGGACTCCCCATATGCGAATGTGTCTCAAACTAGGTTTTTGACCATTCCACAAGTCTAGGGGTGTCTTAGGTACATATTTAGATGGAATTAGATTCAGAATATACATAGCGGTTTTTAGGGCATAACCCCAAAAAGAAGTAGGTAGTGAAGAATAACTCAACATTGATCTTATCATGTCGAGCAAAGTCCGATTTCTCCTTTCGGCCACACCATTCTGCTATGGTGTACCGGGTGCAGTCAATTGGGATACCACACCTTCTTCAATCAAGAAATCCCGGAACTCTTGGTCCAG
Source organism: Morus alba (assembly GCA_012066045.3). Classification (NCBI taxonomy): domain Eukaryota; kingdom Viridiplantae; phylum Streptophyta; class Magnoliopsida; order Rosales; family Moraceae; genus Morus; species Morus alba. Next base: position 20,614,021 of record CP050225.2, on the reverse strand, counting down.
GTATTCACCCCCTCGATCTGATCGAAGTGTCTTGATTGGTTTACCTAATTGTTTTTCAACTACTACTCGGAATTCTCTAAACTTTCCAAAAGTTTTGGATTTCCGTTGCATCAGGTAAACATAACCACATCTCAAATAGTCGTCAATAAAGGTGATGTAATATTCATAACCTCCTCTAGCTAGGACGTTTAACGTCCACATACATCTGAATGTATCAGCTGTAGGGGTTCTGTAGCTCATACTCCTTTTGCTGTAAAAGGTCTCTTGGTCATTTTACCTTCCAAACAAGATTCACAGATCGAAAGCTCGCCAACTTTTAGCTCATGCAAAGGACCAGCCTTTACTAGTTTTTCAATCCTATTTAGGTTAATGTGACCAAGTCTAAGGTGCCACAGATATGTGTTATTTTCGTGAGAAATCTTTTGCTTTTTTATTCTTAGGTTCGGCAACTCTGAACATTTCAAAGATTAAGCATGAGTTAGGTATTGGTTTTATACAATATAAACCATCATCCAAACATCCGAACAAATATTTAAAACATTTCGAGAAATATGAACAAATTCATTATCAAAATAAACATTAAATAATTGTTCAAATAATTTGGCCATAGAAATCAAATTTCTCACGAATGTCCGGAATAAAATAAACATTGTTCAAAACTAAAAATTTATTTTCTCTAAAACGAAGTCCCGACTTCTCCCACCGCTTCTTGCCGAAACTCTTGCGCCATTGCCTACTTTCATTGTGTAGTCCCCATCGGCTAGCTCGGTGTAAGAACTAAGAGTCTGCAAAGAGAAACAAACATGATTAGTTGCTCTTGAATCAATTATCCAGGCTGAGGTATCACCCTCTACTAAACATGTTTCAAGGACTAGTAAATCTGATTTACCTTGTTCCTTTTTCTTTTTCAGCTCCTCGAGATACTTGTTACAGTTTCTCTTCTAGTGCCCTTCGCCATTGCAGTGGAAACACTTTCCTTTGGGTTTTTGGATGGGCCCTTTGCTTTCTTGGGTCTCATGTTCTTTCCCTTCATTGTTTTTCCCTGGTTCTGGTTCGTTCTTTTGTTTTTACCAGAACTTCCTGCAACTACAACATTTGCTTCTCCTCCCCTTCTTTTGTTGGTGGATTCGAAGTTTTGCAGGTCATTCATAAGTTCAGTGAGATTGCACTTCTTTTTGTTCATAACAAAGTTGTTCACAAACTCATGAAAGTCAGGGGACAGACTTTCCAGGATGATGCCAACTTGGGTGGCTTCATCGATTCTGGCACTATTGAGCTCCGCATCGTGGAGGTGATCAATCATGTTCAAAACATGTGCCTTGACTGAAGAACCTTTCTTCATCTTGTTGTTCATGAAAGCCCTTACGGCATCCAAATGAGCCTTTTCAGAAGGAGTGCCGAACATGGCTTCTAGAGACTCCATTATCTCATAAGCAGTCTCCATCTCCTCATGCTTCTTGCGAAGCACATCGCTCATACTAAAGCACTTTGCTTTATTGTTGGCCTTGATCTAACGATCAAAAGGCTCCCTTGTGGTTGTGGATGCATTAGTCACGGGTTCAGGAGGACATTCCTCTGCTAGGACAAACTTATAGTCTTCGCAGACCAATAGTATGTTCATGTTACTTTTCCACTTAGCATAATTATCACCGTCTAATTTTTCAGTCGCTAGTAGTGTGATAATGTGGGATCTTATTGTGATTTATATATGAAAATATCATTTGAACAACAACAATATTGTAGGCGGAATTTCAAAAATTTTATCATATCCATTTAATTCAAAATTAAACGTAAACCACAACGAGAGATGCATGCATGATATATGTTTATAGACAAAGGATTAGAATATCTCACATACCTTTGTGACGATTGAATTAATTGACCGCAAGGATCTTGTCTCACTATCTCACGTTCCAAGATGGAGAATTACCGTGAAACAAGATCATTGTTTATTGCCACGATCACACCAAAAACCACTTGTTGATTCAAGGCTATGACTCTACGATATTTAGGATGAGAGAGTGGGCTCTTTTTCAAAAACCTAAGGAAACTATTTCCTTCTATTTTGTCTCTACAAAATCCGGCCACCCTAAGGAAAAGTGTGATCTCTTTTTCTTTTCTCTAAAAGAACTCTCTCCTAGGGTTTTCAATAATATCCTTATATAGGAGGAAATTCAAAACTCAAACCCTAGATGGGATTTTCGAATTTCTCCTTAACCCTTGATTGAAATCCGAAAATCCCTACATGGATTAGGGATTTCCAATTTCCTTCCCCTTTTGGAGCAAAATTTGATATCCCCTTATGGCAAGGGATTTCCGAATTTTCCCAAAATAAATTATCACTTTTCTCTTTCCTTTAGTTGCCAAATAAAATCATGTTTAAATTTTATTTTGAATTTAAATTAATCTCTATTAATTTTGAAATTCAAAACTCATTCCTTTTATTTTTCAATTATCAAATAAATGAAAAATAACACAAGGAATTTAAACATAATTATCAGTTTCTGTCTTTCCCATTTATTAGAGCTAGCCTTGAGACCAAATGGACCCCCATGAACAAAGCTATGGAATTACAATATTCGACTAACTTATCTCTATAAGTTATCGACATATTTAATTCCGACATCGTACAACTCCACTAAAAGTTCGATGCCGAATAATCTCTCGATTCATGTGCGCTAATTTTTCTTTTGGTGTTGATACAATTTATCACACAGTCCACAGTGTAAATGCATTATTATCCTTCGTAAATATCAGTGATGAGAATGGTATATAATATTACCGTTTTACCATTCTAACCATTATTTCCTCAACTCCTTTATATGACTGTGAATAAGAAAGACAAACGTTCGTAAGATGTCTCGCACATGTTACAATGTCTTAATCAATGAATATCATCATTGAATACCAGGCCTGGTTTATTTATGTGACGTCCCGCGCCCTCGCGGCGCGGTCGCCGCTCCTTATACTACTACTAATGGGCTAAGTTATAGTCTAATTCATTATTCATTGTTAGACTATTGTCTTTTTAATTTATGTTCAAATGCGGGTAAATTTTTTTCTTTACATTAACCCTCGGTCTTAACATGTTATGTTGATACTCTAATAACACATCTTGCTATTACTTTAAAGATTCGGTATCATACTAGTTCCCGAAACTTGTCTTAACTTATTACAATCCTTTGTTCTTTACTAAGACAATGGTTGTAATATCTTCTTCTTAGAACTAAACATACATACTATCATTCTATATTACATTACTTTGCAGCGGAATTTAATTTCTAAGCGAGCGTAGTGGAGACCACTCCCGTGCACCCATGACATTTCTGCCACCCTTGCCTCCGCATGTCCATCAAGCAAACCACTATATGACTGGCTGCTTACCTTTGTTACCTGCACACGAGTAAACTGATGAGCTAACGCTCAGTAAGTATAAACATGCATACATCATAAACTAATAGAAATTACATTAAGAGTTATGATGCAAATATGCTCGTGTGAAACATGCTTTAAACTACTTTCTATCTTTCTGTTCTTGCTTTACTGGCTGGTCTAGTCGGAATCTCTACTCTGTGAGATTTCCCTCCCTTGCGGAGGCCGACGACCCGTCAGTCTTTTACTTTACTGGCTCATTACTTACTGTCTGGTCAAGTCGGAATCTCTACTCTTTGAGATTTTCCTCCCTTGCGGAGGCCGACGACCCGTCAGTCTTTATACTTTACTGCTATTTTCTTACTGTCTGGTCTAGTCAGAATCTCTACTCTGTGAGATTTTCCTCCCTTGCGGAGGCCGACGACCCGTCAGTATTAACTATGCATAAGGGTAACCATATGTCGCCCTTCTGAAATCTAGAGCATTAAGCCCTCCAAACATGTATAATCACATGTAATCACATAGACTTAGGAACATAAGTAAATTCATAGTTCTAAGTCTAACTATAGCTTACTCGAGTCCAGACAAACATATATGTCTATACTTACCGTTAATCCGCTAGGATTCCCGCTTGTTGGAAGTTCTTTCTCGTTGCTTCGGCTCTCGGGCCAAAACTCATTTTCATGGAAATAGGTATCAATTCCCTATTCCAATCACAATTCCTCATACTTAGATTCTTAAATCTAATTTCAAACTCGATTTTGGACTTTTTCCCTTAAGGCGAGTTCTAGCTCAAGAGGCAATTTACACATATTCGTATATCTCGGTTTCTGAATCTTAATCTATTCGTTTCCAAGGTTTAAAAACTCATTATCCATTCTCTAGAATCAGATTCCTAACTCATTGCTTGCTAACTAGATTTTAGGAAATTTCGCAGAGTTTCGCCTTAATTTTCCTCGTTTCCCGAGTTTTCAATAACTTTCGTTTTACTTGATTCCGGTACACTGTAGTCCAGATTCACATTCCTGAACACAAATTGCTACATAAATTGAACAAAAATACATTTTCTCCATTTCTAGGGTATTCCGGATTTTTAGTGTTAATCCAAAAATTTGTTCAATCCTTTCAATACTTGCACATTAAACTCCTATCACGGTCCCCGACAAAACCTCGGTTTTCGTTTTTTTCATTTTACGGATTTTTTCCGAGATGAGTTACTATTCATAAAATGAAAAAGCAAGCAGTTTCTCATGAAAAATCCGAAATCTTACCTTGAAAAGTTGAGAATCTCCGCTAGAATGCCTCGGGTTATGTTTCTACCGGACTGAACGGAAGAAATTTCGGCAAAACGGATGATTCCTTGATTTTCCCTTGATTTTCTCTCTTTTCTCTCTCTTTTTCTCTAGTCTCTCGGCCACCCTTAGGAAAATAGAACATAATGTTCTAATTTCCTTCCGTAGGCCTCTTTAAGTGTATTAATGAATATTATATTAATATTTCTAAAAATATCTCACATTACTTCCTAAAATTAAATTAGAGAAATAACTTTAATTCCCATAATTTAATTCTACTAATTCTAATTAAGTTTAACACTTAATTTAAGTGGTTCCATGTTCCCCACATTTTTCTTGTCGAGACCAAACTTTCCGTTTTTCAAAACGAGTCTCTTTCCGGTACCGATAATTTCACACCCGGTACAGGTTCTATACTGCTTTTCTGGACTGCCGAGCACCCTGGGTCAAATTTTTCATATTCAACCCACTTCTCTTGGGTATCTCAATAGTCAATTTCTTTTTCTGAAATTTTCATTTAAACAATCCAGAATTGCCCAAAACGCGTACCCTCGCGATTGCTTTTTTTCGCGCTTTCCGCTTTAACCGACTCGGGAAAATTCATTTCGTGAACTTTTGCTATTTTCCTTACTTATAATATTTCTACTCTTTTTCTAACTGGTCATTTGGTCATTTACCAAATATTTCAGTTTTCATAACTAAAATATACCTTAAAAAATTTCTAACTTTTAACCGATATTTCACTATTCTGGCAACCGATATTTACTTAATTTTCTCTGTAAAAATATTCGTATTATGACTTTACACTTTTTGGGTGATTTTACCCCGTATATAAAGTCTCTACTTAACACTTTCCTGATTACATCAATATTTCTACTACTTTACATTAGGAATAATTACGGTCAAATACCGGACTGTCCGATTTTGACTGAATATTTTCCGGTCATTACATTCACCCTCCTTAAGGAATTTTTGTCCCAAAATCGGAACAACTGGGGTACTTCTGTCGATCTCTTCTTCTACTTCCCAAGTGGCCTCTGCAACATTGTGATTTTTCCACCGCACTTTAACCATTGGGATACTCGACTTCGAGTTTCCTTTCTTCTCTGGCTAGAATTTGGGCTGGTTGTTCCTCATAGGACAAATCTTCGTGAATCTGAATAGGCTCATGCCAAACACGTGCGATGGATCCGAGATATACTTCGGAGCATTGCTACATGAAACACACATGTGCACCGAGGCCAACTCGGCGGTAGAGCTAGTCGGTAAGCTACCTTTCCGATTCTTTCAATGATCTCAAAAGGCCCTATGTAACGTGGACTCGACACCTTTCTTCCCAAAACGCATCACACCCTTCATTGGTGCGACTTTTTAGGAATACAGAGTCCCCTCTGAGAAAATTCAAGGGTCTCCGTCTGTTTATCTCAAGATAACTCTTTTTGCCGGCTTTCGAGCCGTCTCTAATCTTCTCTGAATCTTTTGCACTTTGTCTCTATGGCCTCTTGAATGAATTCCGTCTTGTGAAGTTGCTTTTCCGAGTGTCATACCAATGAACTGGGGATCTACACTTCCTTCCGTAAAGTGCTTCATACGGGGCCATGCCGATGGAAGCTTGGTAACTATTATTATACGAGAATTCGATCAATGGCAACTTCATACTCCATGCGCCCTTGAAATCCACTGTGCATGCACGAAGCATATCTTCTAGGGTCTGAATGGTCCTCTCTGACTGCCCATCCGTCTGGGGATGGAACGCTGTGCTATAGCGCAATTCTGACCCCATCGCTTCCTGAACACTTCTCCAAAAATTGGAGGTAAATCGGCTATCTCTGTCCGACACTATACTAACTGGTACTCCATGTAGCTTTACTACCTTAGCCACATATAACTCAGCTAACCTCTCTAAGGAGTAAGTTATCTTGATCGGAATGAAATGCACTGATTTCGTTAGCCAATCCACGACTACCCAAATGGCATCGTATCCCTCACTGGGTTCTCGGAAGTCCGGGTCACAAAGTCCATGGCTAAGTGTTCCCACTTCCATTCCGGGATCTCTAGTGGTCAGAAGCTCCCAGCTGGTCTCCTGATGTTCCTCGCTTTGACCTTTTGGCATGTCAAGCAGCGACTAACATAGTCAACTATGTCATTCTTCATTCGCCTCCACCAAAAATGTTGTTTCAAATCTTGATACATTTTGGTGGCACCTGAAATGTCTGAGAATATGGCGTCTTTGTCGCTTCCATGATATCTGCTTCTTGATCCCTCTTGATCCGGTACACAAATTCTTCTTTGGTATAGGAGAATTCCGTCCTTTGAAAGGCTGAAATTCGACCTTGCATTATCTACTATCTCCTTCCCCGTATCCATCCATAATTGGGTCACCTTTACGAGCTTCTCGTATCTCATCACAGAAAGTACAGTGGTGCAGCCTCGGAGAAGCTAACTTACCGAGATTAAGTCGAGGTCTAGGAGATTAATCTCTTGTTGAAGCCGCTTGGGCAACAATTCGGTCTCCACCGGAGTCCGTAGTCTTTGGTTTCTACTCAAAGCGTCTGCTACTCGATTGGCTTTACCGGATGGTAAAGGATTTCTGTCGTAGTCCTTCACAAGTTCAAGCCATCGTCTTTGTCTCATATTAAGCTCCTTCTACGTGAAGAAGTACTTTAGGCTCGATGGTCCGTATAAATTTGGCATTGAACCCCATATAGGTAATGCCGCCATAACTTGAGCGCAAAAAACTCTGCGGCTAACTCAAGATCATGTGTTGGGTAATTACGCTCGTGATCCTTTAGTTGTCGAGATGCGTAAGCAATGACCTTGCCATTTTGCATCAACACGGCTCCTAGTCCTGTCTTTGAGGCATCACCAGATGTCAAATTTTTCTCCCTCTTCGGGATCGTGAGTACCGGAGCACTAATTAATCTTCTTTTGATCTCTCTAAACTCTGTTCACATCTATCTGTCCATTCATACCTTCTATCTTTTCTGGTTAAGGCAAAGGAGAGGAGCCGCAAGACGAGCAAATCCCTCCACAAACCTTCTCTGTAATACCCCGCCAATCCTAGGAAACTTGAACTTCCGTAACACTCTTTGAACCGCCACTTCTCAACCGCTTCAACTTTTGTTGGATCCACGGTGATTCCTTCCTTGGATACTACATGTCCGAGGAAGTGGACTTTATCTAACCGAACTCGCACTTAGAAAACTTCGCATATAGGCGATGTTTCTTCAACGTGTGTAGTGCGATCCTCAAATGTTCTGCGTGCTCTGTGGATCTCGTGAGTATATAAGGATGTCATCGATGAAAACAATAACAAACTTATCTAAATACTCTCTAAAGACTCTGTTCATAAGGTCCATAAACGCCGCTGGGGCATTTGTAAGTCCAAACGGCATCACTAAGAATTCATAGTGTCCATACCGAGTTCTGAATGCCGTTCTGGGAATGTCTTCTTCTCTAATCTTGAGTTGATGATACCCCGATCGAAGGTCTATCTTCGAAAACGTGGTAGCTTCCTTCAACTGGTCGAACAAGTCATCGATTCGTGGCAACGGGTACTTGTTCTTGATGGTGACTTTGTTGAGCTCTCTATAATCTATGCACATCCGAAGCGTGCCATCCTTCTTTTTGACAAAGAGGATAGGAGCTCCCCATGGCGAGAAACTCGGTCTGATGAAACCTTTGTCTAACATCTCTTGGAGTTGAACCCAACTTCTTTCGGGCCTCCTTGGAGCCATCCTTGTACGGTGCTTTGATATTGGTGCGGTGCCGGGAGAAGCTCTATCTCAAAAGCTATTTCCGATCTGGACGAAGTCCGGTAGTTCCTCCGGAAAACGTCTAGGAACTCCTTGACTATGGGAACGTCTTCTGGTTGATGTGTCCCTTCTTGGTTCTTATCCACCACATACGCCAAATATCCAGTGCATCCGCTAGAAATCAATCGTCTGGCTTCTAGGGAACTAATAAAACGTATGGGTGTCCCTGATGTGGAACCCATGTACTCAAACACATGTTCTCCTTCTGGCTGAAAAACTACCATTTTCTTTCTACGGTCTATTGTAGCATTATACTTTCCTAGAAAATCAATTCCTAGGATCACATCATAATCTACTAAGTTCAGAACAACTAGGTCCGCACTTAGTTCTCCTCCTGCTATCTCTACTAGTACGTGACGTAACCAGTAACTAGACAACAACGCATCACTTGATGGTAGTGCTGTCTTAAAGGCTTGCCCTATCCCCTCTAGATTTGGCAATGTTATGCTCTGCACGTATTGCCCGATTCACTAGATCGGCTACCGTGGTTGGTGGATACTCCCCACTTTCCACAACGGTGGCTATATCTCCTCGAGCATATTAATCATCCTCCTAACCTTCTCTTCCTCTGTTGGAAACAATCGAGGACATAGTCATGCCAATCGATCAAATTGTCGGCATGCTTCTACAATCGCTGGTCGCCCGCTTAAAATTGTTGAACTCATTCTGTTGAGTCTTCGTGGCTTCTAAGTTGTAATACTTACAGTTAAATTCCCATAGGAATTCATCCCATAACATCTGTCTCACATTCCTTCAGGCGCACTGATTCCCACCAATAGCGGGCATCTTTCTTTAATACAAAAGCGGCACACTGAATCTTCTCCCTGTCGGTGAGTTCCATAAACTCAAACACTGTCTGAATGGATGCTAACCATTCCTCAGCCTCGAGTGGATCTGTTGATCCATCGAACTCTGGAGGTACCATTCTCTTAAACCTTACATACAATGGTTCCCTTGGGACCATTTCTCGGTACCCCATCTCACCCTTTACTGGCTCTTGGGGTTCAACCCTCTCTGTGGGTTGCTCAGGTTGGGCGGCTTGTGCTGGAACCGCCTGCGGAGGGGGTGCTCCTCCAACCTGCTGACCCTGTATCAACTGGGTAAGCAATTCTCATAACTGTCTGCTTTCCTCAGCCTGGGCTGCTATTTGCCCCCTCAAACCTGCTACTTCTTTAGCTAGGTCTGGTGCTGGAGGATTCTGTTCTGCTTGTGTTCTCTTTTGACGTGTACGAACGATGTTGCTGTGTCTATATCACTTAAAGAGCAACATCGTTTGTCTAAGTGCAAGAAGAACTGCTTCTAGAAGTTCCTTGACTTGCAATACTTTAAACTATCATTCATTCTCATATCAACTAGCAAAACATACATTCTATATGTTCTCCTATTATGCATGCCCCATATCATGCATATCACATCATATACAAATCATCACAAAATTAAAGGTTTTTAAGCTTTTCATTCAAATCTATTATGTATGTCCCATTCCATACATATCACATCATACATAAAACATCATTAGTCTAAGTTTCTCAATACTATTTACATAACCTTGCATCATATTTAAATAAATAAGATGTTAAGTCCTAACTTAATCCTCAAGATCCTCCTCCGGATCCTCCTCGGGGTCTTCCTCTGAATCCTCCTCGGGATCCGACTGAGGATTACCACTAGCTTCCTCACCAACGGTCCCAACGTAGGTCCATCTTTGCCGAACAGCCATAGGCTCGTCCGCTGCCTCTATCTCGGGTCTGAGTCATTGTCGAGAGGTAGTGGCTTCCGCGTCATGTCTCCTAATACGGGTATTGGAAAACGGGAAGTCTCGCCTAACCACCGCTGGCCATGTCCTCTCCTCTAGCAGCTGGTGCTCACAATTGGAATAAATTGTGTGGTCTCGATCCGATCGCCCCTAGCCGGCCCGTACTCTTCCGTCTCTCCATAGGATTTGACACCGCTCATCCTCACTTAGATTAAAAGTTCATTCGAGCTAGTACCTCTGTCAAAACTCTCGCTATATAGGCTACAACGGCTCATCCGATCTCATACTTGCCTCTCGGCTTGTATGATAAACTCTCGAGCTTGGGTGTAGGTCACGGCTACACTCACCGACTCTATGTCTCTTCACTCTGCTGTGGTGCCGACTCGATGGCATGACCAGGAAGAAACCGATGCTTCAACATGTGGCAAAAGTCTTCCCATTGCATCTCCTGCTATTTCGTCCCTCATCCAAAGCTTGCCAAAAGATTAGGGCATTGCCCTCTAACAGACTTGCTTTGAAGTACAATCCATTCCTCTCGAGCTATGTCACAGGCTCGCATCACATACTCGACACGGTGCAGCCAATCCCTAATTCTAGTGGGATGTGAAAGCCCATCGAAGGAAGGTGGATTACGGTGTAGAACCTGGCTGCGGCTCGACCTGTACTCAAAACAACTCTACTTGCTCGGTGTGCGGCTGGGCGCCATGGGCTCTAGAGCCCTTAACTCCCGATCCACCGGTGGATGGCTATATCTAGCGGGGAGTGGGTACCAACCTCTCTTTTGTTGGAACCGTGACATTAGAAACATTCTTACCCGTCCCCACAACGTATTCTCTTGTGGTGTGGGCACTAACCGGGATGATGGAAATGATCGATCCATTAGTACCTGCTCTGTCTTGAAAAAAGAAATAAGCAATTCTCAATTTTAGTTCATAAACTAATTTACCTGGACTGCACAGAAGCATAGGTGCGGGACTTGTCATGGCAGGAGTAGGAACGCCGCTCTGATACCAACTGTGACGTCCCGCGCCCTCACGGCGCGGTCGCCGCTCCTTATACTACTACTAATGGGCTAAGTTATAGTCTAATTCATTATTCATTGTTAGACTATTGTCTTTCTAATTTATGTTCAAATGCGGGTAAATTTTTTTCTTTACATTAACCCTCAGGTCTTAACATGTTATGTTGATACTCTAATAACACATCTTGCTATTACTTTAAAGATTCGGTATCATACTAGTTCCCGAAACTTGTCTTAACTTATTACAATCCTTTGTTCTTTACTAAGACAATGGTTGTAATATCTTCTTCTTAGAACTAAACATACATACTATCATTCTATATTACATTACTTTTGCAAAATGAATTTAATTTCTAAGCGGCGTAGTGGAGACCACTCCCGTGCACCCACGACATTTCCGCCACCCTTGCCTCCGCATGTCCATCAAGCAAACCACTATATGACCGGGTCGCTTACCTTTGTTACCTCGCACACGAGTAAACCGATGAGCTAACGCTAGTAAGTATAAACATGCATACATCATAAACTAATAGAAATTACATTAAGAGTTATGATGCAAATATGCTCGTGTGAAACATGCTTTAAACTACTTTCTATCTTTATGTTTTGCTTTTACTTGGTGGGTCTAGTCGGAATCTCTACTCTGTGAGATTTCCTCCCTTGCGGAGGCCGACGCGACCCGTCGGTCTTTTACTTCTTGGCTCATTACTTCTTTGTCTGGTCAAGTCGGAATCTCTACTCTTTGAGATTTTTCCTCCCTTGCGGAGGCCGACGACCCGTCGATCTTTATACTTTACTTGCTATTTTCTTCTTTGTTTGGTCTAGTCGAATCTCTACTCTGGAGATTTTCCTCCCTTGCGAGGCCGATGACCCGTCAAGATTAGCTATGCATAAGGGTAACCATATGTCGCCTTTCGAAATCTAGAGCATTAAGCCCTCCAAACATGTATAATCACATGTAATCACATAGACTTAGGAACATAAGTAAATTCATAGTTCTAAGTCTAACTATAGCTTACTTCTCGAGTCCGCATAAAAACATATATGTCTATACTTACCGATTAATCCGCTAGGATTCCCGCTTGTTGGAAGTTCTTTCTCGTTGCTTGGCTCTCGGCCAAAAACTGTTTCATGGAAATAGGTATCAATTCCCTATTCCAATCACAATTCCTCATACTTAGATTCTTAAATCTAATTTCAAACTCGATTTTGGACTTTTTTCCCCTTAAAAGCGAGAGTTCTAGCTCAAGAGGCAATTTACACATATTCGTATATCTCGGTTTCTGAATCTTAATCTATTCGTTTCCAAGGTTTAAAACTCATTATCCATTCTCTAGAATCAGATTCCTAACTCATTGCTTGCTAACTAGATTTTAGGAAATTTCGGCAGTTTTCGCCTTAATTTTCCTCGTTTCCCGAGTTTTCAATAACTCGTTTTACTTCTGATTCCGGTACCTGTAGTCCAGATTCACATTCCTGAACACAAATTGCTACATAAATTGAACAAAAATACATTTTCTCCATTTCTAGGGTATTCCGGATTTTTTAGTGTTAATCCAAAAAAATTTGTTCAATCCTTTCAATACTTGCACATTAAACTCCTATCACAGTCCCCCGACAAAACCTCGGTTTTGTTTTTTCAGTTTTTACGGATTTTTTCCCGAGATGAGTTACTATTCATAAAATGAAAAAGCAAGCAGTTTCTCATGAAAAATCCGAAATCTTACCTTGAAAAGTTGAGAATCTCCGCTAGAATGCCTCGGGTTATGTTTCTACCGGATCGAATCGGAAGAAATTTCGCAAAACGGATGATTCCTTGATTTTCCCTTGATTTTCTCTCTTTTCTCTCTCTTTTCTCTAGTCTCTCGGCCACCCTTAGGAAATTAGAACATAATGTTCTAATTTCCTTCCGTAGGCCTCTTTAAGTGTATTAATGAATATTATATTAATATTTCTAAAAATATCTCACATTACTTCCTAAAATTAAATTAGAGAAATAACTTTAATTCCCATAATTTAATTCTACTAATTCTAATTAAGTTTAACACTTAATTTAAGTGGTTCCATGTTCCCCACATTTTTCTTGTCGAGACCAAACTTTCCGTTTTCAAAACGAGTCTCTTTCCTGCACTTGATAATTTCACACCCGTCACGGGTTCTATACTACTTTTCCGGATCACGAGCACCCTGGGTCAAATTTTTCATATTCAACCCACTTCTCTTGGGTATCTCAATAGTCAATTTCTTTTTCTGAAATTTTCATTTAAACAATCCAGAATTGCCCAAAACGCCTACCCCTCATGTACTGCGTTTTTTTCATTTCCGCTTTAATCGACTCGGGAAAATTTGCTTCGTGAACTTTTGCTATTTTCCTTACTTATAATATTTATACTCTTTTTCTAACTGGTCATTTGGTCATTTACCAAATATTTCAGTTTTTCATAACTAAAATATACCCATTAAAATTTCTAACTTTTTAACCGATATTTCACTATTCACAACTCGATATTTACAATTTTCTCTGTAAAATATTCGTATTATGACTTTACACTTTTTGGGTGATTTTACCCGTATATAAAGTCTCTACTTAACACTTTCCCCTGATTACATCAATATTTCTACTACTTTTATGTTCCGGAATAATTACGGTCAAATACCGGATCGTCCGATTTTGACTGAATATTTTCCCGGTCATTACAATTTATTCACACACCCGTCAATAAAGCATGAGGTGATATTATTTTTACGAATTCCATATCTGTGAATCACTTAACTCCAACTTAATATTGTCATGATCCCAATGACCGAGATGTCGTTCAATAACTATGAACTAATCTCATTGGCGAATCAAAGATCATGAGATACTAAGTTGAGCTATGCATTCACTTCAGGATTAAGATAATTATACAAATATACTTAAGTTGTGATGATTAGGTTTAGAGTTGTGTAAACGGTTTTTACTCTAACCTAATCACCACATGGTCTATTCAACATGTTGCGAGCATGCCTAGATCAACCACAGAGTCCAACTCCCATGCCCCGAGACCAAAGATCACATGGTTCGATCTAATACCATAATCGGATTCGATTGCCCAATCAACCCTAAGATCATGCGAATATCTATTTTAAACTCAGACGAAAGAGTTTGTCCGGCATGGTTCCCCGACTCTTCTTTTCGTTGGTAACAGTTTTATGGACTAAGCAATATTACTAACACTCTTGAGTATGTGTCAAAACATAACTTTATCTTATTTTATAAAATCAAGAAAATAATAATGTCTTACAATTGTCATTTCATAAATAACAAATTACATCCCACTTTATGGACACATTTCCAACAGATTCAAAGTTTTGCGGTCATTCATGAGTTCAAGATTGATTGCACTTTTTGTTCATAACAAAGTTGTTCACAAACTCATGAAAGTCGGGGGAAGCTTTCCGGGATGATGCCAACTTGGGTGGCTTCATCGATTCTGGCACTATTGAGCTCCACATCGTGGAGGTGATCAATCATGTTCAAAACATGTGCCTTGACCAAGAACCTTTCTTCATCTTGTCGTTCATGAAAGCCCTTACGGCATCCAAATGAGCCTTTTTCGGAAGGAGTGCCGATCATGGCTTCTAGAGACCCATTATCTCATAAGGTCCCATCTCCTCATGCTTCTTGCTTTTTAACATCGCTCATACTAAAGCACTTTGCTTTATTGTTGGCCTTGATCTAACGATCAAAAGGCTCCCTTGTGGTTGTGGATGCATTAGTCGCGGGTTCAGGAGGACATTCCTCTGCTAGGACAAACTTATAGTCTTCGCAGACCAATAGTATGTTCATGTTACTTTTCCACTTAGCATAATTATCACCGCCTAATTTTTTCAACCGCTAGTAGTGTAATAATGGGATTTGACATATTGCTGGAAATAAATAGAATATTCATCTAATCAATTTATGTGCATGAATATCAAGGCATGTTAATTTAGGCACAATTAAATATGTTGCATGATGCACATGAAAAATACATAAATCATGTTTTAAATTTTGGGTGCCAACGATAATTCAATTTACCACGAATATAGTGCCACCGTAGGGTAGGTCAAAATATCGTAAATTGAACCGAGACCTTCTCAATTAATAAATATATTCAAAATATCTCATATTTTCATATTTATCAACTACCGTTATTTTTGGTCAAAAATATAATCAACAATTTGATTATATCTCCATGAGTGTAACCCATCATTTCAGATTCTACAAACTTAACACCAGAGTGCCGCCATAGGGGTAGGTCAAAACGGAAATACATCCTTGAATCCTATCGCTAGGAAGTCAACCTTGTTATTGATCCGAAAGAACACTTTCCGTAGGGAGTGCAGAATCGGTACCGCTGCAAAGCCCCTTTCGAATCTCACGGTGTTGAACTAATGATGGAGGCCAGTGGGTCGTATTGTCATATAACCCTCTCCCACTCATTATCTTGGAAATATGTATTTTTTTTAAAAAAACATCTCATGCTTTTCAAATCGAAAAATAAACAATTTATTTTTCGGATATGTGAAATTCCAAAATTTAACTTTTAAATTCAATTTCACATGTAACATTATTTTGCAAATCAATTTTGCAACTTAAATCAATTTAATCATATTAAATCGATTTTCAGTGCATTGTTCTTATTTTATTTTATTTTTCTAAAACACTTTTATAATAAATAAAATAAACAATAACGAATGTGCGTGTATGCATGGCATGTTATAAAAACATATGAGTAGGCACATTATATCTATATGGCATGATATATGCATGGACATATATAATATATAATTATCAACATAAAATATAAATATATGCAATCAACTATTGAGATGGATTTGACCGGGTCCCATGGAAAAATAAATTACAACTCAATCGAATCGAATAAATAAATAATTACAATAATTATGTTCTTCCGTTACATCAACGGGTCTTCAATTCTTGAATTCTTTATTCTTCGGCTTCATTCTTTGTCTCCAGGTTGGATTTCACCTTCCTTGGGATCCGAAACTTTTCCGGGCCCATCGGCATGCTTTACGAGGGTTTCGAAAACCTTCAGGCCCGTTCGGGATCAAATCCCGAACCTGGGACGCCAGCCGCGTTGGGTCGCGGCTTGGGCGCGGCACTGGGCCCGAGTGTGGCGACCAGCCCCGCGGCGCGGTCGCCGCTCCTATACTACTACTAATGGGCTAAGTTTTAGTCTAATTCATTATTCGTTGTTAGACTATTGTCTCTTTAATTTACGTTTATGTGCGGGTAAATTTTTTTTTCTTTACTTCAACCCTCGGGTTCTTAACATGTATGTTGTTACACTAATAACACATCTTGCTATTACTTTAAGGATTCGGATATCAAACTAGTGCCCGAAAACTTGTCTTAACTTAGTACAGTCCGTTGTTCTTTACTAAGACAATGGTTGTAATATCTTCTTCTTAGAACTGAACATACATACTAGTATTCTATATTACATTACTTTGCAGCGGAATTTAATTTTTAAGCGAGCGAAGTAGAGACCACTCCCGTGTACCCATGACATTTCCGCCATCCTTGCCTCCGCCTGTCCATCAAGCAAACCACTATATGGCTGGCTGCTTACCTTTGTTACCTGCACCCAAGTAAACTGATGACCTAACGCTCAGCAAGTATAAATATGCATACATCATAAACTAATAGAAATTACATTAAGAGTTATGATGCCAATATGCTCGTGTGAAACATGCTTTAAACTACTTTCTATCTTTCTGTTCTTACTTCTATGGGCCTGGGCCCCTGCTTACTGTCTGGTCTAGTCATAATCTCTACTCTTCGAGATTTTTCCTCCCTTGTGGAGGCCGACGACCCGTTAGTCTTTTACTTTACTGGTCATTTCTTACTGGCTGGTCTAGTTGGAATCTCTACTCTCTGAGATTTCCCTCCCTTGCGGAGGCCGACGACCCGTCAGTCTTTTTACTTTACTAGTCATTTCTTCTTTCTGGGGTCAAGTCGGAATCTCTACTTTTTGAGATTTTCCTCCCTTACAGAGGCCGATGACCCGTCAGTATTAACTGTGCATAAGGGTAACCATATGTCGCCCTTCTGCAATCTAGAGCATTAAGCCCTCCAAACACGTATAATCAAATGTAATCACATAGACTTAAGAACATAAATAAATGAATAGTTCTAAGTCTAACTACAGCTTACTCGAGTCCAGACAAACATATATGTCTATACTTACTGGTAATCCGCTGGGATTCCCGCTCGTTGGAAGTTCTTTCTTGTTGCTTCGGCTCTCGTGCCAAAACCTGTTTCATGGAAATAGGTATTAACCACCTATTTCAAGCGTCAAAATTTCTCATACTTGGATTCCTAAATCAAATTTCAACTCATTTTCGAACTTAACCCCTCTAGGCCGAATTCTAGGTCAAGAGGTAATTTACACATACTTGTGTATCTCGGTTTCTGAATCTTAATCTATTCATTTCCGAGCTTTAAAACTGTTATCCATTCTCTAGAATCGGATTACTAACTCATTGCTTACTAACTAGGTTTTTAGAAATTTTGCAGAGTTTTTCGCCTTGTTTTTTTCTAGTTTCCCGAGTTTTCAATAACTCGTTTTACTTCCGATTTCGGTACCTGTAGTCCAGATTCACATTCCTAAACACAAATTGCTACATAAATTGAACAAAAATACATTTCCTCCATTTCTAGGGAATTTCGGATTTTTAGTGCAAATCTAAAAAAAATTGTTCAATCCTTTCAATACTTGCACATTAAACTCCTATCACAGTCCCCGACAAGACCTCGGTTTTGTTTTTCAGTTTTACGGATTTTTTCCGAGATGAGTTACTATTCATAGAAACGAAAAAGCAAGCAGTTTCTCATGAAAAATCCAAACTCTTACCTTGAAAAGTTGAGATTCTCCGCTAGAATGCCTCGGGTTATGTTTCTACCGATCGAATCGGAAGAAATTTCGGTAAAACGGGTGATTCCTTGATTTTCCCTTGATTTTCTCTCATTTCTCTTTCTTTTCTCTATCTCTCGGCCACACTTAGAAAAAAAAGAAGCAATTTTGGCTTCTAATCTCATCCGTAGGCCATTTTAACTGTAATATGTATATTATATTAATATTTCTAAAAATATCTCACATTACTTTCTAAAATTAAATTAGAGAAATAACTTTAATTCCCATAATTTAATTCTACTAATTCTAATTAAGTTTAACACTTAATTTAAGTGGTTCTGTGTTCCCCACATTTTTCTTATCGAGACCAAACTTTTCATTTTTCAAAACGAGTCTCTTTCCGGTACCGATAATTTCACACCCTATGTGGGTTCTATCTTCGCTTTCTGGACTCCGAGCACCCTGGGTCAAATTTCTCATATTCAACCCACTTCTCTTGGGTATCTCAATAGTCAATTTCTTTTTCTGAAATTCTCATTTTAAACGATCCAGAATTGCCCAAAACGCGTACCCTCGCGGTACTCATTTTCTTTTTTGCAGTTTCCCGCTTTAACTGACTCGGGAAAATTCTGTTTCAGGAACTTTTGCCATTTTCCTTACTTCTAATATTTCTACTCTTTTTCTAACTGGTCATTTGGTCATTTACCAAAAATTTCAATTTTCATAACTAAAATATACCTGTTAAAATTTCTAATTTTTAACTGATATTTCACTATTCACAACTGATATTTACGAATTTTCTCTGTAAAAATATTCGTATTATAACTTTACACTTTTCGGGTGATTTTACCCCGTATATAAAGTTTCTACATATCGCTTTCCTGATTGCATCAATATTTCTACTACTTTCTGTTCTGGGAATAATTACGGTCAAATACCGGACTGTCCGAATTTGACTTAATATTTTCCCGGTCATTACACACAGCCTGGGCGCGTCTGGGTCGCGGCCTGGGCCGCGTCCTGGCCGCGTCAAGGCCACTTTTTCTGGGCAGTTTTCTGGGCTTCTTTGAAGGCTTCAAACATGATCTTCAAGGCCTCCTTCTTGATAAGTTCAAATTCAAATTTAAGTCAAACTTAAATTAATTTGAATTCTAAATTAAACAACTTATCAAATAAGTTTAAATGGATAAATCTATATATGTTCAAATTCAAATTTAAATAATCTCATTATTTAAAAAATAATTAATTCTCAATTAATTATTCTTCGAGTATTTAATTTTAGAATTCTGTAATTCTAAAATTCCCATTTTGCCCTTTGTGTTTGGTAGAATTACAAGGACGACGCGGGGACTAATGGACCTATAATTCTGAGCTCCAATAAAATTAATAATTAATTAAACACTTTAATTAATTAATTAATTCTATTAATTCCAATACTTACTCCACTATAAACTTGGAATTGCACTCTCAAAATTATAGACATTAATTACTTCTAAACTGCGAAGTGTCTATTTGATATAGTCCTTGCAAATAGATCGATCCTCCATAAATAACTCACAATTGAGTCAGGTAGAATCTGTTAACCTCTCGAATTACATCTTTATCCTTGAGTACCATTGATTCTCTAATGGATAGTGATTCATAAAACACATTCATGAACCAGAGCACTCTTACTAATCCAAGTACCGAATCAACACTCAAGAGAATTATTTATCTGCTTCTCTCTCATGAAGGAATGGATTCCATCTCGTATAATAACATTCCCAGCTACCTATTTCATTATGTCTCCAAAATACAAGGAATAGGATTCAGGGTCTCGGAATCCATACCGAGTAAATAGAATTTTTATGCTTAACGGAAATTATTAGAAATTCATATTGTGTCTGCGTCCATGTTCCACATAATCTCATTATGCGAAATACACTCATTCAATATCTCGCCATATTAACAGTGCAGATAACACCGTTCCATTCTAAATGGGAATGAAATGTATTTATAATGTTTTAATTAAAGATTCCGAACTTTAATTAAATTCAACATGAACAATTACTTTTGATTTATATGCTTAAACATTATCCTTTCGTATATAACACTTATATACCATGTCTAAGGTTACATAAATAATCAAGGCATTTTATTTGATATTCATTATATATTCATAAATATATGCACATAAAATGATGAATAAACTATTTTACTAAATAAATAATAAATATCTTTTACATCTCATGCTTTCAGGACACTATTCCCAACAAAAATCCCTCTAGACGGACGACTCCTCCAAGAAGGAGAAGCTTCCAAACGGATGACTCCTCTAAGGAGGAGAGGCATCTGAATGGCCAACTCCCCCAAGGAGGAGAGGCCTCCAAACGGACGACTCCTCCAAAGAGGAGAGGCTTCCAGACGAACGACTCCTCCAAGGAGGAGAGGCATCCGAACAGCCAACTCCTCCAAGGAGGAGACGCATCCAGGCGGACGACACCTCCAAGGAGAAGAAGACTCCAGATGGACAAATTCTCCAAGGAGGAGAGGCATCCGAAAGGCCAACTCCTCCAAGGAAGAGAGGCCTCCAGACAGACGACACCGCCAAGGTGGAGAGGCACCCAAACCGCCAACTCCTCGAAGGAGGAGACGCCCCAGAAGGACGATAACTCCAAGGAGGAAAGGCAACCAAACGGCCAACTCCTCCAACGAGGAGAGGCATCCAGACAGACGACTCCTCCAAAGAGGAAGGGATTCCAAACGGATGACTCCTCCAAGGAGAAGAGGCATCCAACGGCCAACTCCTCCAAGGAGGAGAGGCCACCAGACGGACGACTTCTCCAAGGTGGAGAGGCATCCGAATGGCCAACTCCTCCAAGGAGGAGAGGCCTCCAGATATACGACTCCCCCAACGAGGAGAGGCATCCAAACGGCAAACTCTTCCAAGGAAGAGAGGCCTCCAGACGGAAGACTCCTACGAGGAGGAGAGGCTTCCAGACGGACGACTCCTCCAATGAGGAGAGCCATCCGAACGGCCAACACTTGCAAGGAGGAGACACATCCAGACGGACTACTCCTCCAAAGAGGAGAGGCCTCCAGACGGACGACACCACCGAGGAGGAGAGGCATCCGAAGGGCCAACTCCAGGAAAGAGGAGAGGCCCCAGAAGGACGACAACTCCATGGAGAAAGGGCATCCGAACGGCCAACTCCTCCAAGGAGGAGAAGCCTCTAGACGGACGATTCCTCCAAAGAGGAGAGGCTTCCAAACGAAGGACTCCTCCAAGGAGGAGAGGCATCCGAACAGCCAACTCCTCCAAGGAGGAGACGCATCCAGACGGACGACACCTCCAAGGAGAAGAAGACTCCAGACGGACAAATTCTCCAAGGAGGAGAGGCATCCGAAAGGCCGACTCCTCCAAGGAGGAGAGGCCTCCAGACAGACGACTCCACCAAGGCGGAGAGGCACCCAAACCGCCAACTCCTCAACGGGGGAGAGGCCCCTGATGGACGATAACTCCAAGGAGGAAAGGCAACCAAACGGCAACTCCTCCAATGGGGAGAGGCATCCAGACAGATGACTCCTCCAAGGAGGAGGGGATTCCAAACGGATGACTCCTCCAAGGAGGAGAGGCATCTGACAGCCAACTCCTCCAAGGTGGAGAGGCAGCCGAATGGCCAAATCCTCCAAGGAGGAGAGGCCTCCAGATATACGACTCCCCCAACGAGGAGAGGCATCCAAACGGCCAACACCTCCAAGGAGGAGAGGCCTCTAGACGGACGACTCCTCCAAGGAGGAGACGATTCCAGACAAATGACTCGTCTAGAGGAGGAAAGGCATCTGATGGCCAAATCCTCCAAGGAGGAGAGGCATCCAAACGGCCAACTCCTCCAAGGAGTAGAGGCCACCAAAGAGACCACTCCTCCAACAAGGAGAGGCATCCGAATGGCAAACTCCTCCAAGGAGGAGAGGCCTCTGGACGAACGACTCTTCTAAGAAGGAGAGGCTTCCAGGTGTAGAGTTCCTCTGAGGAGGAGAGGCCTCCAGACGGATTACTCCTCCAAGGAGGAGAGGCATCCGAACGGTCATGTGCTCCAAGGAGGAAAGGCCTCCAGACGGACGACTCCTCCAAAGAGTTGAGGCCTCTAGACGGACGACTTCTCCAAGGAGAAGAGGCATTTGAATGGCCAACTATTCCAAGGAGGAGAGGCCTCTAGATGAACGACTCCTCCAAGGAGGAGAGGCATCCAAACGGCCAACTCCACCAAGAAGGAGAGGCCTCCAGGTGGACGACTCCTCCAAGGAGGAGTGGCATTCGAACGGCCAACTCCTCCAAGGTGGAGAGGCCTCCAGATGGATGACTCTTCT
The DNA here is from genome assembly GCA_012066045.3 of Morus alba. Classification (NCBI taxonomy): domain Eukaryota; kingdom Viridiplantae; phylum Streptophyta; class Magnoliopsida; order Rosales; family Moraceae; genus Morus; species Morus alba. Next base: position 20,591,513 of record CP050225.2, on the reverse strand, counting down.
AAGGAGAAGAGGCTTTCAGACGGAGGCCTCTCCTCCTTTGAGTAGTTGGACGTTAGGATGCCTCAGCCATTCAAATACTTCTCCTCCTTAGAGGAGCCGTCCGTCTAGAAGCCTCTCCTCCTTAAAGGCGTCATCCGTCTGCAGGCCTTTCCTCCTTGGAGGATTTATCCATTTGGATGCCACCTCTCGTTGATGGACTCATCTGTCTGGAATCCTCTCTTCCTTGGAGGAATCATCCGTCTGGAGGCCTCTCCTCCTTGGAGGAGTTAGCCATTTGGATGCCTCTTCTCCTTGAAGGAGTCGTCTGTCTGGAGGCCTAAAGTTAGCCATTTAGATCATGCATGTAATGTGAAGAACATGCGGAAGACAAGAATCTAAAGATGATAGTCTAAATCTTATGATCCACAATTGAGGGAATAAAGTTGGGCGCTTTATTCATGTTAAGATTGTTATGTTGTCTACTTCCTAATGGAGACGGCTTGTCTTGGTCGTCGGAGGTGGGACTCCATGGGTAGAGACATTGATATAGTTTCTAATAGTGAAATCTATATTGGATCGGACCAAAGATGAATTGTTTTAATTAATAATTTTGTTTGAATAAAACAATTCACTTTTGACGAATTATATGTTGTCATCTTAATCCTGACATGGATGATGAACCCGTATGCTTGACTTGTATCCTTTGATGTACTAAAAGGAGACATCCCGACATTATGTAAAGGTACGCTTGCCGTGCATTGGGGGTATGACTCATGCATGCGTAGATTCATTATTCATAGATAGTGGAATCCATAGCTCCTATAAAGAGTCAATGATATCCTCTTATGCATTATCAGTGGATTGGAAAATACGAGCGCTCGGCCATTAGACTACTCTGTGTTATCTAATGGTTTACTGTTTGTAATAGTATGAATAGTGTTTTTCCAATGGTTTGATAATGGAACATAAGATAAATGTAATCGGGAAGGTAAAACAGAACTTGACCTCAAGTCGATTATGGATATCCTATGGGGATGATACACTAATATATTGAGTCATGGACTAGAGCTGATCAAAGCTTTGTAAATATGCTATATAAATCGAGAGTGCAGCTCTAGGCTTTTAGTGGAATAGCGCTAGAGTTTTATAATCATGAGATGGATTTGTTAGTTTACAAGTAGCGTTGTGATTATAGGAGCTTGATTTATATATGTCCACCGGGTCCCTTTGCTAGCTCACATAATTTCCTGTAACGATACGGTGTATTTCCTACATATTGGTAACTTGTGTTATTTCCGTAAAAGAGGTTCAAAGTTAATTCATGAGTGATTTATCGGGTGAATTAATTGATAAATTGGTTGAATTATTGTTTTAAGAGTTGTTTAATATGGGAAGACTATTATATGACTGTTTTGATCAGGCAATTTCTCTATTGGGTTGCTTGAATCAAAACTGAGGCTCTATGTAAGTTTCCCATGTTGAAGAACAAGGAAAACAACTTTCGTCAGTGTAGACAGGTCGACTGGTGGGTAGATTGGTCACAGGTCGACCGGTACAGGTCGACCGGTGAGTTATAACGTCTCTGTCACCGGTCGACCGGTTGCAACGTAAAATGCATGTTGACGTGGAAAAATCGACTCTGGATGTGATTAGAACTTTGTGAAACCTAATTGTTACGGAAGTATGACTTCCTAAATAGTATAAATAGCCTATTAAGTCACATTACTCATTAGATCACTTGAGAGACATTTTAGAGGCTATTTATAAGAGATTCCAAGAGGAAAAATTGTTTAATTATCAAGAACAATTTTTCTTTGGCTCTCTTGTGCTTGGAAGGAGATCAAGAATACCAAGAGGAGATTAAACGAAGCGTGCCCACCCGCACACCGATCGTGGAAACGAGAATAGCAAAGAAGACCAATTGGTTGAGGCTCTTCTGGTTGCTGTTTGGAACGCTTTGATCTGTCAGTTGTACAGTTTCTTGAAATCTCAAAAGGTATGATTTAGATCATTAGTATTTATGTTATATAGCATCATGAACATGTTCTGGTTTGGCTTTGACGTTGATTAAAATTTTTAAATTCCGCTGCGCACTCGAAGCCATTATTTTCCAACATTTCCTCCTTGGAGGAGTCGTCCGTCTGGAAGCCTCTTCACCTTGGAGGAGTTGGCCGTTTCGATGCCTCTCCTCCTTGTTGGAGTCATTCGTCTGGAAGCCTCTCCTCCTTGGAGGAGTCGTCTGTCTAGAGCTCTCTCCTCCTTAGAGGAGTTGGCCGTTCGAATGCATTTCCTCCTTGGAGGATTCGTCCGTCTAGAGGCCTTTCCTCCTTGGAAGAGTTGGCCGTTCGGATGCCTCTCCTCCTTGGAGGAGTCGTCTGTCTGGAAACCTCTCCTCCTTGGAGGAGTCGTTCATCTGAAGGCCTCTCCTCCTTAGAGGAGTTGGCCGTTGGGATGCCTCTCTTCCTTGTAGGAGTCGTCCTTCTGGAGGCCTCTCCTCCTTGGAGAAGTTGGTCGTTCGGATGCCTCTCCTCCTTGGAGGAGTCGTCCGTCTGGAAGCATCTCCTCCTTGGAGCAGTCGTCCACCTAGAGGCCTCTCCTCCTTGGAGGAGTTGGCCATTTGGATGTCTCTCCTCCTTTAAGGGGTCGTCTGTTTGGAAGCCTCTCCTCCCCCGAGGAGTTGTTCGTCTAGAGGCCTCTCGTCATTAGAGGAGTTGTCTGTTTGGATGCCTCTCCTCCTTGGAGGAGTCATCCGTCTGGAGGTCTCTCCTCCTTGGAAGAGTTGGCCGTTCGGATGCCTCTCCCCCTTGGAGGAGTCATCCATCTAAAAGCCTCTCGTCATTGGAGGAGTCATCCGTCTGGAGGCCTCTCCTCCATGGAGGAGTTGGCCGTTCGGATGCCTCTCCTCCTTGAAGGAGTCGACCATCTAGAGGCCTTTCCTCCTTGGATGAGTTGGCCGTTCGGATGCCTCTCCTTCTTGGAGGAGTCGTCTATCTGGAAGCCTCTCCTCCTTGGAGGAGTCGTCTGTCTAGAGCTCTCTCCTCCTTAGAGGAGTTGGCCGTTCGAATGCATTTCCTCCTTGGAGGATTCGTCCGTCTAGAGGCCTTTCCTCCTTGGAAGAGTTGGCCGTTCGGATGCCTCTCCTCCTTGGAGGAGTCGTCAGTCTAGAAGCATCTCCTCCGTGGAGCAGTCGTCCGCCTAGAGGCCTCTCCTCCTTGGAGGAGTTGGCCATTTGGATGTCTCTCCTCCTTTAAGGGGTCGTCTGTTTGGAAGCCTCTCCTCCCCCCGGAGTTGTTAGTCTAGAGCCTCTCGTCATTAGAGGTTGTCTGTTTGGATGCCTCTCCTCCTTGGAGGAGTCATCCGTCTGGAGGTCTCTCCTCCTTGGAAGAGTTGGCCGTTCGGATGCCTCTCCCCCTTGGAGGAGTCATCCATCTAAAAGCCTCTCGTCATTGGAGGAGTCATCCGTCTGGAGGCCTCTCCTCCATGGAGGAGTTGGCCGTTCGGATGCCTCTCCTCCTTGAAGGAGTCGACCATCTAGAGGCCTTTCCTCCTTGGATGAGTTGGCCGTTCGGATGCCTCTCCTTCTTGGAGGAGTCGTCTATCTGGAAGCCTCTCCTCTTTGGAGGATTCGTCCGTCTGAAGGCCTCTCCTCCTTGTAAGAGTCGTCCTTCTGGAGGCCTCTCCTCCTTGGAGAAGTTGGCCGTTCGGATGCCTCTCCTCCTTGGAGGAGTCGTCCGTCTAGAAGCATCTCCTCCGTGGAGCAGTCGTCCGCCTAGAGGCCTCTCCTCCTTGGAGGAGTTGGCCATTTGGATGTCTCTCCTCCTTTAAGGGTTCGTCCGTTTGGAAGCCTCTCCTCCCCCGAGGAGTTGTTCGTCTAGAGGCCTCTCCTCCTTAGAGGAGTTGTCTGTTTGGATGCCTCTCCTCCTTGGAGGAGTCATCCGTCTGGAGGTCTCTCCTCCTTGGAAGAGTTGGCCGTTCAGATGCCTCTCCCCCTTGGAGGAGTCATCCATCTAAAAGCCTCTCGTCATTGGAGGAGTCATCCGTCTGGAGGCCTCTCCTCGTTGGAGGAGTTGGCCGTTCGGATGCCTCTCCTCCTTGAAGGAGTCGACCGTCTGGAGGCCTTTCGTCCTTGGATGAATTGGTCGTTCGGATGCCTCTCCTTCTTGGAGGAGTCGTCTGTCTGGAAGCCTCTCCTCTTTGGAGGATTCTTCCGTCTGAAGGCCTCTCCTCCTTGTAAGAGTCGTCCTTCTGGAGGCCTCTCCTCCTTGGAGAAGTTGACCGTTCGGATGCCTCTCCTCCTTGGAGGAGTCGTTCGTCTGGAAGCATCTCCTCCGTAGAGCAGTCGTCCGCCTAGAGGCCTCTCCTCCTTGGAGGAGTTGGCTGTTTGGATGTCTCTCCTCCTTTAAGGGGTCATCCGTTTGGAAGCCTCTCCTCCCCGGAGGAGTTGTCCGTCTGGAGGCCTCTCCTCCTTGGAGGAGTTGTCCGTTTGGATGCCTCTCCTCCTTGGAGGAGTCATCCGTCTTGCGGCCTCTTCTCCTTGGAGGAGTTGGCCATTCGGATGCCTCTCCCCCTTGGAGGTGTCATCCGTCTAAAAGCCTCTCGTCCTTGGAGGAGTCATCCGTGTGGAGGCCTCTCCTTCTTGGAGGAGTTGGCCGTTCGGATGGGTCTCCTCCTTGGAGGAGTCGTCCGTCTGGGGGCCTCTCCTCCTTGGATGAGTTGGTCGTTCGGATGCCTCTCCTCCTTGGAGGAGTCGTTCTTCTGGAAGCCTCTCCTCTTTGGAGGAGTCGTCCGTCTGAAGGCCTCTCATCCTTGGAGGAGTTGTCCGTTGGGATGCCTCTCTTCCTTATAGGAGTCGTCCGTCTGGAGGCCTCTCCTCCTTGGAGGAGTTGGCCCTTTGGATGCCTCTCCTCCTTGGTGGAGTAGTTCATCTGGAAGCGTCTCCTCCTTGGAGGAGTCGTCTGTCTGGAGGCCTTTCCTCCTTGGAGGAGTTGGCTTTCGGATGCGTCTCCTCCTTGGAGGAGTCGTCCTTCTCTAACGTGGCAACGCATATTTTCCCACATAACTGAATAATTTCAAATATACAGTTAATTTCTAGCCGGTAAGTGATAAGTGCACGAATTTGCACTTTTAATGTTCATAATTGTCAAATTATTTTATCAAATTTGTCACTTTAAGTTCAAATATTCCTAAATTTAGAGGATTTAATTTTAATTGGATTTATTTTATTTTTCAGGTTTTTGAAGAAAACAATTAGATTTGGGCTAGTTTACCAAGCAAAACCCAAAAGTTGAGCCCAAGAAAAGCCCAATTCGGCCCAAAGCCCATCAGCCCATCAACTCCCCGAGCCAAGCCGACAAGCCGCGAGCCAAGACTGAGAAGCCGCGAGCCGAGCATGCCACGTGTCGAGCAGACGCTGCAGACAGGCGTGGGGCCCGCTGGCGCGCACGCGGCTCCCTCGCGAGTTCTCCTCACGCGTCACCCGCCTTCCTCTCTCTTCGCGTGGGTCCGCGTTCCAGCCTCCTCACGGTCGGTGGACGCCACGTGTCCGCTTTGCTCCCGGATACGCGGCATGCCAAGCGCCGCTTCCTCGCGCGAGTCTCCTCCACGCACGTCACCCGGATTTTCCTCCTCTCGCGTGGGTCCCGTGCACGAAGCCCGCCAATCGGACCTCGCCACGTGTCCCACTTCATCGCCTTCTGCGGCACGTCGTCCCATGCACTGAATCCGCCAATCATAGGTCGCCACGTGTCCCACTTCGTGAGCCCTCTGCGAGCATTTCTTTCCGCGCCGCAGATCGGCGTGACACGTGTCCCACTCATCAGAACGTGATGAATTTTCTCCACGATTAAGGATCCGGTTTTTACACTCTTAACACACACAAAACTTTATAAATAGGATGATTGTGAAGGTGATTAAAAGGGGAGAGAGTAAGAGTTAGATTTTTTAGAGCCTAAATTCTCACATATTTAGGTGAGGCTAGAGATGATCCTATTGTGTAGTAAACTTATTTGGATTTTCGATTCTCCAATGGTTTGTAAGTTTTATACATTTGAGTAAATAATTTTCTTTTATCATATTTCTTCTTCTTATCAATATATTTTATTGTCAACTCTCATATAAATCTAGTCATGCTCTTTTTATGTGATTGTTGCGTTATATTATATATTGATCGTTATTATTTTATGAGTAGTCTTTTACTGCATTATTGCCAACGGTATATTGTCGCTCTTAGATTTAGTAATCTTTTCTTTGCATTATTGCCAACGGTATATTGTCGCTCTTGGATTTCTCATAAGATAATTTTTCCTAATTTTAAACGTTAGAATTTTATTTACTCGAATACATTTTTAATTCATATGTTCTTCAAATATTTATTTTCCGATTGATTGTTTGGGATGTGAAACTTTCAATTGAGTCAATTCATGAATCAAAATCCAAATAGGTGAACAAAGCATATGGAGGATTCTCAAAGCCTTACCACTTTTTATTATTGAATTTTCTTTATTTTAAATTGTTCAAAAAAATATCAAAAACACTCATTCATTTTTCTTTGTTTGATTGCCTACTTTCTTAACGCTTTTTATTTGTTAATCATTTCTTGTTCAATTTAACACTTCCTCGTAGGATCGACCGTTCAAATTGTACTATAATTGACCGCTTGTTTTTGTACACGTTTGGGCGTAATCAGTAAGCTAACGGAATACTAGAGGGTGATCCGGCATATTTCTGTTGGTGAAATTCGACCGTCAATAGATATTAACACCTTCGTCTTCCAATTTCATGTATTGCTATGCTAAAAGCAGTTATCTGCCGCCTAGTAGAGTTGAGGCCATATAAATCTCACGCATCATTTTTCAATGTCTCTGAACTAAATCAACAATAAATAGAAAGAGGTGAAAGTGATCAACGCACAACTAATGAACTGTTAAAAAACTAATTACGAAGAGTTAACTAAAAAATAACGCAACAGTTCTCTTGCAGCCGTAAAAACCACCAAGTAATTTTTGCCCTTTTTTTGGATGAAAAAGTGAAATTTTCTTCTCTTGAGACAGTTTTTTTACCAGAAGAAGACGTTTATATAATGAGTCCCTTGATCTGTCTTTTCTTTTTTTCGTGAAATGTGAACACAGGTATATCGTGTGAATTTATCGGTAGGCTAAAGCCTACAACTATTAATCAATATCTTTTAAGACAATATAAGATGCCATCATGAAAGATGAGTAAGAATAAGTTACTTAAAAGCTTCAATAAAGAAGATGATTTCTTGCTGGTTTGATTTGTTTAACAGTTATAAAGAGTCATTTCATGACAACTTATTTCCCATTAATGACGCAAGCAACAGCAAGATTTTCTTTAGCAAGAGTCCACAAATGAGTTACATTGCTTTTAAAGGTGTAAGTTTGAGGGAAAAGTTTAGGGCCGGTCTGGCCCGAAATTTTATAAAGTATTTTATAAAAAGAATATGTAAATATATGATGTTCGGATTTATTTGGCTTAGTCTGGCCTTAAAAAAGAGAGAATAGACTCAGTCTGATCTTAAATTTTAAATTTAGGACTGAGTCCATTGGCCAACAGTAACAGGCATTGAGCCAGCCCGTTTAGTCAACGCAAACTTGCAGCTCTTAACTGTTTTTTATAAATTTCTTGAAATATTATGTCTTTCTTTGTAATGGGCTTGGGACCCTTTTGCAATAGGGATTTTTCATGCCCATGAATATTGCTGTGACCCCAAAACTTGCAACTGAGCTGTGAATGAGGGCTCAACAGAAGAGAATAAAATTTCCAATTTCTTTTAAAACTTTTGAAGGGTCATTTTAACATAAACAATCTCAGCTCATTTATTGAGTCAATGGGTTTTACAACCACCAATGTCATGAACCCGCACAACCATTAATGACTGGAATAATAATTTTTGTTGTACTGATTACTGAATCCAACTCATGGATATTAATACATTAAAACTTAGTCAGGTACTAGTTTTTAGCGCGCACGAATTCTCTTAAAATAACAGTTATACAATTTTTTTTTAAAAAAATAAAAAGAGAAAAAAAGGAAAAAGGACATAAATAAAAGAAATGAAGACAGAAAACTGAAAAAGATCTAAAGTAAAGACAGAAAAAAATTTAATTTACTTTACTGTGTTTTAAATTAGTTCTATTTTATTTTTTTAATTTGTTTTTCATGTAATTTGGCGTGAATTGATTTTATTTCAGTGCATTTTTATTTAATTTTTTATACAAATTATTTATACTATTTTTATTTGTATAGCATCAGAAATCCAGCTCAACCAGTACTACAAATCAGAATACAAATTGCTTCAAAATAAATAAATAAACATAATAAAAAAATAATAATAATAATAGAAAAAAGGACATAATTTTAAGCCACATGCGTGATCTATTTAAAATAACGATTATGCAAATTGTTTTTAGAAAAAAAAAAACGAAAAGAAAAAAAGCATAAAAGAAACGAAAACAATAACGGAACCAAAAAAGACATAAAATAAATAAAAACAACAACGGATAAAAATTTTGAAGTTAAAACAGACGGAGAAAAATTTAACTTATTTCATTGTGTTTTAAATTAATTCTATTTTGTTTGGTTTAATCTTATTTTTTATTTAATTTGATGTGATTCTATTTTATTTTAGTGTATTATTATTGAATTTAATTTGATTATTTATAGTATTTCTTTATCTAAGTATTTGTTGACGGTGATTTCTCGTCAACAAAATCAAGTTAGGTTACCTCTTGGTTTTCCGTTGGATTACCGGCCTAAGTGTAATAAATGTGTGAGAATTTGTAGAGTGAGTGTATTGTGTGTTAACTAGGATGTGTACAAACAAAGAACACAAGGGATTTTATAGTGGTTCACTCTATAAAATTAGAGCTACATCCACTGTGATTATATATTTCTTTCGAGGAGATTACAATTTACATCAATTGTTATCTCTCTCTCTTTTTTCTCTTCTTGGATCTGAACCCCTTCCCTATTGGGGGTCTTCATTCTTTTTTACTGGGCTTCCTTCGCTTGGTGGGTTTCCTTCGTAGGCAGAAGCACTCAAGTGCTCTCCCTTTTTAGGCGCGGGCGTAGCACACTAATCGGCATTGTTCACTCGGCTAATTAGTCTTCTATTACATTTCTGTCGTCCTTGTAACACTTTCTGTTTCTGTGGGGCGGTTTGAGAGCTCGCATTTAATGCTATGACGTCCCCACTTTTGCCGCAACTTGCCCACGTCCTCAAAGAATGTTCCCCTAAATCGCCAGCGTTTTAGCCTAGTCGTCCTTCTTGGTGAGTCGATTACTGCGGTCAAGGGATCTTTGTGCCTCAAGTTCGATGGCACGATCTATCGGCCTTGGGAGGAGTCGTCACTCTAAGTTGGACTTAGTGCTTGGGCTCTTTGTAGCGGAACAGGAGGGATCCGTAGGCGTCGAGGGTTGTTGCTTGGCGCAGAGTAGTCTAGGCCACGTCTCGCATTATCGTCCGTACATGTATCCGTCACATTTTCTCACACAGCAATATTATTAAAAATTTAGCACAAAACAGTGTTAAAACGAACAAAATTTGACTAAAAATTCATTCAAAATTAATAATTAAATATAGTAAATAACAATAATTAAAAAATACATCAAAATTTATTACAAGCCGTTAGATTAAAAAACTCGATGGCTGCGATTGGCGCGTGAGCCACATGTGCAAAGAGGCACGCGTCCAGCAAGGGGGTATGGGACAAAGATGCTAGCAACACTGCAGGTGGGCCCCGCTACTTTCTTCCTTTGGCGAATAACAACGCCACACATGGCAAAGGTGTCGGCTAGTGAATAAGAGATGCACAAGATCCTCTGCTTCGGTCTCCTGTAGCCTGGGTTTTACCACGTGGAGCGCACTAAAAGAAAAGTCCAATCGCCATTTGGCACGTGGTGTTTTCAATGAATCCCACCGCATTGAATCCTTTTCTCTATAGGAAAATGAAAAAAAAAAAAAAAAAAAAAACTTTGAACGAAACGTTTTTGGACAAACCCAAAAGAAAACCCATTCTCCTTTAGTAATGCGGACATGTTCTTTTGTCCATAAAATAAAAAAAAAAAAAAAAAAAAAAAAAAAAAAGACAACTCAAGTTTTAACTTTATTCAAGTTCACGTTTTTTTTTAAGTTTAATTTTATTCAATTTTATTCAACTTTATTCAAGTTCTAACTTCAACTCAAGTTATAACTCAAATTCAACTCAAAAACTACACTCAAGTTACACTCTAAAAAAACAAACCTAGTGTGAATTCATATACATTTGAGTGTAATTGCTTAAAGATGAAGTCGCGGCTATGACACAACAGGATTAAGTCAGAAAATTGGTAAGGCGCAATAAATCCAAAGGAATAATAACTCGGCTAAAGTGCAAGCTCTCCAAACTTCTTACCAAACCCATTCATGTATTATTTTTCACAAGAAGGGTGGGTATGATGTTTGCAACAAGTTGTGTTTCAAAAAAAAAATTGAGAATTTTGCACCAGTGGGCCACTCCTAAACCGTTTCATACTTTTTCTTTAAATGATCTGATTTTAATGCGATTTGAAGGTTTAGAACGGTGTTCTACTGGTAGAATATCTTTTTATATTCTACCAAGGAATTCTCCAAAGAAAAAAGCATTTGCGAGGAACTCCTAATCGCTCCAGTCCACCAGCAGTTCAACAAGCACACGAAAAAGAAAAAGCCATGAACTGTTTCCAGCAAAACTCAACCGAGGACAATAGGGGACCAGGCACCCAAAAGTGGATCCAGATTGATAGATAAAAATAAAATAAAAAATTAAACACAAAAAGGTCATTAGCATGATTCATTCAAGGCAGATCTCAGATCATAAGTCCGCAGATCCTAAAGCAGAAAGAGCTATAATTTTGAGCCTAATGATTTGTTAATTTGATATATTTCTATGAAGTGGGATGATCACTGATATCATTACTTGATACGGCTGCAGAGCTTTCACATTTGAAATTCTAGCGGCTCTTTGACCAAACTACACACTTGTGAGATAAGTTGGTAGAACATAGTTCAAGTGGAAATTCATATCAGAATTTGCTTAGTCTTAGCTTAAGTATCAGGCCCTGATTTTCCATTTGGTAATACCTGCTTCTATCAATTGACACAACAACAAAGCAATATCCATTTTTACCTGACAGTTTCTTTAATTGATTATGAAGGTTTTCAGTGTCAGCTTAGGAGGGAAGAAAATGAGGTTGATAGAATATACAAAGAGAAACAATTCCTTAAATAACTTTCCAATGTAAATATCTCAGGCGACCACCATTTGTAAATAATTAAAATAAAAAAATAAAAAAAAGTGGAGCAAACTGTAGTTTAATAGGATCATGCAAAGACCATTTTACATGACCAAGATTATAGGATATAATATTGTACAACTCCGTATTATGATAAACCTGTCACAAGAATCATCAAACATAGAAGATGTTGCACTTCTATAAAATGCTTTTAGATACGCATTGAAGGTTATAGGGATAGACTGTGGTATATCAAGATGACGCCTCCCCATGTGGCATATGATTCACTCATGAAGTGGATTGCTCATATACTCTGTCCGTCGCTGTGGGAATCACCGACTTGAGGCCAATATTGTCGAGGAGAATGAGCAACCTGTCCACCACCACTAGATGCCTAATGGTAATAATCATTAAAAATTACGTATACTAAAGAAATGATGCCTGATAAGAGGCACATATGAAAGGTTTGTTGCAGCTTGGAGACTGGATGGCAGGGTGAAGTGATCTAAATAGAATACCGGAGCTCATGAAGATTATGGCCCTAGGGAAGTGAAATTTGTCCTTACATCCATACATGGCATGGTAATAAAGAGTGAAGTTATCCAATCTCTAAAGTTATACATGGTCTTAGAATGGAGTTCTACAAATCAACGCTTGTTTTCTTTGAAGAAAGGACATTGGTTGCGCTAAAACTCACATTTACAAGTATGAAGCCTTCTCAGCAAGTGGATGTGGTGCTGATGTGTCTCTAAATATTGCTGTAACACAGAGACAACTTGCAGATCGACCTTCACAATAGGGAAGGTCGAGCGGATTATGGTGCTAGGGAAGAGAGTTTTGTCCTTACATCAAGACATGACATGTATTACCGAGCGGATTATCCCATTTTTAAATTTAGACACGGTCTTAGAATTGACTTCTACATATCAAGGCTTATTTTCCTTGATGAAAGGACTTTATTTGCACTGACGAAACTCGCATTCACGAGTAGGAAGCCTTCTCAGCAAGTGGATCTGTTGTTGAATCTGTGGAGCCTAATTATTGCCCTAATTAAGAGGTAAATGCAGGTCAACCTTCATGGTAAGGTTGCCGTGGGGTTGGAAGGGGGCCAGGAAGCCCCCATTCCCGGGGATGCTGGGACCAGAAATCGAGGGCATGACATAGAGTTAAAGACTTTTCCCAGTCCTGCACTGATGCCATCCTACATTACATTGGATGATACTGAATATTCCTAACAAGAAAAATTCAGCACTATCCAAGCAGGAACCAAGGTTTAGACGAACTCAGAACAGAAGTTCCTTTTTCTAAAGCTTTAATTAATAAGAATTCCAAGTAAATAAGGAATCTTCACATATCCATGTTTTAGTTCAAACATAATAACCACCCATTTAAACTTCAAATTAGTAGTCTTTAAGATGATGAACTTCCATCTTGATAAAAATAGCTATACAAACAAAGGGGTGTCGACAGAAAAAATGGAAACCTAAATCCCCTTTCAAAGAAAGCAAAAAAGTAAACCACATACCAGAACCATTTCCCTAGTAAAGCATCAACACCTACATTCATGTTTGCTGAAAGCAAACCCAAAAAATCTCTCCCAGAATGAAGCAAATCATACATTTATATATATATATATATATATATATTTCATGACAGAACGTTTACAACAATAACAACAAAAGTTCCACAACAAACATAATACATCAATATATATTATATATAAGGAAAAAAAAGGTTACCTTTTTTTCCATTGCTTCATACTATGCATAATATTAAAAATAAAAATAAAAATAATAAAAAAAAAAAAGAAACCTTCTTAATTGTTCATTCCTCTGATAGTACCTCTACATCCTGTGATGACCTCACAACCTCTACTGTAAGGATTTGCCGGGCCAACATGACAATTGTAGTAAGGAGCACCAGGTCTTCCACAAGGAACCATGTCCCTCTTGAGAGTCTCATAGCTAATGTACTTCTTCTGCATTGCCAAAAGTCTCCTGTTGATTTCTGAATCCATCATTTCCATCTCTGTCAAACAGTCTCCGATCTTGCTAGAAGAACAGACCCTCTTCTCCATTCTCTCAATCTCGCCGATTCGAAGAGAATTCAGGTCCAAACCTGAGATCCCATCACAGAAAAAGAAATGGGTATGGAGTAAAATGAGAGCTAGGGAGAGAAATGTGGTCATGGGAAAATGGGCTCTTGGTTTTGACATTATTGTTCTTCTTCTGGGTTTGTTTTTCTGGTGACTTTCTTTTTTTGTGGGGTGTGTTGAGGTACTGTAAAGTGGTATTCCATAAATGGGGGCCACCACTACTAAGTCCAAACATTTTTATAATTATTATTATTATTGTTTTTTGGGATCACCATTCACTGTTGCAATGGTTACAGGTCGATGGAATTATGGTCAAATAGTTGGGTTTTGTTGTGTTAGCGCATGCGTTAAGAGATGAAAAGTGAAAACAATAGAACAATCGAGAAAATCTAAAAAATATCCCCGAATTTTAGCTAAATTCAACATTTATCACTGTGTTTTTATAATTCAAAAAGTATGCTTTAAGTTTTAATATTATTCCAAATTATCCCTTAATTTTTCTAAAGAGAAAAAAAAATAACCCTTTAATTTATTAACATTTTAGAAATACTAAAAATAACCTCAATAAGTATTATTTAGATATTATTTAGATATTAATTATGCAAAACTTATAAAACATAATCTTTAAAATTAAATAAAATTAAATAAAATTAAGAAAATGAAAGAGTTAACGTGTTCGAATGACTACAAAATAGTATTATAAGTGTAAGGACAAGGTCGATTTGATAAGTCCAATTCTATAGTTATGTATCAGCTAAGTTTTTAGATTTTTCAAAAACATTGAATTATTTTATTGAAAGTTTTACCTTTTCTCTTTAAATTTAGTTTCTTAGTTATTAGTTTTTAAGATGATGCTTAAGTATTAATCATTAAGATTAGTTATGTCATTTTAAACAATTTGATCACTTAAAGGCTATATTTTACTTCTTATAAAAAATTTAGGGTATAATTTCGAACTAATTTAAAAATTTAAGGGATACTTTTTAGGCTATTAAAAATACAAAAATAAATATTAAATTTACTTAAAAGTGAGGGATGCTTTTTGGATTTTCTCATAACAATCCGACATCCCATGAATCCCATAATTAAAGAGACGAGAACTATTTGAGCTACTTGTAACATCTCAATTTTAAGACTTAAACTTTTGTGCTAATTTTGTATTAAGGAACTGTAAGAGAAATGATAAAAAAGTTTAAGGATTAAGTTGCAAGGTTTTAGGGGGCATGATTGAAAGAATTTTCATAGTTGGGGGCCATATTGCAATATTAAGAAAAAAAAAAGAGGGCAAGCTGCCCTTTCATGTGGCATGGCTAGAACCTCAGCCATGCCACTCATCTCCCTTCTCTGGCCACGTTGAGGGGAGGATGGAGTAATATAGGAAGGAGAAAAAAATTCACTTTTTCAATCTCTCTCAAAACCTCAACTCCATTTCACGTTTTTCACTCTTTCTTTCTCATCTCCCCGTCTGACTCTCTCTCTCTCCCTCTATCTCCCTTCACGAAAAAACAAAAGCTTTGGTTTGATTAGAAAACAAATGGCTTTCTTCAAAATTCTTAGAGCAATCTGGTTTTGGAAAATGATTGTGTAGAAGCTTGGAGTGAAGAGGTGGTTTGAGAAAGGATTCAAGGAAGGGGGTTTTCTTCTTCTCCTTTAATTTTTGGATTTAAAATTTGGTGATTTATTGTCTAGTTTTATTTATTGATCAAAGGAAATTGTGGAACACCTCTTGAAGTTATGAATTCTCTTTGATTTGGCAAAATTCCTGAATTTTGAGGATTGTGTTTCAAGAATTAAGTTTCATTGAGGATAAAGGGCTTTGAACTTGGTTTATAAAGAAGTGTGTTGAATTACTTGAGGATTTTTGTTTATAACCCCTGATTTGGTATACTAGATATATATAAAATTACTTTCCATGAGTTATTGGTAAATGGTAAATAGAAGATTGAATTGTTACTAGTTAGTTAGGGTTAGAGATGTACACTTTGGGTTTTTGAATGAGCTATAAAAGGCTAAGTAACTTAGACTATGGTCTACATCACATGTATGAGTTAACAATGGTGGCTATCCTACTTCACCTTGGTCACGTAATTGTTATTTAGGAGAAGGTTCTCTAAGGAGTTGTTTTGTTGTATGTTAGCATTGAATACAACAGGCAGCCTTGGGAAAACAGAGGAACCGAATTTCCCAGAAATGATTCCAACCTTGTTAATCATAGAACCTTGAAATAGACATCCTAAGCTTTGATTAGAGACACGAATTGCCTTAAACGGATAATCGTAGCCTAAGATGTACATTTTTGAAGTTAGGCTTAGTGGCTGGTTTTCTACAGAAAAACCAGTAAAATTCAATCTGGTTTATCATATTTTTGGAGACTTAAACGGACCCAAAACTAAGCTTGTGATACCTCTTTGGAAAGCCCTGGATGTCTACTTCATTTGGGTTCTGGTTTTGTAATTTTTGAGGCTACATAGAATACTTTGTGAATATCCTTGTAGCAATCGTAAGTGTGCTAATTTCAGAAATTAATAAAACAAAGAACTGAGGTACCTACTTTTTGAAATGGGAGTGCTGCACTTAAACCACCTTTCACAACATTTAGAACAGGTTATTAGTGACGTGTGAGAGTTGAAATCACCTCATTTGGAATTTTATAGCACAAGTTGTGCGCATAGGAAGTTTCATAAAAAAACTTTCTAAAAACTGTTAAAAACGGAAAAAAAAAACAGAATCATGATTTCGTGGAAACTGTTTTTAAGGTACTTAGAGATGTCAGATTGAGACATGTGCTAGTTCGTTGGAAAGATATGCATGTCTACTTTGTTTTGAAGTTATTTTGGAATTTTTAAAGATAAAAAGAATATCTTATGAATTTTCTTCTAAAGATGGACGAATCAGTGAAATTCCAGTTTCAGGGGAATGTGGTTATGAATTAGAAATTGATTTATGATTGAGCTATTGAGCTCTAATGACAGTGGCCAATTTGTTTATTTTAAACAGTGGAAAGGAAAACGAACAAGGGGAACGAAGTAAGTTAAACTCAGATTTTGTTAAGCAACTCAGGTAAGTAGAGTTTGACTTCTCTGCAGCACTTACAAACTTTGTTTGACAGACTTTTTTTGGAATGTCTAGTATGCCATTATGTGAATTTTTATGACATTGTCAATGTGTATGGTTGTGAAGGCATGCTTATGTTAATATATTGTGTACAAAGTAAAGCATTACGTGGAATATTAGATTACTTGTGATTGAGCACATAAAAGCAAGCATGTTAGGCCGGTACTGCCAAGTCCTCAAAGGACTTCTATTGTGATATGGTGATTGACGAAATTGTGATTGAGCCGCGCAAGTCTCTCAAACCAAGTGGGTGATGACACATACTATATTGTGATTTTGAATGCGCTGGCCATTCCCTTGAACCAGGTGGGGGATGACGGGGAGCCTGATATTGTTATTTGAGATATTAGCATGTGGCCAGATTGTGAAAAAGCCGGTGGCAGTACCAGGAGGGCCCTAGTGATATATAGTGCACGTACATAAAGTGTAAGAATTGATTGGCATAAGTTACCTATGATGTTGTGATGTATGAGTATGCTAAAATGAGATTGTGTGATTGTAGCTCTACTTATTGAGGTTGTAGCTCATTAAAGTTTGCTCTGTGCTGTAGGTAAAGGTAAGAACAAAACATAACAGTAAGCAGGGGAGCTGGCTTCGTTGACCGATATACATATGGTAGACCGAAGAAGCTGCACACAGATTATTTTGGGTTTGTAAATATATATATATATATATTTGGAATTAAACTCATAAACCTTGGATGACTGTATAATTTTAATTGTGGCTAGAAAACTTGATAGGAATGGTGTATTAACGAAATTTTGTTTAAGCAAAAAGAAAATTTTGAAACACCATAGTTTTCACATAAGTGACAAGTGAAATGTTAGTTATTGTGGCACGCCCTCGTCCTTAGAATTACTTGTAAGAAAGGCTTGGAAGGAGATGGTATAAAAGGGGTGTCACAGAGCTAGAGTTTAGTCGTTTCTGTAGACAACTCCATATGTACAAGTCTCGAAGAAGGCGAGACTGCTCACTGTAAGTTGTGTATTTCGTGAATTTTATGTTTATGAGTATATGATTCCTGAAAATCTAATATGCATAGCTTAAAGAAATAGTTGCCTTATGACTGAGCCAAGTCATAGACAAGTAGAAGCTCAATCGAGCCGACAATCAAATACTGAGGCAACTAGTGGATCCCGAATAACAACTAGTGAAGTGGCATACTACGGAAACGTAGTTGGGGCGGTGAAACCTCCGACATTCTCGGATGAGGAGAACACTATAACAGTGGAAAATTGAACCACTCGGATGGCCATAATTTTTCGTGTGCACAACATTCCCCACAAGTTTTGGGCAAGGATAGAGGCTATGTATTTAAGGGAATACCCAGCCATTTGGTGGGAGATTTCCCAAGATGAAACAATGAAAGAGACGACATGGAATAGGTTTCAATTTTCAATAGAAAGAAAATTTAGCCAAAACTTGGGAGGTTCTCCCTGGGAGGGAAGAAAGCTTGAAAGTTTCACTGATAATGACACTGAATAGCTAGGAGTTTAGAGATGGAATTTGTGGTATATTGTAAATAATTGTGGATGATGAGTATGTACTATGTTGAATTTCGATCTAGGTGTTGTATGGATGTTTAGAATAATGTTATTCTGAATAATATTATTTTGATCAAGAAATGAGTATTTAGTATTTATTGACTAAGAGGGAATTTTGGAAGGACAAGGACCCTAGCAGGGGAAATTTTAGAAATCGAGGTAATAACCGAGGCGGAAGAAGCAACAGAGGTAGAGATGGACAAAGAAATCAGAACATGCCAAATCGAGGAGATGACCGGAGACAACAGGGTCAACAGGGCTTTGAGTTGTGGCCATACTGCAGCAATTGCCAGCGTCGACATCGTGGAGAATGTTGGACGAACAACTTGGGGTGTTATACTTGCGAAAAACCTGGGCATTATGCTAGAGATTGCCCAGACAACTTAAAACAAGGAGGACGAGGTGGAAATCAACAGAGGACAAATGCTAGAGTGTTTACCCTGACTCAAGGTGAAGCGGAGGCTGGACCTTCTGAAGTTGTTTCAGGTCAGCTCTCTATGGCTAATACTACTGCATATGCATTAATAGACTTAGGTGCATCTCACTCTTTTATTGTTGCGATCTTTGCTAGAAAGTTAAGGAGAACACCAGATATGCTAAGGGAAGTATGTAGAGTACTTTTACCTTCAGGAGATAGTTTGAAGTTCCAATCTTGGCTTAGAGTAGTGCCTATTATCATTTGTGGTAGAGAATTGTATGCCAATCTAATCATACTAGAGATGTATGATTATGATGTTATATTAGGGATGGACTGGCTAACATGGTATAATGTTGTGATAGACTGTAAAAAGAAGAAAGTGATCTTCTTGCCCCCAGGAGAGAGATAAGCATTCGAGTTCCATGGAACCTCCCGCAAACAGAAATTGCCAATCATATCAGCTGTGAAGGCGTATAAAATGCTAGTTAGTCGTTGTGTTGGATATCTAGCTAATATTATAGACACGATGCGGGAAGTAACGCTTGAGTCTAAAGATGTTCCAGTGGTTCGAGATATCTTGAATGTTTTTCCAGAGGATTTACCTGGTATGCCGCCAGATCGAGAGTTGGAGTTTGTGATTGAGTTATTACCTGGAACTGCGCTGATTTCTAAAGCTCCATATCGTATGGCCCCAGCGGAACTGAAGGAATTGAAGACACAACTGCAGGAGTTATTGGATAAAAAGTTTATTAGGCCAAGTTATTCACCTTGGGGAGCACCAGTGTTATTTGTTAAGAAGAAGGGTGGCACAATGAGGATGTGCATTGATTATAGAGATCTGAATAAGGTTACCATAAAGAACAAGTATCCTCTGCCGAGGATTGATGATTTGTTTGATCAGCTCCAGGGTGCGGCAGTCTTTTCAAAGATTGACTTGAGATCGGGGTACCATTAGCTGAAAGTTCGAGAAGAGGACATTCCCAAGACAGCCTTCCGAACTAGATATGGCCACTATGAGTTTCTGGTAATGTTGTTTGGATTGACTAATGCCCCAGTAGCGTTCATGGATCTCATGAATCGAGTGTTTGAAGAATATCTTGATAAATTCATGATCATATTCATTGATAATATACTAGTGTATTCATGAACGAAGCAAGAGCATGAGGTACACCTGCGATTGGTGTTACAAAGGTTGCAAGAGAAGAAATTGTACGCCAAGTTTAAGAAATGTGAGTTTTGGTTGGAGAAAGTGTCATTTCTTGGACATATGGTCTCAAGGGAAGGAATTTCAGTGTATCCATCTAAGGTGGAAGCTGTGAGTCAATGGAAGAGGCCGAGTAATGCTACTAAAATTCATAGTTTTCTCAAAGTAGCAGGGTATTACCGACACTTCATCGAGGGACTCTCGAGAGTTACGCAACCTTTAACTCAACTCACTCACAAGAACGTCAAGTTTGAGTGGACATACAAATGCGAGGAATGCTTTCAAGAATTGAAGAAGCGATTAACTTCAGCTTCAATTTTGGTATTCCTTCGGGTAGTGAAGGATTTGTGATATACAGTGATGCCTCTAGGTTAGGTCTGGGAGCAGTGTTAATGCACCATGGAAAGGTGATTGCCTATGCTTCTCGGCAATTGAAGACTACGAAAAGAGTTATCGACGCATGACCTTGAGTTAGCCGTTGTGGTGTTTGCGTTGAAAATATGGAGAAACTATTTATATGGAGTACACTGTGACATCTACACAGACCATAAGAGTTTGAAGTACATCTTTACGCAGAAGGAGTTGAACATAAGGCAACGAAGGTGGTTGGAATTTGTAAATGATTATGATTGTGATATCCATTACCATCCAGGTAAGGCGAATAAAGTCGCTGATGCCTTAAGCAGGAAGAGAGTTGCCAGTTTGGTTACTTTGCCTCAAATACTAGGTCCGTTGAGAAATGATTTGAATAAATTGGAAATGGAGTTTGTGGTGGGACAATTATCTACGTTGTCTTTGCAACCGATGATCAGGGAAGAGATTAAAAATAAACAACATTTAGACCCTCTAATTGAACAATTGAAGCATGAAGTCATAAAGGATAGGTGACCAAATTTTCAAATCTCGGAAGATGGTGTATAGGGATTTAAAGGTCGATTGTGTGTTTCTAATGATGAAGGAATTAAACAGAAAATTTTGTATGAAGCTCATAATACGCCATATTCGGTGCATCCTGGTACAACAAAAATGTATCAAGACCTGAGGAATTACTTTTGGTGGCTTGGAATGAAGAAAGATGTGGTGGACTATGTTGCTAAATGTTTAACTTGTCAACAAGTGAAAGCTGAGCACCAAAAACCCAGTGGATTCCTGCAACCGCTAGAGATTCTAGAATGGAAGTGGGAATAGATTGCCATGGATTTTGTTGCAGGGTTACCGAGGACTGTGGAGGGACATGACTCAATCTGGGTCATAGTGGATAGAATGACCAAATCGGCTCACTTCCTACCAGTGAGAACAACTTATACAGTTGATAAGCTAGCAGAGATATACATACAAGAGATAGTGAGACTACATGGAGTCCCACTTTCCATAGTTTCAGACAGAGATAGCAGATTTACATCAACATTCTAGAAGAAGTTACAAGAAGGCCTTGGGACAAGATTAAAGTTCAGTACCAAAATGCATCCTCAGATAGACGATCAAACGAAACGTACTAATCAGACCTTGGAAGACATGTTAAGAGCTTACGTGTTAGACTTCTAGGGATCGTGGAGTAGATATCTTCCTCAGATTGAGTTTTCTTATAATAACAGTTACCAGGAGTCTATCAAAGCTGCTCCGTGTGAAATTTTGTATGGTCGTAGATGTCGTTCACTGATACACTGGCATGAAGCAGGAAAGTGCAGATATTTGGGTCCAGAACTTATGGACCAAGCCAATGAAACTATCAAGAAAATCAAAGAAAGATTGAAAGTCTCTCAAGATCGACAAAAGAAGTATGCGGATAGAAGACGATGACCACTGGAATTTGAAATAGGCAACAGCGTATTTCTGAAAGTTACACTAGTCCGGGGAGTAATGAGATTTGGAAGGAAGGGTAAATTAAGCCCTAGGTACATTGGGCCCTTTGAGATTATTGAGCGCATAGGAAAAATTGCATATAGACTAGCCCTTCCACCGAGGCTATCTGGAGTGCATGATGTGTTCCATGTGTTCATGCTACAGAAATATTTGTTGGAGCGATCTCATGTGTTGAGTTATGAAACGATAGATGTGGATCCAGAACTATCTTATCAAGAACAACCTATAAAAATTCTGGATAGAAGAAAGAAGGAATTGCAGAACAAGATCATCCCACTTGTGAAGGTCCTTTGGTGGAATCATGCAGATGAAGAAGCGACTTGGGAGTTGGAAGAGGATACGAGAAAGAACTTCCCAGCTTTGTTTTAAGTTTCAAGGATGAAACTTTTGTATGTTATAGGGAATTGTAACATCCCAATTTTTGGACTTAAACTTTTGTGCTAATTTTGTATGAAGGAATTGTAAGAGAAACGATAAAAGAGTTTAAGGATTAAATTGCAAGGCTTTAGGGGGCATGATTGAAAGAATTTTCATAGTTGGGGGCCATTTGCAATATTAAGAAAAAAAAAGAGGGCCAGCTGCCTTTTCATGTGGCATGGCTGGAACCTCAGCCATGCCACTCATCTCCCTTCTCTGGCCATGTTGAGGGGGGCGATGGAGTAATATAGGAAGGAAAAAAAATTCACTTTCTCAATCTCTTTCAAAACCTCAACTCCATTTCACGTTTTTCACTATTTCTTTCTCATCTCCCCGTCTGACTATCTCTCTCTCCCTCTATCTCCCTTCCAGAAAAAAAAAAATCTTTAGTTTGGTTAGAAAACAAAGGGCTTTCTTCAAAATTTTTAGGGCAATCCGGTTTTGGAGAATGATTGTCTAGAAGCTTGGGTGAAGAGGTGGTTTGAGCAAGGAATCAAGGTAGGGGTTTTTTCTTCTCCTTCAATTTTCAGATTTAAAATTTGGTGATTTGTTGTCCAGTTTTGTTTATTGATCAAAGGAAATTGTGGAGCACTTCTTGAAGTTATGAATTCTATTTGATTTAATAAAATTCCTGAATTTTGAGGATTGCGTTTCAAGAATTAAGTTTCATTGAGGATTGTTGCGTGTTAATTATGCTCGCAAGTGCACGTGTCGCTACAAGTAATAAAGTGTACACAAGTACGGATATCGATCCCACGAGGAATGAATCACTAAAATAAATGTCGAGAGTTATAAGTTTAACTAAAACAAGTAAAGAATGATTGTGGCAAAAATTCAGTAAAATGTTGTAAGTAACTAAAATGCATGCTAAGTGTAATCAATATAGCTAAAAGTAACAAGAATGTAATGATGAGATGTAAAATTAATGGTAAAAATGAGCTAGGCCTGCTAACTTCCCCTCTATTGCAAGTCCGACTAGAATGTTACCCGAATCTTTGCAAATTCTACTATCCATCAAATGTAAACTTGTTGGTGCATAAAGTTCTTCCGAATTGATTATGGCTGGGATCCTTTAAGCTATTTCCAAAGACATTCTGTGTGGATCCAGCTCAAGGACTGCAGATTGAGCTCGGGTTTCATTAGGTTGTGCTAGGTGAATAATATATTCCTATACTATCCACTAATCAAATACTCAACAAGCATATTGAACAAGCATCATTCATGTTAATCCGATTAAAACTAACCCTTCCAAAGATTAATCTTAATCTTGTATCCTAAAGTTGATGGCCAGTCAAAAATAGAAATAGATTTTAGCTCACATGAATGAACAGGAATAGTAGATTAATAGCATTCTCAGAAACCACTTGTCATTCTTACAATATTGGTTCTATTAGCAAACCTATCTACAGCAACTTAGTTCATAGTGGTAATTACAAGATCCAAAGCTTCAATACAATCCATAGTTAAAATTAGGAGCTAAATGACAAAGATAATTAAGCTAACAGAAGAAGAGCAAGTTCGGCTGGATCTGGTTCCTCTGTGACCAGCCAAGAATGTTCTTCAACTCCAGCTCTCTCTCTCTCTGCGTTGTATGATCCTTCTAGGCTGAGATTCACGTGTTGGTTCTGCCTTCTTCAGCTCTCTCCCGAAGCTTTTTCCTCTCTGGAATGTCTCTTTTTTTGTGTTTTCTGGAATAATGGTACTCTAGCTGCTGCGTACCCTTTTTGAGCTACTGTTTTCTTTTTATATCACTGCCCAATTCTCTCTCTTCCTCTTTTTCTCCCCCTGGCGGCTGCCCAATTGTCCTGAGAGAATCATTCCCTTCTAGGGCAACACAAGGGTTGAGGTGTCACTGCTGAGGTCCTTTGTGGACCCAATTGGCACTTCCTTAGCCAGCTCACACGGATTCCTCTATCAGCTTTTGCCCGGCTAGTGTCTTGACGTCAATGAGTGCCGGTGATCCCGAGAATGTCGCCAAGAATGCTGCAGCATTTTGGGCCAACAATTTCCTGCAAAGAGTTACACAGCATTAGCCAGTTTTTTACCTCATTTTACATTCAAATGACCAGCTTTTACCCAAAGAAGATAGCAATATGAAATTAGACCAAAGTAAATGCAATTCTACACATCTATTCTAAAACATACAATAAATGAGAAAAACTACTCAATGACACACAACTTTTAAACTATAAAACCAGTGGATAACTCTAATTTCTTAGAGTTATCACACCCCCAAACTCAGAATGTTGCTTGTCCTCGAGCAAAACAAAAGTGACAAAAAGATAGGTTAAATTAACTAAAGCAGAAAAGAGGACTAATGCATACTCTGTGACTAAAAAAAAATTTTTTTTTTTTTTTTTGAAGCTTAAGAAGCTTAAGTCCTTGAAACATGGATTAGAAGTGCAGCCCTAAGAGGAATAAGAATGCCAGCCAAGTGTTGATTTCAAAACATGAGATTGCTCCTTCTCAGCTTAGACCTTTCTTGTGTGTGTGTGAGCAACCAAGTGCCAAATCATCAATGTCAAACTAGTTGGGACCGTGTGCATGCAATTTCTAAAAGCTCTTTTAAGTTCAAACCCCATGAGACTGCTTTTCAAAGCTCTCTCCACTACTAAGAATCAACACATCACCAAAGGTCAATAGGACTTCATTAGATTTTTACTGTTAGGCTAAGGCAAAGGTAGGATGGAAAATGATATTTTGGCTCAACTCTCCTTCAAACACCTTTCCATGAAATTCCCCCAAACTCACACCTTGCTTTCCTTTATCCACTATATTTGCTTTTGGATGCCCTTTTATTATACCCACCGCTTTTCTTTTCTTTTTTTTATCTACCAAGAATTGCCAACTTGCCTTTTTACGCGAATGCCAACATTGGTGATGAAGTCACCCAGTTACTCAGCAAGATTCAACTCAAGGCGCTTTTCTCTTTTTTTTTTTTTTTTTTTTATTTTTTGCTTGCTCTTGCCTAGGTCTACCGTTTGACGCAAAAGTGAACATGGGGCTCATGCTCACCCCTGGTTACTAAGTGTTCCAGAGCAGCGGAGCAAAGATAGATTTTTTATTTTTTTACTTGCTCTTGCCTAGGTCTACCGTTTGACGCAAAAGTGAACATGGGGCTCATGCTCACCCCTAGTTACTAAGTATTCCCAAGCAACGGAGCAAAGAATTTTTTTTTTTAATTTTTTTTTTTTAAGCAGCAACAAGACCTTAAGAGCTTAAGCTCTCCCTGCCCCCAAACTCAAAATGAGCATTGTCCTCAATGATCTAGGGGAGGCAAGGAAAGAGCAATCAAACAAAAGAAGGTGAGTAAGTGGATGAAGCTAGGGATTTACAATGGGGAGGTAAAAGCTAAGTTACGAGGTGCAAAGCTCAAACTATCGAAAAATGGCCTAAATCATTCCCTCAGTAAAGTGCTAATTCGAAAGTCGCCTCAAGAGTTATCAAGCAAAATCTAGGGGGCTGCCACTATTTTGAAAATGAGAAGCATGCTCAAGATCTTTCCCTAAGTAAAGCACCGATTCAATAACACAAGGTAGTGCATAATGAAAAGAAGAAATCACAAGCCAAGAGAATCAATCAACATAGTATCGAATTAACACAAGGCTGAATCATATATAATCATCCTATAAACTGCACTTCTAGAGAAAATCACTCTTTTTTTTTATTTAATTTTTTTTTAATCACAAAGTATGCATAAACACACAATTAAGCAAAGACAAGCCTAACAAATCAACACATGACAGTGAAATTTAAACAACTAACAATTTAAAAACACATGACAATGAAATATAGACAAGAGTTATAAAGGAGGAAGGATTGCCCTGTTTTAGTGCTGCCATAATCACCCTCTCCACTGCCAATTCGCTCCACTCCTCAGCGTCATTCTTCTGGTTGACGCTTCGGGCGCAACAGCTTTTCCTTTGTCTTGGTGTTGGGGCACAGCGGTCTCCTCAGGATGTTGGTGATCGGACGAAGATGAGGCTGGAAAAAGTGGTGCTACCTCTTCCGTAGGGCTAGGCTCCTCATCCCCGGAGGAAGAACTGCACAAGCTCTGAGGGAAGACTGGGAAGGAATGGAATCTCTTGGAATTGGCCCTATAATGTTTCTGGAGAACCAAGTCCCTCTGCTTTGTGTACTTCCAGAATTTCCTCATTTGTTGTATAGAGTCATATTGAAGTACCTCCACTTGGCTGAGGCGCTGCTCCATGCGGTTCAAGCTTGCAATGACGTCGGGGTTGATTTGTGCAGCAGCAGGCGCTCCCTGGTCAGGTGCATTTGGTGCTGGGGCAGGAGCACCATCGTCTTCTTCTTGCATGTCATTCTGTAGGAGCCGCGCAAGGGCATTTGTGAAGATGGCTGCGGCCGGCTGCTCCTTTGTCTCGTTTTCTTCAACAACCACCCCATGTGCGATACACAATTGCGCGATCAGCGAGGGGAACCATAATCCCCCACTATTACGCCCTGCATAAACTCCTACCTGTTGGCGTATCATCCATCCCACGTTTAAAGGCCTCCCCTTCATCATACAGTACAGCAAAATAGCTCTCTCTTTGTGCACGGATCGGTAATGAGATGAGGGCATCAGCCGAAACCTTAGAAAATGATACCAAATCTTTGGTCCTGGCTGGAGGCTCTCTCTTGGAAAAGTCATCGACCCTCTTGTAGCCCTTCTCCATTCGGTACCCTCAACACAGAGCTCCTCAATAACTTCGTCCAATTGGTCTTCACTCAGACCATCGGCGAAGTCCTTGAAATCATCCTCCACATCCGGCAGGTCGTAGATGCTGTTAATTGCTGCGGATGTGAAGGGGACTACTCGTCCTCGGACAAAGACTATGTCGGGGTCTGTGTCATCGTAATTTGCGTAAAACTCGCACACGAGCTGCACCGGTGCCGCGGGCGGGCTTTGGCAGAATGCATGCCATTTGTGCGCAGAGATGATGGAATGGATAAAGCTGGGGTATCCTCTAGGGTGGCCCCGTTTGTACACAAACCCCCTTTCCATGTATAATGCCCTCTCAGTCATGCATTGGTTAAAGCGCTGCTGAGCTCTTGGGGACACAAATTTTTTTATTTCTTCCTTTTCTGGAGGCGGCTGCGAGACAGAGCTATCTGAATCTACCTGAATTTGCACTCCTTTCCCTTTTCGTGCTCTGCTCTTAAACGACATCATGCTTGCTGTCTAAATCCCTCTCTCTATGATTTCAACCCGCCAAATCCAAATTGCACACCCGCTGCTTGCCCTAACACTTCACAGGCTAAATGCGAACGCTCCTCTATTCTCAGCAAATATTCTCAAGCCTATTGCTCCCCCAAACTCTATTCAACCGCCTAACTAGTATTAATCCTTTTTAGAAAGCACAGAGTTTGTAGAAGAATCTCTTACTAACCTCAATGGAGCTTCTCTGTTGCCGGCGACTGGTTGTTTCCTCAAACACCTACTGTGCCAAGTAGTAAAGCCCGACGAGAGGAGCTCTTGAACAACGTCTGCGGTTGAGAATGCACGATAGAGTTAGTGGCAGAAATGGGGGAGAAAATGGTGGAAATGGGGGAAATGGCCATGGATGTGGTAGTTGGCAAAGAGGCAGGAGGGTATTTATACGGGTGAGTTAGGGCTTAGGGAAAGCTGTCTAAACACATTATCGTTTTTTTTTTCTCTGCTTCCTGCACAGATTGACTCTTAATAAACCTGCTACCCAATGAATCACAGTCCAAATTAGAATATCAATGCAGAATGGCAGAAATAAACAAAAACAAAAGAACAAAAACAGTGGGTTGCCTCCCATAAGCGCTTGTTTTTGAGTCATCAGCCTGACTACCTCCCTGGTTGAGAATTAGGCTTCCTGCAGAGTGATGGTCATTTTGCAATGATCCACTGGACCTCCCCAATAATGCTTTAGCCGCTGTCCATTCACCGTGAATTTCCTTGCTGAATCCTCTTCAATCAACTCCACTGCTCCATAAGGGAATACCTTAGAGACTGTAAAAGGCCCAGACCAACGAGACTTAAGCTTTCCTGGGAAAAGCTTCAACCTGGAGTTGAACAAGAGAACTTACTGCCTAACTTCAAACGTTCTAGGCAAGATTTTACTGTCATGCCATTTCTTGGTCTTCTCTTTGTATAGCCGAGCACTTTCATAAGCTTGAAGCCTGAATTCATCAAGCTCATTTAGTTGTAACAATCTACTCTGCCCTGCAGCTTGCCAGTCAAGATTCAGTTTCTTAAGAGCCCAAAATGCTCTATGCTCTAGTTCCACAGGCAAGTGACATGCCTTACCATAGACCAGCCTATATGAGGACATTCCTAAGGGTGTTTTCAAGGCTGTTCGGAAAGCCCATAATGCATCATCCAAGCACACCGACCAATCCTTTCGAGTCGGGTTCACTGTTTTCTCTAGTATGCGCTTAATTTCTCTATTTGATTCGGCACCCCACCCAATCTGCGGATGATAGGCTGTGGCTACCTTGTGCTTGACACCATACTTGGCCAGTAGTTGCCCCAAGTATTTGTTGCAAAAGTGGGTTCCTTCATCACTAAAAATAGCTCGGGGTGTTCTGAAGCGAGTGAAAATATACTTCTGGAGGAATTTCAGCACCACCTTAGCATCATTCGTGGGTGAAGCCATTGCCTCCACCCATTTTTACACATAGTCCACAGCCACTAGGATGTATTGGTTGTTGAATGACACTGGGAAGGGGCCCCATAAAATCCATACCCTAAACATCAAACAGTTGCACTTCTAAGATGTTGTTTAAGGGCATCTCATTCCTCCTTGATATGTTCCCGGTTCTTTAGCACCTGTCACATCTCAATGCAAAAGCATGAGCATCGTTAAAGATCGTTGGCCAATAAAAACCAGATTGTAGAATCTTAGCAGCTGTCCTCAGGCCTCCATAGTGACCACTATAGGGAGAAGAATGACACCCTTGCAGGATGCCTTCCATTTCTTCTTCTGGTACACACCTTCTTATAAGTTGGTCGGCACAATGCTTGTAGAAATACGGTTCATCCCAATAGAAGCTCTTGACATCATGAAGAAACTTCTTCCTCTGCTGGCTGGTCATATCCGGGGGAAGCCATCCACTTGCCAGGAAATTTGCATAATCGGCAAACCAAGGTATTTGTGCCTGGGTTGCCGCAAACAACTGCTCATCAGGGAACACCTCAGTTATGATCTCCGTGGTGGCTCCTTCCTCTACTGGCTCAAGCCGAGACAAGTGATCAGCCACTTAGTTCTCAGTGCCTTTCCAGTCCTTGATCTCCAAATCAAATTCTTGAAGTAGGAGCACCCATCTGATTAGCCGTGGCTTTGCATCCTTCTTTTCCATCAAATATTTGATGGCTGAGTGATCCGTGAAAACCGTGACCTTTGTCCCTATCAAGTAAGCTCGAAATTTGTCAAATGCAAATACAACTGCCAACAACTCTTTCTCTGTCACAGTGTAGTTTAGTTGAGCTCCAGATAGAGTTTTACTTGCATAATAAATTGAGTGAAAAACCTTCTCTCTGCGCTACCCGAGAACTGCCCCCACTGCCTAGTCGCTAGCATCACACATTACTTCAAAAGGAAGAGACCAATCAGGTGCTGTGATGATAGGGGCTGAAATAAGTCTCTTCTTCAATTCGGCAAAGGCTAATGAGCAGGCCTCATCAAAGATAAACTTGCTATCCTTCTTGAGAAGACTACAAAGAGGCTTTGACACCTTTGAGAAGTCCTTAATGAACCTCCTATAGAACCCTACATGTCCAAGAAAGCTTCGAAGCCCTTTCACATTGGTCGGTGCTGGCAGCTTTTCAATCACAGCAATCTTGGCCTTATCAACCTCTAAACCATCCTGTGAGACCCTATGTCCAAGGACTATTCCCTCGTTGACCATAAAGTGGCATTTCTCCCAGTTCAAGACTAAGTTAGTCTCTTCACATCTCTTTAGGACCTTGGCCAAGTTCATGAGGCATTCATCAAAATCCTTCCCAAAAACTGAAAAGTCATCCATGAAAACCACCAAATACCGTTCCACCATATCAGTGAAAATGGCCAGCATGCATCTCTGAAAAGTGCCTGGGGCATTACAAAGTCCAAATGGCATTCTTCTAAAGGCAAACGTGCCAAATGGACACGTGAAAGTAGTCTTGTGTTGGTCCTCCGGTGCAATTACAATCTGGTTATAACCGGAATACCCATCCAATAGGCAATAAAACTCCTTACCCGCCAGCCTATCCAACATTTGGTCAATAAAGGGCAGCGGGAAATGATCTTTCCTGGTAGCCTTGTTGAGCCTCCTGTAATCCATGCAAATTCGCCACCCTATCACTGTCCTTGTGGGGATCAACTCATTCTTTTCATTCTCAACAACCGTGATCCCCCCTTTCTTAGGAACACACTGCACCGGGCTCACCCAAGCACTATCTGAGATTGGATAAATGATCCCTGCGTCCAGCCACTTTATCACCTCCTTTTTGACCACCTCTTTCATGATTGGGTTCATCCTTCTTTGTCCTTCTATAGACCCTTTTTTTTCATCTTCCAGGATAATCTTGTGCATACAAAAGGCGGGACTGATGCCTTTAATATCCGCTATAGCAGAAATAATGACCGAAAGTGTAGAAGAATTTCCTAGGTAGGCATACCTCAAGTGCAGAGGCAAAGGCTTAAGCTCTAGGACTGGCGGCTCTATGCTTGAGGGCTGAGTGGGCTGGTGTTTCCGTTCAGTCAGGTCCAGCGACTCAAACTTCCTTGTGTGGCACGGCATTGTCACATTTGCTCCCACCCATTCTACTTGCTCAACGCCCTCTTCTCCATTACTGTCAACTCCTTCATGCTCAAGTGTTTCAGCCACCAGAGAGTCAATAACTGAGATGGCTGAGCATTCTTCAGTTTCACTTAGGAACCTCATTGCCTTGAACACATTAAAGGTGATTTGTTCTTCTTGCACCCGCATGGTTAATTCTCCTTTCTGGACATCAATCAAGGTGCGGCCAGTTGCAAGAAAGGGCCTTCCCAAAATTATGGGCACTTCTCTATCTGCTTCATATTCAAGAATAATAAAGTCAGCAGGAAAAATGAACTTGTCCACCCTTACCAGTACACCCTCGATCTTTCCTTCAGGAGTTGCCATTGATCTGTCAGCCAGATGTAAGGATACTGTGGTTGGCCTTGCTTCTCCAATACCCAACTTCTTGAATATGGACATTGGCATTAAATTTATGCTAGCTCCCAAATCACACAGTGCTCTCCCAAAGTATTGGTTTCCAATGGAGCATGGAATAGTAAAACTTCCTGGATCCTTTAGCTTTGGTGGGAGTTTGTTCTGCAGAATAGCACTGCATTCTTCGATCAAAGCCACTGTTTCAAACTCTCCAAGCCTGCGTTTCTTGGTCACGAGATCCTTCATGAACTTAGCATAGCTTGGCATTTGTTCTAAGGCTTCCACTAGTGGTATGTTGATGTGTAGCTGCTTCAAGACATCTAAGAACTTGCAGAACTGCCCATCTTGCTGTTGTTTCTGGAAGCGCTGTGGGAATGGTAGAGGTGGACGGCTGCCACTTTGGTGTTCTTTGTTTTCGGTTGCTCCAGAATCTTTGTGGAATCTTTGCGGATTCTGGACTCAAGTCCATTTCTTACTCCGGGGTTGTTCTTCATGTGTGATGATGGGTATTTCTACCAACAAATCAAGTACTTTTAAGCTTGAATACTTGTAAGTTTTCAAGCATTTTTGTTGGTTTAATGTCTTTTGTGTGTTTTTATAGGAAATATAAATAAATGCCAACTTGGATGATTTTGCATGAAGAAAAGAAGAATATTTGCCTAACTTGTGAATCAATGAAAAGAGGATGTGAAAGAGGATTTTGTGGCACAAAAGAGGAGGCTTTGGATTCCAAGAGAAGCGCACTGCAGCGCGCCTTCATGGGCTACAGCGTGCAAAGAAGACCAGAGAGCAGGGGAAGCGCGGTGCGGCGTAAATCATCTTGTTGCGGCGCTGGCTTTGCAACCCCAGCCCAGAGACGCCTTGCAATGCAGCAAGACCAAATGGGCGATGCAACGTGCCCAGCGTCCCCCGCCGCAACGTGCAGAAGAAATGACAAATGGCGCCGCAGCCCCCAAATCCGTGCGACACCAAAAGCGCCTGCAAACGGTAGCGTTTTCACGCAAAGTCGCAGCGCGTCAAAAACCCTAGCTCCGAAATGTTTCAGTATAAAAGGAAAGAGAGGCCATTTTGGAGGAGAGCCCGGAGAAGTGAAGAAAACATCAAAAGGAGGCCGAAATCCTTCATCTTGGAGGTCCTTGGAAGCTCTTCAATGAATATTGGGTTTTATCTTCCTTCATCTATTTTTCCATGTTGAGCTAGACATTTAATCTAGAACTTGATGTAGTTTTATTTGAACTATGTTTTGAATATTTTGTTGATTGTTAATTTAATTTCATTTCCAATTCATTTATGTTTCTCTATGCTTAATGCTTGTAATTTATTTTGCCAATGAGTTAGATGAATTTTAGATTGTGAATTTGATGCTCGGGAGAGATTGAATTCTTTATCTAGATTTGAGAAGCATAGTCTAGGTTGTTGTGAGACCGGGAGGAGATCAACGTTAGATAATCAAATTAGGATTTAGGTTGTTGTGAGGCCGGGAGGCGATCGACATTCCTATTTTCTAATCACAAAGGCGAAGCTTAATTTGTTTTTAAATGTTCATTTCGAATAGGGATATTGTTTTGGGTATTTAAATACAATTTCTTGTGAGGCACTCGGGAGAGGTTGCAAGATGATATTAGAGCCTTGATTAATGAATTGAATGGAATTGATTAGCGATTACATAATAGGGTGAACATAGGAATAATAAAAAAGCGAAAATCAAGTCCCTAGACCATTTGTGTATAGATACTTTATTTTCTTATTTTCATATTTATTTTGTTTTATTTTCTTAATTGTCATTTTATTAGGTTGCCTAGATAAAGTCAAGTTACAATAATTGCGGTACTTAATGGCAATTCTAAACCCAATCCATGTGGAGACGATACTCACTCACCTTATACTCAAAACTTGACACCGTACGCTTGCGGAAATTTATTATTATACACAAAAAAATTACGCATCAAGTTTTTGGCGCCGTTGCCGGGGATTGGAATTTTAAATTGTTGTTAATATTGTGAGTACATAACTTGATTTTAATTTAGGCTTTTATTTTTCATCTTTAATCTTTTGTTTTGTTTTTGTTTTCTCTTGTTTTACGAGGTACTTGGAGATGGTTGATCGACAAGTCCTCTTAAGATTTGCTCAACGAGATTCCGAGCCATTTTTTAGTGCTTTGGAGAGATATAAGGAACTGCTCATTCAGTTTCCCCACCATGGTTTCCCGAGGGAGGTGCAACTACGAATCTTCCTCGACGGGTTAGATGCCGCAACAAGAATGTGGTTGGAAAGAGGAAATGGTACCACCTCTTTTCACCAACTATCCGTGGATGAAGCTTATTGGTTGTTGGAAGACATGGCCGATGTTAACTATCGGTATTGGAGGTATTCAACAAACCACCACGGTTTTGAGGATAGCTCCAACAATTCAGAACCACGGCTTGACACCCTCGGTCACCAAGCGGAGTCTTCTACCGCACTTGAAGACCTTGTCGCCCAATTTTCGGAGGAGACAAGACTCCGCATAGAGAAGTTAGAGAGGATGGAGGCGTTCGACCATCTTCACGGGGAAATGGAGACAAATCTAGCAGAGTTGTTTAGGTTGATGCTAATTCCAGATGAATCTGCTAACGCCATGAATAGGGAACCACAAGAGGAGGAATGAGAGTTATTTGAAGATGACTCTTTGAGAGAGGAGGAGACTCAACAATTGGTTGGTGAAGAATTTCAAGAAGAAATCAATGAGTCTCCATCCCTCGAGATCCCCATTTTCGTGCCACCCCCGGTTGAGAAAGATCACATCTATGAAGACCCAATGTGGCCAGCAATTCCTCCACCATCTCGAGCGCCGTTCTTCCAAGCATACCAAGCTTATGAGCCTGAGCCGAGTCGAGTTGAGCAAATAAACCAAAAACTGCCAAATCTCACCAAGCTTGAGGGTGTAAAGAATCAAGACCCATACGTTGTGTTGTACGACACGTACTATGGGCGAAAGCCACTCTTTGACGAGTTGGCTCGGCATAGGAATAATTGAGCCTAAAGACGCAATTTATGGAGGAGAGCCCCACCCCAACCCAAGTTTATGCCATCATGCATGGTGCATCATAGCCAACCATACTAGGAGGCGAGATTGTCTCGCCTCCCCGGTACGTGTTCTTACTCCCTTGTACTTAATTTTAATGATTGCTTGATTTTGAGTTTGGGGGTGAGACACTTTGTGGTTGATTTTAGTGGATTTTGAGCATTACTTGTGACTTGGTTGTTATGACTTGTCTCCATTGAGTTATGTTCTTTTGGCCATGTTTTTACTTGTTTTTCATTTAGGTTGTTTGAATAAATTGTGAGTTTTGTTGAGATGAAATGACTTGATAATAATGACGAGTATAGTCACTTGATGCCTTCTTAGGTCTTTTGAAATGTATTTCATTGAGATTTCTGTGTGCTTGACTCGCATTGATTGAAATTCACTCTTGACTCTCTACTTTTGAGCACCATGAATCATGATCACTTGATCTTTTGAGCATTTGGAGAACATTTATGTGCATTAGGTAGACTTTGATATCTCATGAACACTAGAACCCATTTGAGTGAAACTTGAGGTGAAATTGTCGGTTTAGTGTCATTGGAGAGATGATTAAGGCATTTTATGTGGATCGTTTGGGCCTTTGAAGGAAACCCTTGAAAAGAAAATTCATCATTTGTTTACCCCCTTTGAGCCATATTGCTTACTTCATTCATCACCCATGTTTGTACATCCAAACCACCAAATGCACTTTCACTTCCTAAACCCATCACTAATAGGCATGATTGCATTAAACGCTAAGATTGAGAGTGAGTGTGGGTTATGTTTGGGAAATCATTAGTGGATTGGCTTGTGATGTTAATTTTTTTTTCTTCCTCATTTAAAAAGAAAAAAAAAAGAAAAAAAAAGAGAAAAAAAATATATAAGAATTAATCGGATGAGGAATTGAGTTACCACTCCATTGCTTTACAACATTGGGGACAATGTTGATTTTGAGTTTGGGGGTGTGGTCTTTATTTCTCAAATTTTTGTGGTTTTTATTTCTTTTTGGGTTCGATTGAAAGCGAATGTATGCTGAAAAGAGGAGTCGGTGAAATTTTTTTTCTTTTCTTTTCTTGGAAATCATGTGAGATACATGAGTTGTGATACATGCCTAGTGTGATTTGAGCCTAAAAATTCTAATCTCATCCACCTTTCACCCTAGCCATACATTACAACCCTCAAAAGTCATTTTGATCTTCAATGACAAGTGAACCTTTATTAGTGGAGAGTGACACGAAAAATGGGCCTATGGTAGTTCTTATTAAGATATCACTCATAGTCTCCTTGGTTCACAGGTCTATCCGGATTTTATTTGGTTGATTGTGATTGATTGTGCACACACTTACACTTTGAGAGTCTTAAGTGGAGTGAAATTGATGCTTGATGTTCAAATTCTAGATAATCTCAATCTTTGCATTTCCTTTGAGCTTAGAGCATTATGTGGCTTTGGAGATACATGCACAGTTGTTGACTCGATACAAAACTCACACTTTCTTTCTCGTTTGTTTCTTAGTACTTGATTTGTGTTTTCTTTTTTCTTTCTTTTCTTTTGCTTGAGGACAAGCAAATGTTTGAGTTTGGGGGTATTTGATGATGGGTATTTCTACCAACAAATCAAGTACTTTTAAGCTTGAATACTTGTAAGTTTTCAAGCATTTTTGTTGGTTTAATGTCTTTTGTGTGTTTTTATAGGAAATATAAATAAATGCCAACCTGGATGATTTTACATGAAGAAAAGAAGAATATTTGCCTAACTTGTGAATCAATGAAAAGAGGACGTGAAAGAGGATTTTGTGGCACAAAAGAGGAGGCTTTGGATTCCAAGAGAAGCGCTGACTTGCACGCCTTCATGGGCTACTGATGTGCAAAGAAGACGAGAGAGCAGGGAAGCGCAGGCCGCAGCAGCAAGCACAACATGCGCTGCAGCCCCCTAGCCCCAGAGACGCACACTGCAACAAGACCAAATGGGCGCGCCGCAAAGACGCCCAGCGCATCCTGCCGCAGAAGAACGTGCAGAACGCGCTTGCGGCGCAAGACAAATGGGCGCCCGAGTGCGCCCAAACTGCGCCTGACACCAAAACGCGCGCTGCGCAAATAAGGCCACGCAGGCTGCAGCGCGCCTAGTTCCAAAGACGCAAGCTGCAGCGCGCGTCTGAAGCCCTAGCTCTGAAATGTTTCAGTATAAATGGAAAGAGAGGCCATTTTGGAGGAGAGCCCGGAGAAGTGAAGAAAACATCAAAAGGAGGCCGAAATCCTTCATCTTGGAGGTCCTTGGAAGCTCTTCAATGGATATTGGGTTTTATCTTCCTTCATCTATTTTTCCATGTTGAGCTAGACATTTAATCTAGAACTTGATGTAGTTTTATTTGAACTATGTTTTGAATATTTTGTTGATTGTTAATTTAATTTCATTTCCAATTCATTTATGTTTCTCTATGCTTAATGCTTGTAATTTATTTTGCCAATGAGTTAGATGAATTTTAGATTGCGAATTTGATGCTCGAGAGAGATTGAATTCTTTATCTAGATTTGAGAAGCATAGTCTAGGTTGTTGTGAGACCGGGAGGAGATCAACGTTAGATAATCAAATTAGGATTTAGGTTGTTGTGAGGCCGGGAGGCGATCGACATTCCTATTTTCTAATCACAAAGGCGAAGCTTAATTTGTGTTTAAATGTTCATTTCGAATAGGGATATTGTTTTGGGTATTTAAATACAATTTCTTGTGAGGCACTTGGGAGAGGTTGCAAGATGATATTAGAGCCTTGATTAATGAATTGAATGGAATTGATTAGCGATTACATAATAGGATGAACATAGGAATAATAAAGCGAAATCAAGTCCCTAGACCATTTGTGTATAGATACTTTATTTTCTTATTTTCATATTTATTTTGTTTTATTTTTTTAATTGTCATTTTATTAGGTTGCCTAGATAAAGTCAAGTTACAATAATTGCGGTACTTAATGGCAATTCTAAACCCAATCCCTGTGGAGACGATACTCACTCACCTTATACTCAAAACTTGACACCGTACGCTTGCGGAAATTTATTATTATACACAAAAAAATTACGCATCAATGTGGCAGTGTTTTCTTCTCTCCCCCTTGGATTGAAGTGGGCTCTGTGTTAGCAGCCAGAGGTTTTTCCTTTGATTCCAACTCCTTTCCACACCTTAGTGTGATAGCCTTGCAGTGTTCTTTCCCGTCTCTTCGTGGATCTTCGGTGTTGCTCGGTAGAGCACCTTGGGGCCTGTTGTTGAGAGAACTTGCTAGCTGCCCAACCTGATTTTCTAAATTCCGCAATGCAGCATCGTGGCTCTGGAGTTTGGCTTCACTCCTTGAGATCAATTCCTTCAACAAGCCCTCCAAAGAGCTAGATTGTTCTACGGGCTGAGTTCTTTGTTGTTGTTGTGGTGGATATCCAGGTGGATAGGTGCTTTTGTGGTAAGCATTGGGCTGACTAGTTCCTGCTCCTTGATTGTTCCATGCATAGTTTGATTGTTGCCACATCCCTTGGTGATAAGGGTTTGAGTAGTGAGGAGCACCCCTGTTGAAATTAGCAACATAGCACGCAGAGGCAGGGTTTGATGGACAATCATCATATTGGTGGCTATCTCCACAGTAAACACATGAAAAACCAGTAGTGTGCATTGCATTTACCCCTGCCGGTGGATTTAATGCCTTTACCATATTTGTCAGGGATGACATTTGAGCTGAGAGTGTCGTGATAGCGTCAAGCTCGTGAATTCCAGTGGCCTTCCTTGCACCATGCCTCTCGGTTGGCCATTGATAGTTGTTGTTGGCCATCCTCTCTAAAATCTCTTATGCCTCATTATAAGACTTGGCCAAAATAGCTCCTCCTGCTGTGGCATCCACTATCATCCGTGTTTGCCCATTGAGACCATTATAGAATGTCTCCATTTGAATCCAGTGGGGGATCCCATGATGAGGGCACTTCCGCAGTAGTTCCTTAAACCTATCCCACGCTTCATACAATGACTCCCCATCTGCTTGTAGGAATGAGGTAATTGTTGGTTCCTGAATCGAATTCGGATGCGGAAGCGCAGCGGAAAGGCGGATCGTGTATAACAAAAATTTTCATAAAACCTTTGAGATACTCTATAGATTATATTAATTTATGCACGAATAAATTAATCTCATTAATTCATTTATTAAGAACTCAATTCGGAAAAATACCTGGAGGCTGACTCGGTTGATAACTTGAGTTCTTTGACCTCGAACAATCCTTGCTCCAAAGCTTTGTGTTTAGAAAACCAATGTCTTCCACGTCAATTCCTAGAATCCACGAAGACGTGTGTGTGGGCACACATGAGACAAAACGGGTTACAATAAACACTCGAATTTCCACAAACACCAACGCATGCACGATGTGGAATTTTTGGAGAAAAACATTTTTCCTTCCTCTCTACTTGAGAATTTCGGCCACTAATCCCATTAGGGCTGAAAAATTGCTTCAAAAATTACTCTAGAGAAATTTCGGCCACCTCTAAAATTAGGGCAAAAAGGCATTCCGAAAATTGTCTCAAAAATAGTATTTAGAGAGTAGAAGTCAAACTTCTAAAAGGAATCCAATCTCTATCTCCAAGATAAAGCTTGTTAATTATCTCCTATTTGAATTTTTGAACAAAAAAATCCCTTCCCCTTATCCTTAAAGTGGCCGGCCACACTAGAAGGGTTTATCCCTATGTGTGGCACCTATTATAGATAAGGAAGGAAGATATTTTATCTTTTATCCAGTAGTTCAATTTTAATTATGATTCAAATTTGAATTTAAGTCAAACTTAAATTAATTTGAATTCTAAATTGAACAACTTATCAAATAAGTTTAAATGGATAAATCTAGATGTGTTCAAATTCAAATTTAAATAATCACATTATTTAAATAATAATTAATTCTTAATTAATTATTTCCGAGTGTTTAATTTTAGAATTCTGTAATTCTAAAATTCTCATGTTGTCCTCTGTGTCTGGTAGAATTACTAGGACGACGCGGGGACTAATGGACCAATAATTCCGAGCTCCAATAAAATTAATAATCAATTAAACACTTTAATTAATTAATTAATTCTATTAATTCCAATAGTTACTCCACTATAAACTTGGAATTGCACTCTCGAAATTATAGATATAAATTACTTCTAAACTGTGAAGTGTCCATTTGATATAGTCATTGCATATAGATCAATCCTCCATAAATAATTCATAATTAGAGCCAGGTAGAATCCGTTAACCTCTCTAATTATATCTTTATCCTTAGTACCATTGATTCTCTAATGGACAATGATTCATAAAACACATTCATGAATCGGAGCTCCCTCTTTGGTCCAAGTACCGAATCAACCCTCAAGAGAATTATTTATCTACTTCTTTCTCAAGAAGGAATGGATTCCATCTTGTATAATAACATTCCCAGCTACCTACTTCATCATGTCTCCAAAATACAAGGAATAGGATTCAGGGTCTCGGAATCCGTACCGAGTAAATCAAAAGACACAAATCCATAAATAGGAGTTAGTTAAGAACTCAAGATTAAGATCATTCTATATATGACCATCGATAGACTCAATTAGAATTTCTATACTTAACGGAAATTATTAGAAATTCATATTGTGTCTGTGTCCTTGTTCCACATAATCTCATTATGCGAAATACACTCATTCAATATCTCACCATATTAACAAAGGCGGATAACACTTTTTCCATTCTAAATAGGAATGACATGTATTAATAATGTTTTAATTAAAGATTCCAAACTTTAATTAAATTCATTATGAACATTGCTTTTTGATTATTATCCTTAAACATTATCCTCTCGTATATAACACTTATATACAATGTTTAAGGTTACATAAATAATCATGGAATTTTCATTGATATTCATAAAATATATGCACATAAAATAATGAATAAACTCTTTTATTAAATAAATAATAAATGTCCTATTACATCTCATGCTTCTAGGACACCATTCTCAACAATCTCCCACTTGTCCTAAAGCAGGTAGGATATGTCTCAGATCCTGAAACTTTCTAGGTGACTATGACTGTTCTATGCTCGGAACAATTTCCAGATCAGTTAAGAATTTTCTAGAGTCAGGTTGCTTTCTTTTGCTGCTTCACAAGCTGCTACACATTAACTCTTAATGATAAAATTAGCAATCACACATTGCCAACAACCTTTCTTGTGATGACTCCTTTACCTAGTGTGAACACAGACCCGGATGTTGACTCTCAAAATCCACGTATGACTCATAGTCAAAGTCTATGTATCCAGTGAAGGACAACTCTTTCACTGACTAAACTATCTTATAGTTTCTTTATTTTCGTTATATACTTAAGGATACACTACACGACTACTCAATGATCAAATCTTGAGTTCAACTGACAACGACTAACTACTCCCACTGAATATCATATATTCAGGCTTGTGAAGAATAAGAAGATCTTCTTTTCTTTCATTTGAAACATCTTGGTTTTGATCAAATCCATAAGACTTTAATAGCCTCATCAAACCTGATATTTCATGTCTAGAAGTTTGCTTCAATCCATAAATGGATCTCTACAGTTTGCAGACTTTCTGCTCTAGGCCTTTCTCTATGTAACCCTCTGGCTGATCGATATAGATGGTTCCCTTAAGATAGCCATTCGTAAAAGTGTCTTTGACATCCATCTCGCCATATCTCATATTCAAAATATGTTGTTATGGCTAAGAGTATTCGGATGGACTTAAACATGGCCTCCGGTGAGAGAGTTTCCTCATAGTCAACTCCCTCTTTATAGGTATAACCCTTAACCACTAGCCTTGCTTGATAAGTCTCTACTTTTCCAT
The DNA here is from genome assembly GCA_012066045.3 of Morus alba. NCBI lineage: Eukaryota > Viridiplantae > Streptophyta > Magnoliopsida > Rosales > Moraceae > Morus > Morus alba. The sequence continues at coordinate 20,550,562 of CP050225.2, read as the reverse complement.
CCGCTTATCTTATTCTCTTGAAGATCCACTTGCATCCAATCCAATGTTTTACCCCTTCGGGTAGATCTACAAGTTGCCGTGATCGAGTTAGAGTACATGGACTCTAGCTTAAGTTTCATAGATGCTTGCCACTTTTCCTTATCAAATTATCCATCGTAGCCTTAAAGGTCAACGGATCCTCCTTACCATCATCAACAAGGATTTATATGTGTTTCCTCGATATATACCGGGTAACTTGCTTACCCTCCCACTACAACGAGGTGCCACTGGAGTTTGATTAGGAATCGTGATCATTCTTAGCGTTCCAACAACTCTTGTCGGTTGTGGTCCAATCTTATAGGAAAGTAACTTTTCCAAAACCTTTTAGCTTCTAGGCTTGAAAACTATCATATAGTCATGCTCTAGAAACGTGGCATTTGTCATACAATTACCTTTGATTCTTATGACTATATAAAATAATCATTCTTTTGTCCCCATTGCATATCCCACAAATATGCATATTTTCGATCTTGGTTCCAACTTCCCAGTCTATAGTTTCATCACATGAGCCGGACACCCCCATATGTGAATACGCTTCAAAACTGACTTTCGACCATTCCACAACTCTAGGGGTGTCTTTGGTATAGACTTAGATGGTACTAGATTCAAAATATACATGGTGGTTCGTAGGGCATAATCCCGGAACGAAGTAGGAAGTGAAGAATAACTCAACATTGATCTTATCATGTCGAGCAAAGTCCGATTTCTCATTTCGGCTACACCATTCTACTGTGATGTACCGGGTGTAGTCAATTGGGATACCACACCTTCTTCAATCAAGAAATCCTGAAACTCTTAGTCCAGGTATTCATCCCCTCAATCTAATTGAAGTGTCTTGATTGGTTTACCTAACTGTTTTTCAACTTCTGCTCGGAATTCTCTAAACTTTCTAAAAGTTTCAGATTTCCGTTGCATTAGGTAAACATAACCATATCTTGAATAATCATCAATGAAAATGATGAAATATTCGTAACCTCCTTTGTCTTGGATGTTTAACGGTCCACATACATCCGAATGTATTAGCTGAAGAGGTTATGTGGCTCTTTCTCCTTTCGTCATGGAAGGCTCGTAGTCATTTTGCCTCCCAGACAAGATTCATAGGCTGGACACTCACTAACTTTTAGTTCGCATAAAGGACCATCCTTTACCAGTCTTTAAATCGTGTTTAGGCTAATATGACCAAGTCTAAGATGCCACATATATGTGTTATTTATCGTGAGAGATCCTTTGCTCCTTATTCTTAAGTTTTGGCAACTTTTGAACTTTTCAATATTTTTACAGTAAGCCAGGCATCGGTTTAAATGGTATAAACCATTTTCCAAATATCCAGAACATATATCGGAACCATTCCGAAAGATGTGGACTAGATTTTTATTTAAAAACAATTGTTCAAATAATTTGGAATTAGAAATCAAATTTCTATTTATGCTTGGAGGGAAATAAACATTGTTCACAACAAGGTATTTCTAAAATTGAAGTCTAACTTCTCCCACTGCTTTTTGCCAATATCCTCGTGGTATTCCCACTTTCATCGCGTAGTCCCTGATGGCAAGTTCTTTGTAAGAACTAATATTTTGCAAAGAAAACCAAAACATGATTAGTTGCTCCCGAATCAACTATCCAGGATGAGGAATCACCCTCCACTAAAGATGTTTCTAGAATTAGTAAATCTTATTTACTTTGATTCATTTTCTTTGTTTAGGTGGAAACAATTTCCATTTAAGCGCTAAAACTTAATAAAGAAAACAAACATGATTAGTTATTCCTGAATCAACTATTTAGGATAAGGAATCACCCTTTTTTACTAAACATGTTTTAAGAACTAGCAAATCATATTTGCTCGAGTTCCTTTCTTTATTTCGGTGAAACAATTTCTTTCTAAGAACTAAGACTTAATAAAGAAAACAAACATGTGTAGCAACTCCCGAATCTACTATCCAGGAATAAGGAATTACCCTTTTTACTAAACATGTTTCTAGAACTAGCAAATCATATTTGCTTGATTCCTTTTCCTTTATTTTATTGGAAACGACTTTCCATTTGTCTTTTACTCTGGCCCTTACAGTATTTAGCCAACCCTTTTGTTTTATGGATTTTCAGATACGGTATCTGATGACTGCATTATCTTATAAGCTGTCTCCATGCCTTCATACTTCTTGTGAATTACCACGCACAATCTTAGCTAACAGTTAGCTACTGTGTTTTCATTAAGGACAGGAGGACAATCCTCCATTTGGGACAAACTTATATTCATCACATGAATGTAAGTTGTTTACGTTACTTTACCACTCGCATAGTTTATCTCTAGTCAGTGTTTTAGTTTTGTATAGTGAGATTATAGGATTTGACATATTGCTAGAAATAAGTAGAATATTCATCTAATCAATTTATGTGCATGAATATCAAAACATGTGAATTTAGGCACAATTAAATATGATGCATGACACACATGAAAAATACATAAATCATGTTTTAATTTTAGGTGCCAACGATAATCCAATTTACCACAAATAAAGTGTACCTTTGGGTAGTCAAATTATTTGCAAATTGAACCGAGACCCCTCTCAGTTAATAAATATAGTCAAAATATCTCATATTTTCATATTTATTAACTCAAGATTAAGATCAAAATACAAGGAATAGGATTCAGGGTCTCGGAATCCGTACCGAGTAAATCAAAAGACACAAATCCATAAATAGGAGTCTGTTAAGAACTCAAGATTAAGATCATTCTATATTTGACCATCGATAGACTCAATTAGAATTTCTATACTTAACGGAAATTATTAGAAATTCATACTGTGTCTGTGTCCTTGTTCCACATAATCTCATTATGCGAAATACACTCATTCAATATCTCACCATATTAACAAAGCGGATAACACTGCTTCCATTCTAAATGGAATGACATGTATTAATAATGTTTTAATTAAAGATTCCAAACTTTAATTAAATTCATTATGAACATTGCTTTTTGATTATTATCCTTAAACATTATCCTCTCGTATATAACACTTATATACAATGTTTAAGGTTACATAAATAATCATGGAATTTTCATTGATATTCATAAAATATATGCACATAAAATAATGAATAAACTCTTTTATTAAATAAATAATAAATGTCCTATTACATCTCATGCTTCTAGGACACCATTCCCAACAGTAATGTCATTCCTCAACTTGGCATTCTTAGTTGGAGGGAAGTATTTCATGAGAAATTTTTCTGCCAACTCATCCCAAGTTGTCACTGAATCCGGAAGCAAGGAATTCAGCCACACTCTTGCCCTATCTCTCAAGGAATAAGGGAATAGCTTCAACCTCAATGTATCTTCGGTCACCCCCGGAAGCTTAAAAGCATAACTCACTTTCATAAATTGTCTGAGATGGATGTGAGGATCTTCCGTTGCCATTCCACTGAACTGCCCCACGTTCTGGAGCATTTGGAACATCACAGGTTTTAGCTCAAAGTGAGGTGCCTGGATTGTTGGCCTCACGATGCCCGGGTTGAGTCCATGCAAAATGGGCACTACATAGTCTCGAATGGCCCTGTTTCTATCATCCATCGGCTCTGGTTGTGGAACAGGGTTGTTGGCAATTACTTGCTGCCCGTTGTTTCCTGCTGCCCCTTCTGCCATATCTCTCACTCCTGCTAGTCCTTGTTGTTCTCTCCTCCTAGCTCGGAATGTTCTTTCAATTTCAGGATCCAAAGGCAGCAACTCCAGGTCTTGCGGTGGATTCATACAAGTAACTTACTAACCTGATGAATTAAGAGCCAAATGAATGAGATAAAAAGGTAAACAAACGAAAAACAAAAATTAACTCCTACAAATACTTTAATGATTTCTATTCCCCGGCAACGGCGCTAAAAACTTGTTGCGTGTTAATTATGCTCGCAAGTGCACGTGTCGCTACAAGTAATAAAGTGTACACAAGTACGAATATCGATCCCACGAGGAATGAATCACTAAAATAAATTTCGAGAGTTATAAGTTTAACTAAAACAAGTAAAGAATGATTGTGGCAAAAATTCACTAAAATGTTGTAAGTAACTAAAATTCACGCTAAGTGTAATCAATATAGCTAAAAGTAACAAGAATGTAATGATGAGATGTAAAATTAATGGTAAAAATGAGCTAGGCCTGCTAACTTCCCCTCTATTGCAAGTCTGACTAGAATGTTACCCAGAATGCTGCAGTATTCTACTATCCTGTCAACAGAAACTTGTTGGTGCATAAAGTTCTTCTGAATTGATTATGGCTGGGATCCTTTAAGCTATTTCCAGCACATTCCTATGTGGATCCAGCTCAAGGACTGCAGATTGAGCTCGGGTTTCATTAGGTTGTGCTAGGTGAATAATATATTCTTATACTATCCACTAATCAAATACTCAACAAGCATATTGAACAAGCATCATTCATGTTAACCGATTAAAACTAACCCTTCTAGTATTAATCTTAATCTTGTATCCTAAAGTTGATGGCCAGTCAAAAATAGAAATAGAAATTTTTAGCTCACATGAATGAACAGAATAGTAGATTAATAGCATTCTCGAAACCACTTGTCATTCTTACAATATTGGTTCCATTAGCAAACCTAGCTACAAAAACTTAGTTCATAGTGGTAATTACAAGATCCAAAGCTTCAATACAATCCATAGTTAAAATTAGGAGCTAAATGACAAAGATAATTAAGCTAACGGAAGAAGAGCATGTTAAATTTGGATCTGGATTCCTCTGTGACCAGCCAAGAATGTTCTTCAACTCCAGCTCTCTCTCTCTCTGCGTTGTATGATCCTTCTAGGCTGAGATTCACGTGTTGGTTCTGCCTTCTTCAGCTCTCTCCCGAAGCTTTTTCCTCTCTGGAATGTCTCTTTTTTTGTGTTTTCTGGAATAATGGTACTCTAGCTGCTGCATACCCTTTTTGAGCTACTGTTTTCTTTTTATATCACTGCCCAATTCTCTCTCTTCCTCTTTTTCTCCCCCTAGCGGCTGCCCAATTATCCTAAGAGAATCATTCCCTTCTAGGGCAACACAAGGGCTGAGGTGTCACTGCTGAGGTGCTTTGTGGACCCAATTGGCACTTCCTTAGCCAGCTCACACGGATTCCTCTGTCAGCTTTTGCCCAGCTAGTGCACTGACGTCAATGAGCTGCCAGTTGATCCCAGAATGTCGCCAAGAATGCTGCAGCATTTTGGGCCAACAATTTCCTGCAAAGAGTTACACAGCATTAGCCAGTTTTTTTACCTCATTTTACATTCAAATGACCAGCTTTTACCCAAAGAAGATAGCAATATGAAATTAGACCAAATTAAATGCAATTCTACACATCTATTCTAAAATATACACTAAATGAGAAAAGCTACTCAATGACACACAACTTTTAAACTATAAAACCAGTGGATAACTCTAATTTCTTAGAGTTATCAAGGATAAAGGGCTTTCAACTTGGTTTATTGAGAAGTGTCTTGTATTACTTGAGGATTTTTGTTTATAACCCCTAATTTGGTATACTAGATATATATAAAATTACTTTCCATGAGTTATTGGTAAATGGTAAATAGAAGATTGAATTGTTACTAGTTAGGTAGGGTTAGAGATGGACACTTTGGGTTTTTGAATGAGCTATAAAATGCTAAGTAATAGACTATGGTCTACATCACGTGTATGAGTTAACAAGGGTGGCTATCCTACTTCACCTTGGTCACGTAATTGTTATTTAGGAGAAGGTTCTCTAAGGAGTTGTTTTGTTGTATGTTAGCATTGAATACAACGGGCAGCCTTCGGAAAACAGAGAAACCGAATTTCCTAGAAATGATTCCAACCTTGTTAATCATAGAACCTTGAAATAGACATCCTAAGCTTTGATTAGAGACACGAATTGCCTTAAACAGATAATCCTAGCCTAAGATGTACATTTTCGAAGTTAGGCTTAGTGGCTGGTTTTCTGCAGAAAAACCAGCAAAATTTGATCTGGTTTATCATATTTTTGGAGACTTAAACGGACCCAAAACTACGCTTGTGATACCTCTTTCGAAAGCCCTAGATGTCTACTTCATTTGGGCTCTGTTTTTGTAATTTTGGAGGCTATATACATAGAATACTTTGTGAATATCCTTGTAGCAATCATAAGTGTGCCAATTCCAGAAATTAATAAAACAAAGAACTGAGGTACCTAATTTTTGAAATGGAAGTGTTGAACTTAAACCACCTTTGCCAATATTTAGAACAGGTTATTAGTGACATGTGAGAGTTGAAATCACCTCATTTGGAATTTTATAGCACAAGTTGTGCGCATAGGAAGTTGCGTAAAGAAACTTTCTAAAAACTGTTAAAAACGGAAAAAAAAAATAGAATTGTGATTTCCTGGAAACTGTTTTTAAGGTACTTAGATATGTCGGATTGAGACACGTGACAGTTCGTTGGAAATATATACATGTCTACTTTGTTTTTAAGTTAATTTTGAAATTTTTAAAGATAAAAACAATATGTTATGAATTTTCTTCTAAAGATGGACGAATCAATGAAATTCAAGTTTCAGGGGAATGTGGTTATGAATTAGAAATTGAGTTATGGCTGAGCTATTGAGCTCTAATGACTGTGGCCAATTTTTTTATTTTAAACAGTGGAAAGGAAAACGAACAAGGGGAACGAAGAGGGTTAAACTCAGATGTTGCTAAGCAACTCAGGTAAGTAGAGTTTGACTTCTCTACAGCACTTACAAACTTTGTTTGATAGACTTTCTATAGAATATCTAGTATGTCATTATGTGAATTTCTATGACATTGTCAATGTGTATGGTTGTGAATGCATGCTTATGTTAATATATTGTATACAAAGTAGAGCATCACGTGGAATATTAGTTGTGACGGGGAACCTGATGTTGTGATTTGAGATATTGGTTGAGCCGCGCAAGTCTCTCGAACCAAGTGGGTGATGACATAGACTATGTTGTGATATTGAGAAATTGTGATTTTGAATGTGCTTGCCGTTCCCTTGAACCATGTGGGTGATGACGGGGAACCTAATATTGTTATTTGAGATATTGGCATGTGGCCAGATTGTGAAAAAGTCAGTGGCAATATCGGGAGGGCCCTAGTGATATATAGTGCACATGCATAAAGTGTAAGAATTGATTTGTGATAACTCAATAAAATAGAGTTATTTAGTACACTTTTAGGCTTAGTATTTGTTCATTTTCTCAGGGTGAAATGCTTTAGTTTTAATGTTTTGGATAATATTTTTCTTACTGTGCGTTTAGTGAAAAAAAAGAGTTGATATTTGCGGAGAAGTCTTGTAATGGAATTGATCCTGGTTACTCATTCTGTTATTTGACTCTGATAAATTAGTGCAGGAATGTCCGCTGGAGGTGCTGACGTGGATTAGTAGTGAGAAAAGCACAGTGGAAAGACAAAAAATGCTAAAATGCTCTCAATGTCATAGCATTGCCGCAGCAGAAGGTCGCAGCAAAAAAGGGGATCGGAGAGAACCGTGGTGAGTGGCGCAATTTGTCTTCTAGCGCTGGTAGTGGCACAAGCACTGACGTACTCTAGCATGGACAGCTGTAAGAATATCAGCTGAGGGGACCATTAGCCTGCACTCTCATGCATGCACGTGTCACTAGGGCATCTCAATTTGTCCTAGTATATAAAGTAGAGGTTGAGGAGAGTACGGGTAGGCCGAAAAGAAAGAAATATTAGTGGAGGCGCAGGAAGTTCTTGTACGAGCTGAGACCAGAGGGCGAGGCAGTACAAGAGATTTTTGATGACTTACGCACAGAGAAGAAGAAGAGTGACATGGCTTCCAAAGTGGTTTTGACTTCATATTTTTAGCTTAGCTGTTTTCCTTTTTTCTCTCTGTATTTACTTCCGGAACATTATGGATCTGAGCTTTGTCATTAATGCTGATTTTATTGAATTAATCATGAGCTAAATTCCTTAGCTGGGATTATTGATGGAACCGAAGTTGCAATGAAGATTTATTTGCTATATTGATTAATTAAGTAATTTTCATTTGGTTTATTCAAGTGTATTTATTGTTTACTTTCTATTAAGTGACAGGCCATCATTTAGTAAGAAAATACAAACTAAAACTAATTTTGGAAAGGTTGGTTGAGTTGGATCTAGCTTGAATAATATAAGAGTTAGTATAGGAATATACTAGTATTTTGTACAACCCATTGAAATTGATTTTAACGTGAAGTTTGTAGACCAAAGCACATAGGAATATGTTGATTTGGTTTAAGGAACTACAAACATAAATCTGTCGGAAGATGATTATGTAGAATTTTTAGGTTGACTGAATGAACTTTGCCACAGCAATCATATAGCAAAACATAGTCAGAGTTGCAACCGAGGGGAAATCAGTAATCCTAGCCAGTATCCATTATTAACTCACAACTCTAAGCTCAGATCGCGTGGACTTTTATTCCTTTTCTGTATTTAAACTATAAATCTGTGGTATTACATATTCTTTTTAAGCAACTATTATCAACTTGAGTAGTCAAATTAATTTCAAACATAGTGATAAACTGGTTTTAGTAATAAGATTCCTCATTAGCTCAGTCCCTGTGGAGACGATAATTTTACTCATCACTATATTACTTGTTCGATACGTGCACTTGCGTAGAGTCATTTTATGCTTAGGTATTTCAGCGAACAATTGGCATAAGTTACCTATGATGTTGTGATGTATGAGTATGTTAAAATGAGATTGTGTGATTGTAGCTCTACTTACTGAGCTTGTAGCTCATTAAAGTTTGCTCTGTGTTGTAGGTAAAGGTAAGAACAAAACATATAGTAAGCAGGGGAGCTGGCTTCATTAACCGCTGTACATATGGTAGACCGAAGAAGCTGCACACAGATTATTCTGGGTTTGTAAATATATATATATATATATATTTTTGGAATTAAACTCATAAACCTTGAATGATTGTATAATTTTAATTCTGGCTAGAAAACTTGATAGGAATGGTGTATTAATGAAATTTTGTTTAAACAAAAAGAAAAATTTGAAACACCATAGTTTTCACATAGGTGACAAGTGAAATGTTAGTTATTGTGGCACGCCCTTGTCCTTAGAATTAATAGTAATGAAGGCTTGGAAGGAGATGGTATAAATGGGGTGTCACACTACGCAAAGTTTTTCATTATTATATATGGTTAATTCTACGAATAGTCAATGAGGTTTACACTTAATTTTATTTTAATCATTGATTTTTCAAGTGTCTTACAGATGATCTTTAAAAAAGAAATTTAAGATTTTTCTACGTCATTCATTTTTTATGCAAAATAAATTATTTTAAGTTTATTTACTTTCAATATTCTTTTAAAAAGGTAAATATTTGAATGTTAAGTCTACTGTATGTAACAACCGAAAGAATTAAGCAGATTTAGTTATGTTAATTGTGATATATTAATATGCTTAATATTGATTTTTCTTAATTAATCATGTGATTAAAAATTTTAATTAGCTTTAGTTTTGAAAATACACTTACTTTTCTTTTTTCCTTTAAAAACCCTTTAATATATTTTTCTCACCTTTTCTTTTCTTTCTTTTTTTCTTTTTTTCTTTTTCTTTTCCTTTTCTCTCTCTCCTTTTCCTTCCTATTCTTTTGTTTTCTTCTCCTTCCCACAAACCCCCATGCTCTCTCTCTCTCTCTTTCTCCTTTCTCTCTCCTTTGTTTCCTTCACCGCGGGTCTCCCTCTCTTTCCCTTTTACTCCAGCCAGCCACCCACTCACTCTCCCTTGCTCTCTCTTTCTCTCACCTCTCTCTCTCCGGTTTGTTCCTGTCGAAGCGGGAAAGAAGAAAAAAACAAGAGAAACAGAAGGAGCAAGACTCCTCAATCAATTTGAGGTAAGATTTCTTGAAAAACTCACTCTTGGATTTGAATTTCTAACTTGAGAAAGTGTGATTTTTGTTAGATTTGATGAATTTTGATTTAGGTTTAGATTTGGACAAATTGTGGATAAATTTAGGTTGAAATTGGGGGTTTTTCAATTCTTGAGTATATTGAAGTGCTTGGAAACTGATTTTAGCAATTTCCCATGGATTTATCTTAAAATCAACTTGAAAATGCGAGTTTTGGTATTGTTCTCGCTGTTTTGCCTGCACCTTGCTGCACTCTCCTGAATGCTGCAGCAAAGTTACAGCAAAACCCAAAAAAAAAGTGCTGCAGCAAAGTTACAGCAAAACCCAAAAAAAAAGAGAGAAAAAACTTTAACTTAGATTATGAAATTGATTATAAACTTTGAACTTGAGTCAAGGCACACTAATAGAAAGCGATTGTACATAATTGAACCAGAATTGTTTTGGTGGTGAGAATGTAACACCCCGAAGAATTAAACTAGATTAATTAAGGTAATTAAGATTTATTAGTGTGTCTAATCTAGTTTAAATAATTAATTATTGTTTATTAAATATTTCTGACATGTAAATTTAAATAATTCTAAGGAATTTAAATATGTTTAGTATTTACATTTTTATCCAGAAGTGTGTATAGGCACATTTTCTGGACTGTATTTTAAATATTTTGTGAAGCTTGTCTTTTTTCTTTTTCTTTTCTTTTCCTTTTTCTTTGTCCTCATTTTTCTTTTCCTTCCCGAGCACTCTCCCTCTCTCTATCGTGCACCACTCTCTCTCTCTTTCCTCTCCCACTCTCTCTCTCTCTCTCTCTCTCTCTCTCTCTCTCTCTCTCTCTCTCTCTCTCTCTCTCTCTCTCTCTCTCTCTCTCCCGTTTTTGTCTCAAATCAACTGAATCTTGAACCAAGAAGGATTTAAAGAAGTTTTCAATGTCAAGAGAATGATTTGAGGTAAGATGTCTGAAAAACTTCTCTTTAATATCAGATTTTTCATATTTAGAAAACCTAATTTTGTTCAAAACGGATTTTCATGGATTTTGAGTAAAATCATGGTAGAATTTTGAGATTTTTGGTTCTTTGGACTATATTTGTCATTTGAAACCTGGATTGGGTGATTTTCCTTTGAAATATCTTAGATTTGCAGGCTTTTGAATTGATTTGGTGAGTTTCTTCGCCCTGCTGTTCTCCATCAGGCGACATGTGCAGTTGACCGGACTGCACTGATTCCACCGGTTGACCAAATTGCACACCACTGGTCAACCGGTGGTGTTTCACTGCTCTATCACCGATTAACTGGTGTACACAGGGTTTGACCCTATTTTGTTGAAAAACCCTGTCTTGACCTCAATTTTTGAAGAGAACCCAAATTAGCTTCATTTAGGGATCTAGAGTAGATGGATTAGCATCCTTAATCCATGTTTTGAGATTGAAAACCCTTGGAACGATGATTTGAAACATAAAATGGTTTATGAAACCGGTAAATGAATTATGGCACACTAATAGTAAATCAAAGGATAAAATTGAGATTTAATTGCTTTAGGAATGAGAGTTGAATCCTAAAGCGTTGTTTTATGTAAATGATAGTTGAGGAATCAAACTGAAGGCTTCATGGAAGCAGAGGCAAGGAAAGCACAATGCTAGCCAAGTTTGGTATTTCAAAGGTAGGATTTTGTATCCCTTTCTTTGATAGCATGTTTTCAAAAGAGTTTTGGCCTTGCAAATGTTTTAAGAAAGGACATGTTTGTGAAAGAAAAGCATGTTTTAAAATAGTAGCTTGATCTTAGCTATTGGAATTATAATGAACTGTTTCATAAAGTTTAACGAATGATTTCTTAAGACAAGAGATCTTGCGAATTGGTAATCCAGCTGATGGCCTAGATAAGATGTGGAGAGTGCATCCTTGGGGACACAACCCGAAACCCAACCCGGGGGTGAAAAGGCTTGTGCATGTGGTTGTGTAAGTAATTTATCATAGTATAAATTACTTGTTGATACCTATAATATGGAGATTTTTTAGTTATATTTCCTTTCAGAAAAAGGATGTGAGGTTCCAGCTATTGTGTTGGAACTGAATGTCTCATTTACTTATTCATTTATTTATTTACTTGCTTACTCATTTATTTATTTGTTTATAAAGTTATTTTAAAATTTATCCTACTGGGCCTTTCACTCACGTTTTATTGTTTTATAAATATTAACCCCTCCTAGGTGACTCTAGAAGCAGTGCAGAGTAGCTGAGTTGGATTGTTACCGTTCGATTAAGAGAGGATTGTATTCTTCCTCCTTGTGAGTAATGTAAGAATTGTAAATTTTGTAAACTCTGATCGTTGGATTTATAGACTGTGGTTGATGTCTGTAATGTTATTTACATGTTCATGTATGTAAAATATTAAAGATCCTATGGGTGAAACCCTGGATGATGTTAGAGGCTTGTGTTTTAGCCTCTTGTGATCAGAAAGTGGGGAAGACCCTATAACTTTCTTGTAATTTAATTTCAGCAAAATGTGGTGCTTGTTTGAAGATTTCTTTAATATTTCACTATTGGTTTTAATTATGAAATGTTCAACTCCTAATCGAGCTTCCACATCACCGACCCCTACCCCGGGGAGTGACAGAGTGGTATTAGAGCCATAGGTTTATAAACCTTAGGATTGTGCATACATCTGTGACATCAAGAATCCACTAAACAGTCTAGTTTCCTTTCAGTTAAAGGAGATGCTGCCACGTCGTAGATTAGTTAACCAACTGGCACCACCGAATCAAAAATTCATGGATGCCATGTATGTTGCTTTCCAAGGCATGGCCACTTGAGCTCAGAATGAGCGACCAGCCGAGGATAGGAAGTAGTGTTATTTCTGTGAGTTTGGACGTGCACCTATCCCCGCATTCAATAGCGAGGGAGGACCCCAGGAAGCGGAGTACTAGTTTGATTCTCATCCGAGTCGGCTACAAGGTATTTTTTCGGTTGATCCTTGAATGATATAAATTAATGAGATTAATTTATTCGTGCATAAATTAATATAATCTATAGAGTATCTCAAAAGTTGTATGAAAATTTTTGTTATACACGATCCGCTTTTTCGCTGCGTTTCTGCCGCCGAATTCGATTCGGCAACCAACAAAGCTCACATTGTACCCTTTTACTATAGGTATTTATCTTGTGACTTTAACCTAATTGTCTGGTAATTAAGGATTTTCTTTTCTTTAAAAATGTCAGTGTGTTTTTTTTACGCTGCTAACATCATGCTATGTTTGGAGATTCTTGAAATTAAGATTCTCTAACTATACTTGTACTGAAAATTATTCCGCCTTAAAGTATGGCAAGAATTTATCGATCGAATTTACTTGATTGAAAACATTAACTTAACATGAAATCTACTACAGAATTTAGGAATACAGATATTGATTCCATAAATCCTTCAATCACATAATATTTTCTAGTAAAATTCTTTACTTAAATAAATAAATTGTATTATTTAAAGTCTGGGATTTTCTCAGTCATTACAATAACATACACAGAAATAATCGTAACAGCAATGCCCTAGATTATACCTGCAATGCCCTAGATTATAAATAATACCTGCAATGCCCTAGATTATGCTTTAAGAATGAAATACCGGCCAAGCAAACAAACGTCGAACACATGAAGCTTAGAAAACTGACCAGCAAATGGACTAAGTTGAACTACAGCAGCCACCAAAGGAAAATTATTAGGGTAAGTCAACTCTTTTATAAAAAAAAAAAAAAAAAAAAAAAAAAACCCGAAGGAAAAGAGACAGAACATATTCAAATCATATTAACCTATAAAGAAAATGAGAATCTAAATCAGCAAAATATATCGCAATAAATTTTTAAAAAGATGATATAAAACGAAATATATAAAAACTTATTATAATTATCATTGTCACTTATAGAACTAAATGAAGACAACACATATTAAATATATATATATATATATATATATAGATGTATCAATACTACTACGTAGTACTGGAACTCAAAAACTAATAATTATATCTATACGTATATCAGTAGTAAACAAAGAAAAAACAAAATAGATTTTTAACATTTATTCACAATGACAATAGAAAGTTACAAATACTGTCAGAAGTAAAATAAATAAATAATATTCAGATAAATCAATATATTCATAATCATAAATGCATATTAAAAACATATGGACAAAAAATATTAATCATACCTGATATGTGGTCAACATTATCTCACGCAAGCAATATTAACTAACTGTTAGTTTCCGAATCAAATTTGAAAATGTGAGGATAGCAGATTAAGTAAAATAAAAATTTTTATAAAACCTTTAAAATACTTTATAGATTATATTAATTTATACATGAATAAATTAATCACATTAATTCATTTATTAAGAACTCAATTACGAATATTACCTAGCGGCCGATTAGGATGATAACTTGAGTTTTTTGACCTCAAAAAATCCTTGCTCCAAAGCCTTATGTTTAGAAAACTAATGTTTTTCACGTCAATTCCTAGAATCTACGAAGACGTGTGTGTAGACACACCTGTGGCAAAACTGATTAGAATAAACACTCAAATTTTCACAAACACCAATGCATGCATCATGTAGAATTTTTAGAGAAAAAATATTTTTCCTCTCACTCTATAGAGAATTCCGGCCACACTCTAAAATAATAGGTCAAAAATTGTGTTCAAAAATTGTGTCTACAATTTTCTATCATTCTTTTATTTATAGAGTAGAAGTCAAACTTCTAAAAAGAATCTAATTTTTATCTCCAAAATAAAGCTTGTTAATTATCTCATATTTAAATTTGGAACAAAATCTCCTCTTATACTTCATCCATTATGGCCGGCCAATCATTGAGGATTTTATCCTTGTGTAGGCGCCAATATCAGATACGGAAGGAAGAAAAAATCATCCTTTATCATGCAGTCCAATTTTGATTCAAATTCAAATTCGAATTTAAGTCAAACTTAAATTAATTTGAATTTTAAATTGAACAACTTATCAAATAAGTTTAAATAATCACATTATTTACATAATAATTAATTCTCAATTAATTATTTTTGAGTGTTTGATTTTTAGAATTTCATAATTATAAATTTCTCATTTTACCCTTTGTGTCTGGTAGAATTACAAGGACGATAGAGAGACTAATGGAACTATAATCCCGAGCTCTAATAAAATTAATAATTAATTAAACACTTTAATTAATTCATTCATTCTATTAATTCCAATTGTTACTCCACTATAAACTTGAAATTGCACTCTCAAAATTATAGACATAAATTACTTCTAAACTGTAAAGTGTCCATTTAATATAGATCAATAGATCAATCATCCATAAATAATTCATAATTAGAGCTAAGTAAAATCCGTTAATCTCTCTAATTATATCTTTATCATTGAGTCTCACCATTGATTCTCTAATGGATAGTAATTCATAAAACACATTCATGAACCATAGTGCTCTTACTAATCTAAGTACCGAATCAATACTCAAGATAATTATTTATCTGTTTCTTTCTTAAGAAAGAATGGATTCCATTTCGTACAATAAAATTCCCCGCTACTTATTTCATCATGTCTCCAAAATACAAGGAATAAGATTTAAGGTCTCGAAATCCGTACCGAGTAAATCAAAAGACACAAATTCATAAATAAGAGCTTGTTAAGAACTCAAGATTAAGATCATTCTATATATGACTATCGGTAAACTCAATTAAAATTTCTATACTTAACGAAAATGATTAGAAATTCATATTGTGTCTGGGTCATTATTTCACATAATCTAATTATACGTAATACACTCATTCAATATCTCACCATATTAACAGTGCGAATAACACCGTTCTATTCTAAATAAGAATGATATGTATTAATAATGTTTTAATTAAAAATTCTAAACTTTAATTAAATTCATTATGAACATCTCTTTTTGATTATTATCCTTAAACATTATCCTCTCACATATAACACTTATATACAATGTGTCACATAAATAATTATGAAATTTTCATTTAATATTCATAAATATATACACATAAAATAATGAATAAACTTTTTTATTAAATAAATAACAAAAATCCTATCATATCTCATACTTTTAAGACTAACAACACAGAAGCAAAAGGGATAGAAGAAAAGCAGTAGAGCAATAAGTATACCAGGGTAATCTGAAAAATAAGCAGTACAGAAACAAACGGAGAAATCATAAAAAAAGAGAAAAAAATTCTGAGAGCTTTTTTCGTTTCTTTCCCAATTTTTTGAAAATTTTTTATACATTGAAATAGTAAAAATATCACAATTATATTTAGGCTCCGTTTGGTAATGCTTTTAGGAAGCTAAAAGCACTTTTTTGTTAAGCTAAAATTAAAAATAGTGTTTGGTAAACACATAAAAATAAATTTTTAAAAAAGTCAGAAGCAGTTGGAGCCCTGAAATCAGAAGCAGCTCACATGTTGCTTCTGATTTCAGATTGTCCAGGAATCCAAAATTTCATTAAATGAAATTTTGGTTATTCCCAAAATAACCCAACCTCTTCCTCGTCCTCGAGCACACTCTCAGCCGGACCCTGAAAACTCTCAGCCTCTCCCCCGGCTCGTGCTCTCTCGCTAGCCTCTCAACCTGCTCGATCTCTCGCCTCACCCCCCCACAGCCTCTCTCAGCCTCTCTCAGCCTCAACCTCGCTCTCTCAGCCAAAAAAAGTTTTCCTCCATTTATTTTTCTTCTCTCTCTCGGACTCCCTCTCTCCGTTTACCTCCTGCGACTGTCGGCGGCGGAGTCCCCAAAATCTCCGTTCGTCGCTGGCTGAGACCGGCGGATCTGCGGTTGGAGCTCGCAAATCTCTGCATCTGTAAGTGCTCGATTTCTCTTTTTTTTTTTTTAATGTCGATTTGGTACGGATTGATGAACTTTGGGTTTTGATTTTGTCGATTTGGTGTTGGTGGTTTCGAATGTCGATTTGGGTTTCCAGATTTTGTACAAAATTTTGTTCTTCGATAGCCATTTGATCTCGTAAATTTTTTTCTCAGATTACTCCGAATCTGTTTTGTTGAGTTCCTGAAATTGGTAATCGCTGCATCCCATTGAGGTTGGTTTTCTTATTCTTTAGCTTGGTTAACTTCTGATTTTCGGATTTATATATGGGCTGGAACTCATAGTGAGGTTGCCTTATGAATTTGAATGACGGACTTATAACCTTGATCCACAGATGTACACAATTTTTCTAGTTTGGAACTCTGTCAGGTGTTAAATATCATCGAGATTTGGAAGAATGAAATGTTACAATGTGTTTTAGTGCACAACTTTAACTCAAACAGACGGGTAACTCATTTGCAGATTAAGCTTATTTGCTTTCTCATCTAAACAATACAGGTGAATAAAATTGAAGTCCAGTATGATAAAACTTCTAAACAAGTTGATGTCCAGGCTCTTAAAGAAACTCTCTGGGACCATATGCAACAATCTAATCAAGTTATTCAGGTATGCTATTCCACTGATAGCGTTGATTTTTGGTGAAGAAATATAAATGGTCCGAAAATTTAATATCTACTCTTAACCTGTGGTTTTCATTTTGAATTGCTTGATGATTGTGTCATTATATTCTGTCACGTAACTTCTATCTTTGAAAATCTACTCGTTCATGTTAATATTGATGTTTATCAACTTTTTTTTTCCCCGCATGATGAAATAATAGGCCACCTGGAGATGAACTTACAGCCTATTATCTATGTTATTTGATCACTAGATACAAGTTCATGTTGATATACGGAACTGCTGTATCCATAGTTTCATATAATTCATACATCGAACTGTATATTTTTATCATTGCCTACTAAGGCTATATATTTCATACATCGGGCTGGATAATTATAATATTAGGAGAGTAATAAGTTCCAAGGATATTGTTACACGAAATAAAATAAAATAAAAAATCTCTGGATATTGATGGAAGTTTGAAGTTACCTTGGTGGTGAAATAACCCAATGATTGTTCAATTGATAGGGAAGGAAAAATTGCATCACGTCACTAAATAGCTTAGACATATTCTTTGTATATTGTTCATCCTGTCCGATTTGACACCAATGTGAAAGCCAAATTTTTCCACATTTGGTAGACGTAGGTCCAATTCTAACGCTGTCAATGCTTTACCGGATCTGCTACCATTATCTTTTGTCTCTAGCAGATAATGCGTTTGAAAGGGTCAGTTCTAATGCTTAAATTTCTATCTTTGTAAAAGGATCACGAAGAACCAATATCCTTCAGGAAAATATTGGCCAACTTACCTAGTGACTGCAGAGCCGCCGCAACTATCAACGATGTGTCCCCTTCTAATATATGCACAACTTGAGAGGTCTATGGATTTCTTATCTTAGAAGATCAACTAGGACCCACTTATAGATTCGTTTTTATGATTTGAGGGCACTGGCTGGATGGGTATCACATTCCCAGAGTAAGGGAGAGACTAAATGCCTTACAGATATTTGTAGTTTGATAGTTTGAGTGATGATGCAGGGATGTAACTATTTTTCTTTCTCATGTATCTCTTTATTCAACTGTCATCTTGTCATTCATAAAGGGACTAGGACAAACTTGTTTGGAGACATTTTGCAATTTTTTTTTTTTTTTAAATGATAAGAAGCTTGTATTTTCTTTCTTTTCTTACTTCCTAGTCTTGAGAAGCAAAACGTCAATTTTCCATCAAAAATATGAAAAGATCTTACATATATCAGGTTGTGGTCATTCTACAAGTAGATGTCGGTTTTTGTTTTTGTCATTTTTGCGTCGTTTTGAAGGTTGTGTTTTTAAATTTGATGTCGTTTTCCGGTTGATGTCTGTTTCAAGTTATTCTCGTTGTAGCTTGTCGTTGTTTTCAAGTTGATATCGTTTTGCATTTGTGTTTTTATTGTCTTTCTAAAGTGTTGTGTCGTTTCCTTTTCAAGTTGATGGCTTAGTTTAGTAATACTGTAGATTTTAAAAAAAGTGCTTGCAGAAGTTTCTTGCAGATTTTTAAAAAGAATCCCATTAAAATTAATAATTATGATATTTGGTTGCGTTAATAAAATTGACAATTTATCATTATGTTATTTTTAATTGTAATTTTATTGTGAATAAAGAAATGAAAAAAAGAGAATTAATTATCATAAATTTATTGTTAAAAAATTTAAAATTATAACATTATGTTTTTTTTTTAAGTTAAACAACTATTTTTAAATATCAAAAATAATTATATATATATATAAATTACATATTATGTCTATTTTGATCATTTTACATACCTACAGCAATTTCACCTCAAAATTTACCAAACGCTATTTACTGATTTTGAAACCAACACAACTATTATAATTATAATTTACCAAATACTCAGCCGCTTCTTAAAACAGCTACTTTTTTTTCAGCACAACTAAAAACATTTTTTTAAAAATTCACAGCATTACCAAACTAAGCTTTAATACTTCTGGAAGAAAGATAATACGAACTATAAAGGAACAGTGCAAAAAAAGCAAGCAAAGATTACAGCTCACCATGACATATCACCAAATCAATACATGCAAAAGAAATTTATCAAGACGAAACTGAGACGACTAAAAGTAAAGAGTGACACATTACCTCAGCAAATCTGACATGAGAAACATCTAGAAAAATCCAGCACTAATCTATGGAAATCAGCCACCAAAAAGACGCAGACAAAATTTAGCAATTATCAACAATTATTGAGGAAAAAAAAACTCAGCAAATTAACTAACACGGTAAAACTTATTTTTTTTCTGAAACCCCAAAAAAATATATATAGAAAACAAAATATACCAAATCCAAAACATCAACTCTACAAAAACTACAATCGAAAAAAAAAAAATCACTGAAAATCCCAAATCTAAACAACACAAAATCGACATTAACGAATAGGGGAAAAAAACCCACAACCCTCAAAAGGGAAAAGCACAACATGAATAAAAGCCCTAATCGAAAACAACAAATTGAAGACAGCAAAGGAAGAAAAAAGGCAAACGACAGAAGCTTGCACCGAACCCATCACCGACCCAAAACGGAAAAAATCAATGCAATGCAGAGACAAAAATGAAGAAAAACTAGTAAGAAAAAGAAGACTGAAAGAAACGACAAGAATAGTTACAAAAATGGAGAAAAAAACTGGTAACAAAAAAATGATAGAAAGTGGCGGACCCAGAACAATCGAGATAAGAAAGAAGCCCTTAGGCCTGCATCCCACACGAAATGACAAACAAACTCAAGCCCAAAAGCAACCATCAGAACAAACAATAAAGGACAAAAGAGTCAATACAAATTAAAGCAAACCAAAAAGACTACAAAGCCACGCACAGGAACTGGACGAAAGAAGAAAGCCCATGGGCAAAAAAAAAAGAAAAAAAAAAAGAGAGAATGAGAAAAATAAGTTAAAATTTAAGATGAATTAAAATTAATAGATTAATAGTTTACGTAAGTTAATAAATAAGTTAAATTATTATTTTTATTTATAATTTATCTAGTTATGAATCATAACTTGACAAGTTATTATTTATAATTATTTATAATTTATCTGATTATAAACCATAACTTGATAAGTTTATCTATAACTTATCTGATTATGAATCATAACTTGACAAATTATGACCTATTAATTTCTATAATTAAAAATTAATCTATATACTTTCTTAAGTTTTTCATATTAATCTATTTTCTACTATTTTTTAAAAAAAAAAAAACCACGTAAAAAAACAGTCATTTACCTCTTGATGAATAGTGAAAAATGTACTCTTCTTTACTAATATATTATAATATGAATAAGCTAACTAGCAAAAGTTTGTAAACACATAGAAATAAAATACATATATAACTACTTGACAATCTGTCAATTCATATATTCTTCTAAGATGATACACCACATTACCTGCCAATATTTAGGCCATAATAATATATAATATATTATCCTCCCAGCTAGATTTCATATATGGTTGAAATTTTTGGCCTAGATCTTGCGCGTTACATTAGCACGCTGATTATTATCGCAACTTGTGAAATCTGATAAATATGTTTACCTCGTCTCATAGTATGTACAATCTCTCACTTGAATCATATGTGACATCTGATAAAATTTTTAATATCCGTCTCCACCTTCTTTGACTTAGAAATTTGCTGGCAATACCCTCGTTAAGTTTAAATTGTGATTGCATAATTGATAATGAGATTACTTATTATTTAAATTGAGCACATCCCGTGGACATAATTGGCCTAATATGATTTCAGACTGAGAAATTCAACCTAATACTTATAATATGTGAAGTTTTGCGATTTGGAGTATAAGAAACATTCTCCAATACAATCATGTTGAAGACCTTGATGTTCGATGAGCCTGTATATATTATGTGTGTTCTCTAATTCTGTATTATAGCAAAGATGATGCCACTTGGGTGTGTATTTCAACGAGGCTGCTTATTTTGACCCATGAAATAAAATAAGTCAACCAGGAAAAGTTTCATTAGGAATTAGAAAGAAAATTTTCAACAAAGAAAGAAATTATGTTGAGCCCTCAATTAGTGGCGCTTGTTTTGGTTTACCCAATAGTGACCAAGATAAAAATTATAGCAAGAGCGGGTCAACGATTGGTTGCGGCGTAGGGTGGCATATGATTGCCATTGGAATTTCAACTAGTAATTGCACTAAATATTTTCCTTTACACATTCTGGGAAATTCGTAACATACGGAAATCTTATATATATTAATAGGATAGGATGCTGATACTAATTAAATTGAAAACAATAAAAAAATAAGAGAAACAAAAGATAAAAGAAAATAACACAAACCTACGCCCATAGATCAGGAGTATGATTTTCATTTTATTTATTGATTATTTATAATGCGGTTGTATACGGATATAAATGAGGATCATTCTCTAAAAGCATAAGGTATCAATTACTGATAATTCTTCCAAATTAGGCTAAGACTTCCAAATTTCTTTCAATCAAACTAATGACACCTAATTGACAACTAATTTACAAATCATCAAATAACTAGAAATCAATCCGCATGATTAACAAATCTCAAAAATTTTATCACTTGTCTGTTGAAAGTCAGTACTTTGAGCCGAGCAAGTCATTCATTATTGTGACTCGGCACTCTCATTCGCTTTTTGTGTTTCATTTGTCTTCACTACTGAATCTAATTTAGTCGAATACTCTTATATTTAGGGTCATTTACGATTATTTTAAAGTCCATATTAAATTAATTATTAAATGAAATATCTTCATTCAAAAAAAGGTCAGTAGTTTGACATTTTAATCCTTAATTTTTTTTGAATAACTAAACCCCTTAATTCACTCTCTTTTTTTTTTTTTTTTTTTTTTTTGCGACTCCTATGAACGATTGAAATGAATTACTCCCCCCTCCCCACCCCGGCAAACTATTAAAAATTTATGAATTCAATCGCCAATGACAAAAAATTAAATAAGTGAAATTGAAGAGATCAGGAAAGGATAAGAAAAACTCAAGGTAGTTTAGTTGGGATGGCAATAAAACAAGTTAACATTATAAATAATTATATAAAATATATATATATATATATATTTATTTGAATATCTAAGCGTAGGGAGGCAGGAGTTCTTCTGTCGTCCCGCTACGATTATGTGACAAGATTTTATCCCTATTTCTATCTCTATCTCTATTTTGTGAGACTCAAATTTTTTTTTTGTTCAATTAATAGTGATTGTATTATTTTAAATTGATGTATAATTTTATTATTAACTAGACGTTATCTAAAACAGAAAATGTGGGACTTAAAATTTAAATTCACGTAACGATATTGAGTAAGATCTGTATACTTAACAATAATGATTATAGAGATTTTTTAGTACGTCTGGCATACTGATAAATTAAATTTTTCTAACCGTTATATTTACGTATTTTTTTACTTTTATATAATTTTATGTAAATCTAACGGATAAAAAACTTAATATACAAGTGTACTGGCGTACCAGAAAAGTTCCTAATTGATTATATCATAATCAAATTTATCCAATTTTGGTAAATTCAATTAGATTTTTCTTTTTGCTGAAAAAATATATTCATTATTGGAAAACTATTCTTTCTGTTGACGACAACATTAATCCACATAAGTGTATACAATACCCAAAAAAAAAAAAAAAAAAAAAATTGATCCGATTCATCCCGACTCGTATGAGAGGGGTGTGGCCAGCAGTAATGTTTAGTTTTTTAAAATGAACAATGCTATTTGATACACATGGTGCTGAGCACCATCTAATAATAAAGAGTAAATTCTAAAGTATGGGTCTATAAATGTAATTTAGAGCCCATTTGGTTAGAGGATTCATTCTCTGATTCGAATCATGGTTCATGATTTGCTATAGTATTTTCTCTCACAAAAAATACGTAATCGAAAATGATTTCAATCTTATGGTTCTAATCCATGAACCAAATGGCCTTTTTTTTATTAATAATATTATTTAGCACCGGTAATGTTTCTAGACATTTTTCTTTTAAAATTTTCTATAAAAAAATGTGTCAACTCACATTACTACTATGGCAAAGTCACCTTACACTGAGTAAGGCGAACCGTACCCATTGACCTAAGGTGGCTCCTTTAGGCTGCATTTGGCATTGGTTCTAAAATGATTTTGTTTTCTGCATGACAATGAAAACGTTTTCATTTTCATTTTGGAATTATTTCTGAAAATGCGTTTGGTAGTTTTATTCAGAGATTGATTTCAGTTTTTAAAAAAACTGAAACTGCATTTGGTGGTTTAATTTTTGAAAACATGTAATAATATTTAAAATAATAATATATTAAATAAATAATATTATTAAATATATTAAATAAATAATATTATTAAATATATTAAAAAAACATGATTATATATATACATGAAAACTGGAGAGGAAATGGGAAGAAGGGTGGTTGGGGGGGTGGTTCGTTGCAGTTGAAGAAGAGCGGCGGCGGGGGAGAGGGCGGGTAGTCGGACAAGAGTGGGGGTGGCGATGCAAAGGACAAGAGGGGGGGGGGCGCAATCGAAGAACAAATGGCAGGGGGGGGGGGTAGTTGGACAAGAGTGGGGGTGGCGGTGGTGCGGTCGGAGAAGTGTTCGTGTGTGTGTGTGTGTGTGTGGGGGGGGGGCTGGGGGGGCAGCTGCAGAGGACATCGTCGAGCTCCCACTTTTCCCCTCCCTCAAACCCAGACCAGATATTCCTATTGTAACACCCTGAAGAATTAATTGAGATTAATTAAGGTAATTAAGATTATTAGTGTGCCTAATCTGATTTAATTAATTGAGTTAAATAATTCTAAGGTATTTAAATTATTTACAGTAATTTATTTTAATCCAGAAGTGTGTATGGGCGCATTTCTGGATTGTTATATTTTACACGTCATTTTCTTTTATTTTCCTTTTTCTTTTTCTTTTCTTTTCCTTCCTTTTCTTGTTCTCTCGTATGTCTCTCTCTCTCTCTCTTCTTTCTCTCTTACTCCTTTCTCTCTCTCTCTCTCTCTCTCTCTCTCTCTCTCTCTCTCTCTCTCTCTCTCTCTCTCTCTTTTGTCTCAAATCAAGACCGGATTCGAACCAAGAGTGATTTCAAAGAGTTTTCAACATCAAGAGAAGGATTCAAGGTAAGATTACTGAAACAACCTCTCTTGGATTTCAAGTTTTTCGGATTTAAAACTTACTTTGGGTTCAAAACGGATTTTTGATGATTTTCGAGTAAAACTAGAGTAGAAATTGGAGATCTTGGGTTCTTTGGACTTGTTTTAGGACCTAGAACCCGGATCTAGTGGTTGTCCCTTGAGATTTTGTGATTTCAGACTGGATTTGCAAGTTTTTGAACTGATTTCCACGAGTTTTCGCGAACTGAAGTTCTCCACCGGTCGACCGCATCGGTCGACCGGATCTCGTTATGGCCACCGGCCGACCGGACCGGTCGACCAGATGCACACCACCGGCCGACCGGTGGTGATGCACTCCTCTGTCTCCAGTCGACCGGTGTACGCGGGGTTTGACCCTGTTTGGCCTGAAATTGTCGTTTTGACCCCTGTTTTATGGGACAACCCAAATTAGCTTCATTTGGGAACTCGAGATGAAAGGATTAGTATCTTTAATCCCTGATTTGATATTTAAAACCCTTGGAATATAATTTGAAACATGAAAATGGATTAGGGCACACTAATTGGAAATCTTGGTATATGATTGAGATTGGATTACTTTAGGAATGAAAATTGATCCTAAAGTGCTACCTTGTATCAGTGATCGCTGAGGATTTAGACTGAAGGGGCTTGAGGAAGCGGAAGTCGGAAAACGCAACGCTAGTCCCAGGTTTGATTGTGCGAGGTAGGATTTCTATTCCTTTTCCTTGTGAGCCTGTTTTCGAAAAGCATTTTGGCCTTGAAAAATGTTTTAAAGAAAGGGATTGGTTTGCGAAAGAAAAATGTTTTAAAAACCATGGCTTGTTAGTTTATAGAAATCCTTGGCTTGTCCTGTCCATGGAATCCATAGCTTGTCTAGTCATGGAACCTCATGGCTTGCCTAGTCATGGGGCCCGCGACTTGAGTAGTTCGTGGGGTCATATGAACGATTTCATAATGTTAAATGAATGATTTCTTAAGATAAGAGATCTTGTGAACTGGTAATAAAGTCTATTGTTGTAAGCCTAGATAGGATGCGGAGAGTGCATTCTCTGGGGCAGAATCCAAAACCGGTCCGGTAGGCGAGGCACTTGGTAAGGTGAGTAATTTGTAATAATTACTCGCTGAAGCCTGTAATACGGTTAGTTTCTGTTATATTTCCTTTGAGAAAAAGGATGTGAGGTTTTGGCTGTTCTGTCGGGGCTGAATGTCTCATTTTATTCATTTACGTGTTTATTTATTTATTCATCTATTTTAATTATTTCAAATTATATCCTACTGGGCCTTTCGCTCACGTTTTATGTTTTAAATGTCACACCCCTCCCAGGAGATTCGAGGAGTGGTGCATCGTACTTAGGTCATGCGACGGATCAAGCAAGTGAGGATTGCGTTCACCCTCTGTTGTAAAATGTAAGGACTTGAGAAAAGTTAGGTAAACTTATTTAATATTTGGATTCACTAGACTGTGGATGATGTCTGTTGTAATTGATTATTTACATGAGCATGTATGCACGATCTCAGATGTCCCAGGGGTGGAGCCCCTGTGTCGAGGCTCCCTGGGTTATGTAATTTGTTTATACTTTAATGTAGCTATGTGTGGGACCCGGTTGGGGATCTGCTTTATTAATCCCTAATCGAGCTCCACGTCACCCACCCCGTTTGGGGGGCGTGACAGAGTGGTATCAGAGCTTTAGGTTAAGAAC
Source organism: Morus alba (assembly GCA_012066045.3). Classification (NCBI taxonomy): domain Eukaryota; kingdom Viridiplantae; phylum Streptophyta; class Magnoliopsida; order Rosales; family Moraceae; genus Morus; species Morus alba. Next base: position 20,524,316 of record CP050225.2, on the reverse strand, counting down.
CCCAGGATTGTACATACATGTGTGACATCTGTTATCCACTGAACAGTCTAGTTTTATTTCAGTTGAAGGAAATGACGCCTCGCCGCAGACTAGGCAACCAGCCGGAACAACCGAATGAAGGATTCTTTGATGCCATGTATGCTGCCTTTCAAGGCATGGCCACTAGAGCTCGGAGTGAGCGACTGGCTGAGGATTGGAAACAAGGATATTTCTGGAATTCAAAGTAGCGCCTATCCCCTAGTTTAACAAAGAGGAGGACCCCAGAAGTTTTGAAGTTCGGATTGACTCCATAGTCAAGCACTTGAGTACTATGGGAATCCCGGATGAATACTTTGGGTGGAATTTACGGTGTACAAGATGGAAGGATTAGCAAACACTTGGTGGAAACAGGAGATCAAGAGGAGAATGGATGTTGCGGTATGACCCTATTTTCAATCACAAGGTGATGTTTAATGACCAAAATGTTCATTTCCCTCCGAGCTGTTTTGGAAGAAAAAGCACTGAATTCATGTCGGAGCCTTGAAAGAAGGTGACATGTCTGTGAGGGAATATGAGGCTAGGTTTAATGACCTATCCCGGTTTTTCCATCTCTAGTGGAGTCTCCCAATCCCTCGTGAACACATGAGATGTCTCAAGTTTTTATTAGGGGCCTCAAGAACAAGTTTTTGACCGGTGTGAGGAGATCCTTGGTGGCTCTAAGACTTAGGAACTTCCGGGATTTGGTAGTTTTTGTTTTGCTACAAAGGTGGAACAGATAACCTGGCCTATCGTCAAAGTAAAGAAGAAGAAGCGGGTCGAGGAATCGTCATTCGTAGACCCTCCATGGTTTCCCGAGACTGCAACTACTGGGTTAGACCACAGCCGAAGTGGTAGAAGACACCGTTTTCAATCATCCATGATTTATGGTTGGGGAGATGGAGGTATTCAACAAAACCGACGGTTTTGAGGATATTCCAATTTGAGTTCGTCATCAAGAGGAGTCTTCTACCTCACTTGAAGATGCCTCCAAAATTACGACAAGGCCTGTGTCAAGACCATTGGTGACGGGTGTCAAGGGCCAAATTGTTGGAGGAAAACCGTTGTTTGTTACCCAATAATGAGCAGTTAACCGGCCATGTCTTCCAACAACCTCAAAGTAACACTTCCAAAGCAGAAAAAGGACCATTTCCACAAAGACATAACCCGTCAGAAGATTCTAGTTGTAAAATTCAATCGCATGGTGGGGGACATCATAGCCTTGAATCCTCCCAAGCACCAAAAATGGCTCGAGTCCCACCAATCTTTTTTAAGAGGACTTGTCGACGCAAATGCATCCCAAGACCGCACAACAAAATAAAACAATAACATGAACAAGAAAATAGGGGAGAGGCTCAACGGCCTAATGTTTGGTGACAAAGGAAAGGGAAAAGTACAGGGACAAGCTTATACCGGCAGGAGGCAGCTCGAGGTCGGACCAAAGAACGCAGGGTTGAGGGTATGATTCTAATCTCTCATTCTTTTGCTCACGTGTTATTTGATACAGGTGCCACACACTCGTTTATATCAAGTTCTTTTGTTCGGACTTTGAAACTGAAATATGAGAATTTAGAAGTCCCGATGACTTTGAACTCCCCACTAGGGTGTGTGGAGGTGATCAGTGTGTGTAAGTCATGTGAAATCACGATTGGTGGTGAGCGATTGAGAACAGACTTGATTATCCTTCCGATGACCCTGTTTGATGTGGTGCTCGGAATGGATTGGCTGTCAAGGCGCGGTGCAGTTGTTGATTGCTACCGTAGGAAAGTGACCTTGGTAACGGATTCTGGAACAGTGATTGCTTATCAGGCAGAGATGAACCCAGTCCTTGGGAAACGACTGTTGAAGTACATCGTTGGGGGAGGGAAGAATCTAGCATGTTTCTTCTCCCTTCTTGCCTTAGAGGGTGAATCTGAAGTGATCAGAGATAGTGCGAGAATCCCTGTGGTGGATGAGTTTGCAGATGTATTTCTTGAGGATCTACCGGGCTTACCGCCGGATCGGGAGATTGAATTCTGCATTGATTTGGTTCCGGGAATGACACCTATCTCCATTCCTCCATACCGGATGGCTCCGGCAGAGATAAAGGAATTAAGAACACAACTTGAAGAGCTGGCAGAGAAGGGATATATCCGGAATAGTACTTCCCCTTGGGGTGCACCGGTGCTATTTGTGAAGAAGCACGACGGATTTCTTCAGTTGTGCATTGACTACCGACAATTGAACAGGGTAACTGTGAAGAATAAGTACCCACTCACATAATAGGATGAGGATCGATGAATTGTTCGATCGGTTGGGTGGATCATTAGTTCTACTCTAAGATTGATTTGAGATCCGGGTACCATCGGGTTGAAAATCGTGGGAGGAAGACGCGCCTTTTATTTTGTTTTATTTTATTACGTTGCAGATAAAGTTTTACTTTAACCTCGGTATGGGCACTTCGACTCACCTTATACTCGTAATGCCGTTTATTGACAAATGCCCCGTTTTGGCATTCATGGATTTGATGAATCGGGTTTTTCGTACATCGTGATTTGGATCGGTTTTTGATCGCCTTCATTGACGACATTTTTGTTTTACTGTTTTACGAAGACTTGGGAAGAACATCCTCGCAAAGACCTTAGAATTGTTCTTCGTGCTTGAGAGATCGTGAACACCAATTGTATCCCCACCATGGTTTCCCGAGGAAGTGCAACTACTAATCTTCCTCGACGGGTTAGATGTAACAAGAATGAAGTTGCTTGGTCATGTGATTTCACCAAGGAATTTCATGGAGAGATCCTTCCAAGATTGAAACCGTGCTACAGTGGGAAAGGCCAAGAATGTGGCCAACAAATTTGAAGTTTTCACGGACTCGCCAAGAGGAGTATTACCTCACTTGAAGACTTTGTAAAGGATTTCTCAAGTATCGCTGGACCGATGACTCGTTGACTAAGAAAGAAGTCGATTCGAGTGAGATGTTTAATGTGAACATGCCTTTTAGAATTGAAGGTGAGGTTGATAAGTGTACCGATTCCGACGATCCCTAATACCGGGGAGCCAACACGAGGTGTACTCAATGAGTCTCCCCGGGGGTCCCCTTGTCGTTGTGTCTTGATGCACATCTATGAAGACCCGTGTGTAGCTTTTACGATCTCGCCAACCTTCGAGACCGCATGAGCGGAACTACCCCACACATGACTTGGAGTTAGGGTGTAAAGAATCAATATTTGCTCAAGATATGGAGATGTTATTCTATGGGGCAAGGTTTCGTGTCTTCTCGATCATAAGAGTCCCAAGTACTTGTTTACTCGTAAAGATCCGAACCTCAGAAAGGAGATGGGTTTTTCGCCCCCGCATGGAAGATTATGACTTCACTCTACAAAGATTTTGAGTTTGGGAAAGCTAATGTGGTGGCTTTTAGATGCCCTTAGCAGAAAAACGTCTGTGACTGACGTCATTAGCTTTGGAGGATTGGAAGAGGATTGAAGTAGTGGGTGAGCATGATCTTCATACCATGAGGATTATAACCAGATTGTGGTGTATAATCCGATCTCCACCCCACTCTTGTGCAACAAGTCAAAAGCAGAATCAATGGCGTGATCCACACCTCCAAGGAATTTGGATTCGGATCCGAATGGAGAACAATTTGAGGATTGGAGAATCCATTTGAGGATGGAGCCTTGTATTTCATAACAACCGCCTCATTGTTCCTAAGGCGGGAGAGGTAAAGAAGATGATTCTGCATGAAGCCCACAAATCTAGGTACGCATTTCATCATCCGGTAGTACCAAGATGTACCAGGACTTGAAGAGACAAGATTGGTGGAGAGGCATGAAGAGAGATGTTTGTGAGTACATCTCGGAATGCGTGACTTGCCTCTGAAAAAAAAAGCCGAGCACTAGAAGCCAGCGGAGAGTTGCAACCTCTTCCCCGTCCCTCGAATGGAAATGGGAGCACATCACGATGGATTTTCCGATGGGACTACCGAGAACCGAGTTGAAGCACGATGCCATCCGGGTGGTGGTTGATAAAGTTGACAAAGTCCGCCAAGCACTTCACATCGTGAAGTTACACGGGTGCCATTGTCTATCACGCCCGATCGTGACACGCGCTTTCAATGCAAGGTATTGGAGAAGTTTCCGAGAAGCCATGGGAACAAAATTAAACTTCAAAGATTGAAGATTTCATCCTCGCACGGATGGACAATCTGAAAGAGTTATTCAAATTCGGAGGATATGCTTTGTGCTTGTGTTCGGATTTTATGGAACCGAAGAAATACCGCACCTCACTGAATTCGCATACAATAACAAATTTATCGTGCCAAGATTTCGGTATGGCACCATTTGAGGCGTTGTATGGTCGTCCTTATAGGTCACCTGTTTGTTGGTTGGAACCAGAGGATAGACTTACAACTGGACCGGATGTCATTCAAGAGAACAATGAGAAGATAGCTGTGATTCGAGAACATCTATTGATAGCTCAAAGTCGTCAGAAAAGTTATGTTGACAGGAGGCGTAGACCTTTAGAATTCCAAGAAGGTGACTTTGTGTTGCTGAAGGTTTCCCCATGCAAAGGAGTTGTTCAGTTCGGTGTGAAAGGGAAGCTTGCACCGAGGTATGTGGGACCATTCCCGATCGTGCAACGAGTCGGAGTGGTGGCGTACCGGTTGGCTTTACCGCCTGAGTTATCTCACGTGCATGATGTGTTTTATGTCCCCATGCTTCGGAAATGTCAACCTGAGCCGGAAGCAGTAGTACAATGGTTTGACATTCTGATATAGTATGATGCGTCTTACGAGGAGGCACCAGTTCAGATTCTTGACAGGAAGATGAAGAGTCTGCGTCATCGCGAGATTCCGTTAGTGAAAGTACTGTGGCAGCACCATGGCATTGAGGAAGCAACATGAGAGCTTGAAACGACGATGCAGGAACGTTATCCGCATCTGTTTGCACTTTGAGGTGAGTTTTAATTTCGAGGACGAAATTGTCTAAGGGGGGCGGAGCTATAACACCCTGAAGAATTAATTGAGATTAATTAAGGTAATTAAGATTATTAGTGTGCCTAATCTGATTTAATTAATTGAGTTAAATAATTCCAAGGTATTTAAATTATTTACAGTAATTTATTTTAATCCGTATGTGTATGGGCGCATTTACGGATGAACATTATATTTTTTACGTCATTTTCTTTTATTTTCCTTTTTCTTTTTCTTTTCTTTTCCTTCCTTTTCTTTTTCTCTCATACTCTCTCTCTCTCTCTCTTCCTTTCACTCTTACTCCTCTCTCTCTCTCTCTCTCTCTCTCTCTCTCTCTCTCTCTCTCTCTCTCTCTCTCTTTTGTCTCAAATCAAGACCGGATTCGAACCAAGAGTGATTTCAAAGAGTTTTCAACATCAAGAGAAGGATTCAAGGTAAGATTATTGAAACAACCTCTCTTGGATTTTAAGTTTTTCGGATTTAAAACTTACTTTTGGTTCAAAACGGATTTTTGATGATTTTAAAGTAAAACTAGAATAGAAATTGGAGATCTTGGGTTCTTTGGACATGTTTTAGGACCTAGAACCCGGATCTAGTGGTTGTCCCTTGAGATTTTGTGATTTCGGACTGGATTTGCAGGTTTTTGAACTGATTTCCGTGAGTTTTCGCGAACTGGAGTTCTCCACCGGTCGACCGCATCGGTTGACCGAATCTCGTTATGGCCACCGGCCGACCGGACCGGTCGACCGGATGCACACCACCGGCCGACCGGTGGTGATGCACTCCTCTGTCTCCGGTCGACCGGTATACACGGGGTTTGACCCTGTTTGGCCTGAAATTGTCGTTTTGACCCCTATTTTCGGGGAGAACCCAAATTAGCTTCATTTGGGGACTCAGGATGAAAGGATTAGTATCTTTAATCCCTGATTTAATATTTAAAACCCTTGGAATGTAATTTGAAACATGAAAATGGATTAGGGCACACTAATTGGAAATCTTGGTATATGATTGAGATTGGATTACTTTAGGAATGAGAATTGATCATAAGGTGTTACCTTGTATCAGTGATCGCTGAGGATTCAAACTGAAGGGGCTTGAGGAAGCGGAAGCCGGAAAAGGCAACGCTAGTCCCAAGTTTGATTGTGCGAGGTAGGATTTCTATTCTTTTTCCTTGTGAGCCTGTTTTCAAAAAGCATTTTGGCCTTGAAAAATGTTTTAAAGAAAGGGATTGGTTTGCGAAAGAAAAATGTTTTAAAAACCATGGCTTGTTAGTTTATGAAAATCCTTGACTTGTCCTGTCCATGGAATCCATAGCTTGTCTAGTCATGGAACCTCATGGCTTGCCCATCATGGGGCTCTTGACATGAGTAGTTAGTGGGGGTCATATGAACGATTTCATAATGTTAAATGAATGATTTCTTAAGATAAGAGATCTTGTGAACTGGTAATAGAGTTCTACTGCTTTGTAAAGCTAGATAGGATGCGGAGAGTGCATCCTCGGGGTAACCCGAAACCGGTCCGGTAGGCGGGCACTTGGTGAGGTGAGTAATTTGTACTAATTACTTGTCAAGCCTGTATGTCTGATTAGTTTCATTATTTTCCTTTGAGAAAAAGGATGTGAGGTTCCGGCTGTTCTGTCGAGGCTGAATGTCTCATTTTATTCATTTACGCGTTTATTTATTTATTCGTCTATTTTAATTATTTCAAATTATATCCTACTGCGCCTTTCGCTCACGTTTTATGTTTTAAATGTCAAACCCCTCCCAGGAGATTCGAGGAGTGGTGCATCGTAGCTGGGTCGTGCTACGGATCGAGCAAGTGAGGTTTGCGTTCATCCTCTGTTGTAAAATGTATGGACTTGAGAAAAGTTAGGTAAGCTTATTTAATATTTGGATTCACTAGACTGTGGATGATGTTTGTTGTAATTGATTATTTACATGAGCATGTATGCACGATACTGTATGTCCTGTGGGGTGGAGCCCTGTGTGTCAGAGGCTCCTGGGTTATGTAATTTGTTTATACTTTAATGCAGCTAAGTGTGGGACCCGGTTGGGGATATGCTTTATTAATCCCTAATCGAGCTCCACGTCACCCACCCCGTTTGGGGGGCGTGACACCTATCCTCGCTCCACCGCAGCTGCCGCCACCATTGTCGCAGCTGCCGCAGTTGCCGCCACCATCACTGCAAGCCCAATGCTCTCTGGTGCTCGGCGCCGTTGTTCTTCGAGCGGCACTATGTTGGCTCACCGAAGTCAGATGACGTCATCGAGCTCCTGCTTTTCCCCCCTCTCTCTCATCCTCTTCCCCGGAGCGATCCTTCCATTGCAGATCTTCAAGTTCCAGTACCGGATGATGGTGCATACTCTAGTCTAGACCGACCTCCGCTTCGGTGTCATCTTCTCCGACTATCACGCCCCCAAACGGGGTGGCTGACATTGAGCTCGATTAGGGATTAATAAAGCAGACTTCCAACCGGGTCTCACACTTGACTGCGTTAAAATATAAATAAATTACAGAATCCAGGAGCCACTGATACACAGAGCACCACCCCACAGGACATACAGTATCATACATACATGCTCATGTAAATAATCATTACAACAGACATCAACCACAGTCTAGTAAATCCAAATATTACATACGTTTGCAGAATTCTCGAATTCCTTACATTTATTCAAAAGGATGAACTCAATCCTCACTTGATCTAACAATAGCAATCTTCTGCTACCCCGCACCACTCCTAGAGTCTCCTAGGAGGGGTTTAATACATTTAAAATAAAAAACGTGAGCGAAAGGCCCAGTAGGATAAAATTTGAAACACTTAAAATAAATGAATAGATAAATGAATAAGTAAATAAAATTAGACATTCAGTCCCAAAAGAACAGTCGGAACCTCACATCCTTTTTCTCAAAGGAAATATAACTGAAAATAACCATATTACAGGCTTCAGCAAGTAATTAGTGCAAATTACTCACCTAACCAAATGCCTCGCCTACCCAGACTGAGTTTCAGGTTTTTCCCCTGAGGATGCATTCTCCGCATCCTATCTAGGCTTACAGCAATAGGCTCTCTTACCGGTTCACAGATCTCCTATCTTAAGAAATCATTCATTTAACATTATGAAATCATTAATATGACCCCACGAACTACTCAAGCCATGGGTCCCATGACTGGGCAAGCCATGAGGTTCCATGACTAGACAAGCTATGGATTCCATGGACAAGACAAGCCATGGATTTCCATAAACTAAACGAGCCATGGTTTTCAAAGAGTTTTTCTTTCGTAAACCAATCCCTTTCTTTAAAACATTTTCAAGGACAAAATCCTACCTCGCACGATCAAACCTGGGACTAGCGTTGCCTTTTCCAGCCTCCACTTCCTCAAGGCCCTTCAGTTTGAATCCTTAGCGATCACTGATATAAGACAACACTTTAGGATCAATTCTCATTCCTAAAGCAATCCAATCTCACATATGTACGAAGATTTTCAATTAGTGTGCCCTAATCCATTTTCATGTTTCAAATTCCATTCCAAGGGTTTTAAATCTCAAATCAGGGATTAAAGATGTTAATCTTTCCATCCCATGTCCCCAAATGAAGCTAATTTGGGTTCTCCCTGAAAACAGGGGTCAAAACTGTTGGGAATAGTGTCCTGAAAGCATGAGATGTAAAAGGATATTTATTATTTATTTAATAAAATAGTTTATTCATCATTTTATGTGCATATATTTATGAATATTTTATGAATATCAAATAAAATTCCTTGATTATTTATGTAACCTTAAACATGGTATATAAGTGTTATATACAAGAGGATAATGTTTAAGGATAATAATCAAAAGTAACTGTTCATAATGAATTTAATTAAAGTTCGGAATCTTTAATTAAAACATTATTAATACATGTCATTCCCATTTAGAATGAAACGGTGTTATCCGCACTGTTAATATGGCGAGATATTGAATGAGTGTATTTCGCATAATGAGATTATGTGGAACATGGACGCAGACACAATATGAATTTCTAATAATTTCCGTTAAGCATAGAAATTCTAATTGAGTCTACCGATGGTCATATATAGAATGATCTTAATCCTGAGTTCTTAACAAACTCCTATTTATGGATTTATGTCTTTTGATTTACTCGCACGGATTCAAACCCCGAATCATATTCCTTGTATTTTGGAGACATAATGAAATAGGTAGCGGGAATGTTATTATACGAGATGGAATCCATTCCTTCTTGAGAGAGAAGCCTCCAAATAATTCTCTTGAGTGTTGATTCGGTACTTGGATTAGTAAGAGCCTCCTTTTGTTCATGAATTTGTTTTATGAATCACTATCCATTAGAGAATCAATGGTACTCAAGGATAAAGATGTAATTAGAGAGGTTAACGGATTCTACCCCGACTCTAATTATGAATTATTTATGGAGGATCGATCTATATGCAATGACTATATCAAATGGACACTTCACAGCTTTAGAAGTAATTAATGTCTATAATTCCGAGAGTGCAATTCCAAGTTTATAGTGGAGTAACTATTGAATTAATAGAATTAATTAATTAATTAAAGTGTTTAATTAATTATTAATTTTATTGAGCTCGAATTATAGGTCCATTAGTCCCCGTAAATTCTACCGGACACAAAGGGCAAAATGGGAATTTTAGAATTACGGAATTCTAAAATTAAATACTCAAGAATAATTAATTGAGAATTAATTATTATTTAAATAATGAGATTATTTAAATTTGAATTTGAACATATCTAGATTTATCCATTTAAACTTATTTGATAAGTTGTTCAATTTAGAATTCAAATTAATTTAAGTTTGACTTAAATTCTCATGGAATCAATTAAAATTGAACTACTTGGATAATGGATAAAATATCTTCCTTCCTTATCTTATTTAGGTGCCACACACCCAAAGGGATAAGGGAAGGGATTTTTTGTTCCAAATTCAAAATTGGAGATAAGGATTTGATCCTATTTTGAAGTTTGACTTCTTCTCTTTAAATATGAGATAAATGAAAAATTGTGAGACAATTTTTGAAACTTTTTCAGCCCTAGTTCCCCTAGTGCTGGCCGAAATTCCTCATAGCAAAGAGAGAGAAAATATTTTTCTCCAAAAATTCCACATCGTGCATGCGTTGGTGTTTGTGGAAATTCGAGTGTTTCAGAAACCTATTTTGTCTCACGTGTGCCCACACACACGTCTACGTGGAATCAAGGAATTGACGTGGAAGACTTTGGTGTTCTAAACACAAAGCTTGGAGCTTGGACTGTTCGTGGTCAAAGAAAATCAAGATATCATCCGAGTCGGCTACAAGGTATTTTTTTTGGTTGATCCTTGAATCTTATAATTAATGAGATTAATTTATTGATGCATAAATTAATATAATCTATAGAGTATCTCAAAAGTTTTATGAAAATTTTTGTCATACACGATCCGCTATTCATTCCGTTTTGTTAATCGCCGAATTCGATTCGGCAACCAACAAAAACAACATTTTTCAGGCAAAACAGGGTCAAACCCGTGTGCACCGGTCGACCGGTGATAGAGCAGTGCAACATTACTAGTCGACCGGTAGTGTGCACACCAGTCGACCGGTCAGCCTGTATTCCGATTGACCGCACAGGTCGACCGGTGGAATCAGCTGTGCAAGAGAAGCTCGCGGAAACCAGTCGAAAAACCTGCAATCTTAGTTCCAAATCGAAATATTTCGAAGGAAAACCACTATATTCAGTTTCTAGGTCCTAAAACAAGTCCAAAGAACCCAAGATCTCCAATTTCTACTCTAGTTTTACTCAAAAACTATCAAAATCCGGTTTGGACCAAAAATAAGATTTGAAATTCAAAAACTTGAGATTCAAGAGAGGGTCTTTCAGTAATCTTACCTCGAATCCTTCTCTTAACGTTGAAAACACTTTGAAACTCGTCTTTGGCTCAAAATCCGTTTGATTTGGGTCACAAAACGGGAGTGAGAGAGAAAGAGAGTGAGAGTGAAGGAGAGAGAGAGAGTGCTCGGGGGAAAAGAAGGAGAAAAGGAAAAAAGAAAAGAAAAGAACATGTGTACAATATTTTAAAACTAAAGTCCAGAAATGCGCTCATACACACTTATGGATTAAAATAAATTACTGAGAATAATTTAAATACCTTGAAATTATTTATACTCTTATTTCAAAAACATTTATTAATCAAAACTCAATTAATCAAGTCAGATTAAGCACACTAATAATCTCAATTACCTTAATTAATCTCAATTAATTCTTCAGGGTGTTACACCGACGCCGTCTCCGGCACCGCTGACGTCGACTGCGTTGGCGAGGTCGTCAAGCACGAGCACCTCATCGACGACCGCTTCTTCCTAATCTATAAAGGCCAGGAGAAGGATCTAAACGTGTTCATGTACGAGGTGGAGTTGTACATGGAAAGGGGTCTCTGGTGGGCTGATGAGAGAAAAGGAAAACGAGGAGAAAATGAAAGCAATTTTTTTTGTGTTTTCAAATTTTCAGAAAACAACAAAAACGTTTTTTGTTTTTGTTTTGGAAAAAATTTTTACACCAAACGCGCTTCTGATACACGTTTTCATTTTTTAACCTCGAAAAACGTGAAAAATGAAAACGAAAATAGAAACAAACAAGGCCTTAATTTTGCTCAAAGTATTTTTTTTTTTTTTTCCATTTTTCTCTTAGATCGCCCCCTAACTTTTTCTATTTATATTATTTATATCAATATTTTAAATACATTTCAATTATACTCCAAAATTTAGCTATTGAGAATCTCTTATTTCAACCCTAAATTGCTAAATAGATTAATAATTAATGACACTATTATATAAGTTCACAATTTATGAATTGTAGACTTTTAAAGTGAATTAAACTCAAATAAAAGATTGATTTTTTTGAAGTAATTAAAAGATTAATTTATTTAATTAAAAACATATAAATAATAAAATTTATTGTTATAATTATAGCTAAAGTCTCCAATTTGATAGCGGATTGGAGCGACACACACACACACACATATATATATATATATATATATAAGAATATGTATATTTCTCTTAAAATATGTATATAATAAATTATAAGTATTTCTTCATTTTGTACATATTTTAAGAGGAAATATATATATTTTAAGAAAAAAATACACGTATTTAAAAGAAATATACATATATTGTTCCAATTTGATGCCGAATCAGAGTTAAATTCTATAATTATATTAATATTTTAGTGTAAAAATTTTGTTTCATTCACGCCCCATTAAAAAAAATTTCCGACTCCGCAGTACGCATGTCGTGTTTGACTATGAACTATGCCGTGATTTTGCCTAGCCACAAATAAAGCCGGTGATGATTTATTGGTTCTCATGTATATGCCAGCCGCGTCAAAGTAGGCAAGAAGTTGCGTCTCTTGATCCATACTCGTTGCTAAACTTGGCTTGTCCAACATATTTTTTAATTTTAACGCAAGGAACAGAGATTTTTGACAATTACATATTTGTTTCTTCTCAGACCATATAACTAAACAATGATTCACAACCACTACACAATTTCCATTTGATACTGACAGCTCAAAAATAAATAAATAAATAAATAAAACTGATCTCATAAAAGTGGCAGCAGTATACCATTAAGCTACGCACCTGTTGGTTCAACCATATTATCAACGTCATTGTCACTATAATTTTTGAGATTTGGTCTTTCTTTGTTTACTTTGCTACCCAGATAGTGGTTACGAATCTAAACTAAACCATCAATTCAAATGATTAAATACAACTATAAAAAAATAAAGGAGCAAGAGAAAGAGAAAGCATGGGCCCCCCAACATGTGCTGCAATAGAAGTTTAATAGAATTCAATAAAGTCTACTTTCAAAACAACTTTACATGGTCCTTTGTAGATGCTTACATATGTCCTCCCATGTGCCGTTGCTTGCATTTTCCAACCTCAACCCAACTCACCAAAAAAATAAAGGAATTGTTATTTTAGAATGTAATTTGAGTGTAATTTTTGAGTTAAATTTAAATTATAATTTAAATTGAAATTAAAATTTGAATAAAATTGAATAAAATTGAGTAAAGTTAAAATTTAAAAGAACGTGAACTTAAATAAAATTAAAATTTATCTTTTTTTAAATTTTATGTATAAAAAAACATGCCCGAAGTCAGTCATCTCTCTCTCTCTCTTCCACCTAATATCCAATCATCAACCTTTTCCTTATTTGTTTATTTATTTATTTTTTATAAAGGTCTATCAATGTTCTCTTTTGGTTAGAAGCAACCAATATCAGGCAAATATGGGATCCTAAAGAGCCTTTCATGTGTTGTATTTGAAAAAGACAACTGACAAAGTATGAGGGAGAAAAAGATGAAAAAGAAAATGTCTCGAGGGGAAAAAAAATGATTCACATGTTATGCTTGTACATTTATTCCGCCAATAAAATAAAAGAATATCAGAGAATGACCTTTTATAGCCATTTGTTCTTCTTTCTTGTTTGACACACCTCAGTGATGAGAAAATCAATCTGTTAGCTCAAAAGAATCAAGACCAGCAGAAAACTTTTTACAGATTCATCAGGTCTAGGAAAAGAAACATTGTGTAAAGAACAAAACAAAACAATGAATACAAAAAAAGAAAAAAGAAGAAAAAAAAAAAAAGCAATACTTGGGGGTGCTGATCCAATGGAATTCAGCCACTTGCCAGCCCATACGATCATTTTCTAGGCTTAAACTAAACTTGGCCTCTTTCTTTCTACTTCAGTAGTATATTGATCTCCAATTCTTGTCACCGGCAATCCGTTGAACTAAAAGAGTCTGCAAATCCATACGGCTTTGAAGGAATGCTAGATTGTGTTTGGGAGAACGTGTCGTTGAACATCGTCGAAGTTCCTTCATTGGCTTGCCATCTTTGTAAGGCTTGAGGGAGGCTCATGTGTAGGTCAATGCCATAGTTTTCTTCCTCTTCATGGCAGGTCGGTTTCCATTGTTCTACAAGTGGACCCAAGATGTTGACTGCATGCCCCATGTCCGGTCTCTGATATGGCTCACGAGCAGTACAGTGACCAGCCAACTCGGCCACCTTGTAAATGCTCTCCATGGTCTCTTCATCAGGATTTAGAGTATGATCCATTGCCTTTGGGATGTTCTCCTTGTTGATTAGAACTCTTCGGAACCATGTCACCAAATGAGACCTCTCATCTGGCACACTGTCATCTAGAGCTTTTCTACCGGTGATAAGCTCCATCAAAACCACTCCAAATGCATAAACATCCACTTTCGTTGTTACTCTTCCCGTAGCTGTTAAGAAATAACATGGAGATAACACAATTTAGTACTTGGAGCATTTGGAAACAAATATGTAAAACATTAACCCACACAGGAATGCCAAAACCAGAATTTAACCAAGATTGCAAACGATATAACCGACATAATTATTGCAATATCTTGTCCAAAAATTGTAAGTACCAGCTATACATGTAATTGAGTGTCATGTTAAGCAACAGTAATAAATCATGCATGAGATTACTATGGATGAAACCTATTAATGAAGTCCGATAATGTAATGTCATAATTATGAGTTAAATTAACAGGTGAGAAATATTGAACGCATAGGCTAGTTTACCGGCATACTCAGGTGCTAAGTACCCGAATGTTCCTGCCAACCTTGTCTCCACAGAATACTTCCCGTCCGGTGCATTTTTAACCAGACCGAAATCGGCAACCTTGGCTCTCATGTTGTCCCCGAGAAGTATGTTTGAGGGTTTCAAATCCCTATGAATAAAGCTTTGTTGAGCTAAGCTGTGCAGATATTCCACTCCCCTTGCCACATCCAATGCTATAGTAACCCTCTGCTTCCAAGTAAGAGGGGATAGCCCATTCTCACGCCAATCAAACAAATGCTGAGTCAGAGTACCTTGTGGCATGTATTCATACACCAAAAGCCTCTCATTGCCGTTAATGCAGTACCCCAAGAGTGCAACCAAATGTCTATGTCTCACTTTAGTGAGCACTGCGATTTCAGCCTGAAACTCATTCATTCCTTTGGTACCAACTGCGGCAGACTCCATCCTTTTCACGGCAATCTTAGTCCCATCGTGTAATTCCCCTTTGTAAACAACTCCAAAACCTCCTCTTCCTAAGATATTCTCTTCACTGAAATTGTTTGTCACTTGTCTAAGAACTTGTATCGAGATTGTAACGTTTCCGCCCTCGAAAACATGGAAATCACTGCGGTCACCGCTGTTCTGGCTTTGCAATTCACTCGGGACCCCATTATACCCATTTGTCCCACCCATCACATTAGTCTTAATTACCATCTCCTTGCCATTTTCAGGATTTTCTACTCTTCCAAACTTCTTGTGCCTATTCTTAACGTAACATTTGAATGACACAAACAAAACAACCAGAACAAAGATAATGACAGCAATTACTATACCAGCAATCATACCAACCGAACTCCGGTTACCGCTAGATGACCCAGCAGGGCTCCCAACAGGCGCGGCAGTGCCAGAATCCGAATCCGATGGACTCCCTCCACTTCCGGAGCTCGGGGTTTTCCCCAGCAAGAGATTCCCCGTGGTTGTCAGCTTCACTCTCGACGGGAATTTCGGAACGTCTCCGGTAAGATTATTGTTCGAAACATCAACAACCTGAAGCTGAGGCAATTGCGTCAAGCGATCCGGTATTGGACCGGTCAAATCATTATCGTTCAGCAACAAGTTCTTCAGCGAAGTGAGGTTTGCGAAAGCAGACGAAATCGTCCCCGTGAAATGCCGCTTCTGAAAATTGACAGTAATGACATTCCCGTCCGAATCGCAAACCAAAAAGCTCCAGTCTTTGCAAGCGTCATTCCCTTTCCACGAGTCGGCTAAGAGCATCGGATACCCCAAGTCTCCAGCAATCGCGATCAAAGTCGAGACCTGCGGATCGCAATCCCCTGCAGTGTCCTTGCAGAAACTGTTCGTTCCGGTGAGATCGACCTTAACGGACGACGAGAACGAAGGTTGAGGACCCTGCAACTTATTGTTCGCCAGAGAAACGTTTTGCAGGCTCGAAATCGACATCAATGTGCTCGAAATCACGCCGGTGAAGAGATTATCTCGCAGCTGAAGATCGAACAACGCGTCCAAATTCGACAAATCCGGAATCGGACCGGTGAACTGGTTCTTGTGGAGCCATACCTGGTACAGCTGCATCATGTTAGACAAAACATCGACTCGACCGGAAAGCCCTACCTGCTGATTGTTCAGCCATAAATTCCGAATTCCAGATACGGCGAAACTCGGAGGCAAAGAACCGTTGAGATTGTTGTAAGAAAGCCTCAAATCCTGCAAATTCGTAAACGAACCGAAGATGTCCGGAATCGGACCGACGATATTGCAAGAGCCGGCGTAAAGAGTTACCAGACTCGACGAGTCAGTGAGTTCGGCGGGGAAACTCCATGACTTGAGGTCCAAGTTCTGGCTCATGCTGAGTTTCTGCAAGCTGGTGAGTCCTTGGAAGCAGCCGGCGGGTACGGAAGTGAAATTGTTACTGTCAAGGTAGATCTCCTGGAGAGAGGAGAGGTTGGCTAGGGAAGGGAGAGCGCCGGAGAAGGAGTTTCCCTGGAGAGAGAGAGTGACGAGCTGCGAGAGAGAGTTGAGATCGGAGGGGAGTTCGCCACCGAGGGACTGATCGGCGAGGTTGATGGCGATGACTCGGCCGGAGTTGTCGCACTTCACACCCTTCCAACCCGTGCAGAGCTTGGAGGTGTCCGACCAGCTCGACGGCGCCGCGGGTTTGATGCCGGCGCTGAAGGCGGACATGACGGTGGCGTCGTCGGCGGCGGCGAGGAGGACGAGGAAGGTTATGAGGTGGAGAGAGAAGGCTAGGGTTTTGGGATGCCCCATTGTTGGCTGTGTTAGAGAGAGAAAGAAAAAGAGAGAGAGAGAGAGAGAGAGAGATGGAGGGGGATTAATGTGTGTTTTTCGTTGTTTTTCGTCCTGATGAGCTTTTATGGCTTTTGTGAGTTTTTGTACAGACAACAAGAAAACGTAGAAGGCGTTCGTGTAAGACGGATTTTGTTAGGGTCACATGCGGGTTTTTTGGAATTTTCCATTATCTAAAGAAGTGACATGTATAGTCCTCCTCCTCTCTTTCTTTCTTCTTCTTTTTTTTTTTTTTTTTTTTTTAATGTTAAAAATTTAAGAGCGTTTAGAATTTATTTTAAAATAATTTTATTTTTTATATAAAAATAAAAATAAAAATATGTTTAATCTTAGATATAAATTATTTTTAAGAATACGTTTAGTAATTTTATTAAGAAATTATTTTTAATATAAAAAAATTCATTAATGTCTCTCTTTACTTGAGAGAGGAGAAAACAAAAATAAAAAATGAAAAACAATTAAAAGTCATTTTTCATTTGTCTCTTATTTTACATTAAACCAAAAAATAGTTTTCATTTCCGTTTTTTATCTTTATTACGCCAAATGTTGTTTTAAAAGCATTTTCATTTTTTCTTTCTCGAAAACGTGAAAAACAAAAATGAGGTCAATTCCAAACACAATCTTAATTATTTTTTCATTTTTGTCCCTATGTTTTTGACTTTTTCTTTTACTTTTTGCTCTAAAACTTTATTTTTTTTTTTTCATTTTGGTTCCTACTTTATTTTTCTTTCATTTTGTTTCCTTTCATCTTAAAAATTATTTATTTTTCATTTCAGTCTTTTTTTGTCTTTTTTTTAATCTTTTTTTTTTTTTTTTACTTCTTGTTTAAAACTTTATTTTTTTTCATTTTATTTCCTTTTGAAAATTTTATATGCTTTTAAATGTGTCTGATTTTCAATACTTTATTTTAAAAAATTTTATTGTGACGTAGATTTTTCTTCCTCTAGGGCTCTACGCCTCATTTAATTATAACTATTATTTTTTTAATGTATGTATTTTCCTAATTTTTTTCTCTTGCATTATTTTAAAATGTGCTTTCTGTTGTACTTCAATCATATTTCTTTCATACGTGTTGGTGCTTACCAAAACTTAACACATTGATTACTTACAACGTGCATAGCACGTTAACTTCAAGTAGTATGGTAAAAACTAGTGCATGTTTCCCAATGTTATATTTAACCAAAATTACATCGAAATAAAATCAAGGTGGGTTAATTGTCTTCTATTTTAAGGTAAGACCATCCCCAATGTAAATACTAATGCCAATTGTATATTTAACATAAAAAATATAATATGGTATATTATTTTTATTTTTGCTTCAATGCATATTTGAAATGATAAAATTACTCTCTCCCATAATCATTAAGTTTTGAACATTGTAAAAGTATACTTGTTATTGATCCGAAAGAACACTTTCCGTAGAGAATACGGAATCGGTGCCGCCGCGAAGCCCCTTTCGAATCTCACGGTGTTGAACTAATGATGGAGACTAGTGGGTCGTATTGTCATATAACCCTCTCCCACTCATTATTTTGTGATAAGTGCACAAATTTGCACTTTTAATGTTCATAATTGTCAAATTATTTTATCAAATTTGTGATTTTAATTTCAAATATTCTTAAATTTAGAGAATTTAATTTTAATTGCATTTATTTTATTTTTCAGGTTTTTGAAGAAAACAATTGGATTTTGGCTAGTTTACCAAGCATAACCCAAAAGTTGAACCCAAAACAAGCCCAATTCCGCCCAAAGCCCATCAGCCTTCCGTCGAGCCGCGCCAGTTCCAGCCGCACCAATCACTTCCTGCCACGTGTCAACGTCTGACTTGCCGTAGCCGTGTGGGGCCCACCTATCCCCTCGTGTACGCATCACTCCGATTTTCGTTCTCTCTGCGTGGGTCCCGCCATGCAGCAGACCTCCAATAGTCTCTCGCCACGTGTCCCATAGGTCCTAGGTGCTCCCTCACACACGCGCGTTTGGTACGCAACTCCTTTCGCCTGGGCGAGTTCCTTCCATGCGAGCGTCTCTCTTCTTCCGCGTGGGTCCCGCGTGCAGCATTTTCCTCCCACAACTCACCACGTGTCCTAAGCTGTGCAGAACCTTTCCCTTCCACAAATCAGCGCGCGCCACGTATCCAAGGCAGAGCAACATTTCTTCTCTCTTCGTGTAACATGTGTCCCATCCGTATGGTATTCTCTAGTCAGCTTATCAGTTTGGTTCTGTTGAGTGATGGTTAATTTCAGCATTGAGTATCTGATTAAAGCCTTATAAATCCAATTTATTTGGATAAAACGTTCGTTTGTATTTTTTGCTGATTGCAACGTTTTTGTATGCCTAGAAACTCTATAAATAGGGGCATGTCAAAGTGTTTAGTGGTTAGTTTTTAGTTTAAGTTTAGACATTTTCTTCTCTTTGGTGATGTTAGAGAGAAACCTATATGTGAAGTGATCTTGAGTGGATTTTGATTCTCCATTTGTTCTTCAAAGTTTATATATTTGAGTAATTAATTTTCTTCTATCTTCTTCTAATTTCTCATATTGATATATTTTATTGTCAACTTTTATATAAATCTAGTCAAGCTCTTTTTATGTGATTGTTGCATGATACTATATATTGATAGATATTGTTTTATGAGTAGTCTTTTACTGCATTATTGCCAATGGTATATTGTCGCTCTTAGATTTCTCTTAAGATGATTTTTCCTAATACTAAACGTAAGAATTTTACTCACTCGAATACATTTTAATTCACATGTTCTTCAAATAAATATTTTCCGATTGTTAGTTTGGGATGTGAAACTTTCAATTGAGTAATCTTGAAGATCAAAATCCATTCAAGTGAACGAATCATATAGGGGAATCTCGATGCCTTACCAGTTTTAAATATAATTTTCTCCTACATTTTTTTTACACTTAAACTTCTCAACAAAAATTCCATTCTCTTTTATTTTTACTTTATTATTTATCTCTTAAAGCTTTTTATTTGCTAATCTTTTCTTGTTCAATTTGTCTCCTCCTTGTGGATACGACCGCCCTAACTGTGCTACCGCGACCGCTTTATTTTCAACACGTTTGGGCGTAATCATTTTGCAAATATGTATTTTGTTTGAAAAACATCTCATGATTTTCAAATCAAAAAATAAACAATTTATTTTTCAGATATGTGAAATTCAAAAATTTAACTCTTAAATTCAATTTCACATGTAACATTATTTTGCAAATCAATTTTGCAACTTAAATCATATTAAATCGATTTTCAACGCATGTTTCTTATTTTATTTTATTTTTCTAAAATACTTTTATAATAAATAAAATAAACAATAACGAATGCGCGTGTATACATGGCATGTTATATAACATATGAGTAGGCACATTATTTATAAATGGCATGTTATATGTATGAACATATAATATATAATTATCAACATAAAATATAAATATATGCAATCAACTATTGAGATGGATTTGACCGGGTCACATGAAAAAATAAATTACAACTCAATCGAATCGAATAAATAAATAATTACAAGAATTATATTCTTTCGTTACATCAATGGGTCTTCGATTATTGAATTCTTTATTCTTCGGCTTCATTCTTTGTCTCCGGGTTGGATTTCATCTTCCTTGGGATCCGAAAATTTTTCGGGCCCGTCGACACGCATTACAAGGGTTTCAGAAACCTTCGGGTCCATTAGGAATCAAATCCCGAACTTGGGCCGCCAGTCGCGCTGGAGCGTGTTGGGCTGCGGCTTGGCCGCGTGTTGGGCTGCGGCCTGGGTCGCGCCCTGGCCGCGTCCTAGACGCGCGCTAGGCTGCATCCTGGCCGCGCGCTGGGGCGCGTTGGGATGCGCAGGGGTGCGTTGGGCACGCTGAGGCACACAGGGGCACACTGGGGCTATTGGGAATAGTGTCCTATAAGCATGAGATGTAATAGGATATTTATTATTTGATTAATAAAAGAGTTTATTCATCATTTTATGTGCATATAATTATGAATATTTTATGAATATCAAATGAAAATTCCATGATTATTTATGTAACCTTAAACATAGTATATAAGTGTTATATACGAGAGGATAATGTTTAAGGATAATAATCAAAAGTAATTGTTCATAATGAATTTAATTAAAGTTTGGAATTTTTAATTAAAACATTATTAATACATGTCATTCCCATTTAGAATGGAACAGTGTTATCCGTACTGTTAATATGGTGAGATATTGAATGAGTGTATTTCGCATAATGAGATTATGTGGAACATGGATGCAGACAAAATATGAATTTCTAATAATTTTCGTTAAGCATAGAAATTCTAATTGAGTCTATCGATGGTCATATATAGGATGATCTTAATCCTGAGTCTTAACAAACTCCTATTTATGGATTTATGTCTTTTGATTTACTCGGTACGGATTCCGAGACCCTGAATCCTATTTCTTGTATTTTAGAGACATAATGAAATAGGTAGCTAAGAATGTTATTATACGAGATGGAATCCATTCCTTCTTGAGAAAGAAGCAGATAAATAATTCTCTTGAGTGTTGATTCGGTACTTGGAATAGTAAGAGCGCTCTGGTTCATGAATGTGTTTTATGAATCACTATCCATTAGAGAATCAATGGTACTCAAGGATAAAGATGTAATTAGAGAGGTTAACGGATTCCACCTGACTCTAATTATGAATTATTTATGGAGGATTGATCTATATGTAATGACTATAGCAAATAGACACTTCGCAGTTTAGAAGTAATTAATGTCTATAATTTCGAGAGTGCAATTCCAAGTTTATAGTGGAGTAACTATTGGAATTAATAGAATTAATTAATTAATTAAAGTGTTTAATTAATTATTAATTTTATTGGAGCTCAGAATTATAGGTCCATTAGTTCCCGCGTCATCCTTGTAATTCTACCAGACACAAAGGGCAAAATGGGAATTTTATAATTACGGAATTCTAAAAGTAAATGCTCGAAAAATAATTAATTGAGAATTAATTATTATTTAAATAATGAGATTATTTAAATTTGAATTTGAAGATATCTAGATTTATCCATTTAAACTTATTTGATAAATTGTTCAATTTAGAATTCAAATTAATTTAAGTTTGACTTCCCTATCTAATATTGGCGCCACACATAGGGATAAATCCTAGGAGGGTGGCCGGCCATTAAGTGGATAAGGGGAAGGGATTTTTCGTTCCAAATTCAAAATTAGAGATAAGGATTTAATTTTATTTTGAAGTTTGACTTCTACTCTTTAAATATGAGAAAAATAGAAAATTGTAGATACAATTTTGAACATATTTTCAGCCCTAAATTGAGTGTGGCTGAATTTTCTCATAGAGGAAAAAAGAGAGCAAAATATTTTTCTCCAAAAATTCCACATCGTGCATTCGTTGGTGTTTGTGGAAATTCGAATGTTTAAGAAACCTGTTTTGTCTCACATGTGCCCACACACACATCTACGTGGAATCAAGGAATTGACGTGGAAGACTTTGGTATTCTAAACACAAAGCTTGGAGCAAGGTCTGTTCGTTGTCAAAGAATTCAAGTTATCATCCGAGTCGGCTTCCAGGTATTTTTTCAGTTGATCCTTGAATCATATAAATTAATGTGATTAATTTATTCGTGCATAAATTAATATAATCTATAGAGTATATCAAAAGTTTTATGAAAATTTTTGTTATACACGATCTGCTATCTACC
This sequence comes from Morus alba, assembly GCA_012066045.3. Taxonomy (NCBI): domain Eukaryota; kingdom Viridiplantae; phylum Streptophyta; class Magnoliopsida; order Rosales; family Moraceae; genus Morus; species Morus alba. The sequence continues at coordinate 20,501,711 of CP050225.2, read as the reverse complement.
ACTCTTCCGCCGCCGAATTCGATTCGGCAACCAATAGGGGTGCGCTGGGGCACGTGTTCTGGCCGATTTCTGGGCTTCTTTGAAGGCTTCAAACTTGATCTTCAAGGCCTCCCTTTTGATTCAAAATCAAAAACCCTAATTCTACCCAAATCCTAGAATTACAATAATTCTAATCCCGTATTAAATTACAAATAATTTATTAACAAATGAATATAACTGATCCGTAGAACCATATAATTAACGATCAAATCTACCATCCATACATTCATCATCATGAATAAAAAATAAACATCCATAAATGCAAGTGCCTACTCATCACATACATACATAATTAAATATCACATATTTAATATCAATTATGATTATCAAATAATCGAAGCATAAATTAATATTGTCTATAGACCGCTCTGATACCAAATGTTGGTTGCCGAATCGATTTCGGCATTGGAAGTGTGGTAGGAAACAACGGATCGTCTATAACAATAATTTTCACAAAACTTTTGAGATACTCTATATATTATATTAATTTATGCATGAATAAATTAATCACATTAATTTATATAATTCAAGGATCAACCGAAAAAATACCTGGTAGCCGACTCGGATGAAAACTTGAATTTTTTGACCACAAACAGTCCTTGCTCCAAGCTTTGTGTTTAGAATACCAAAGTCTTCCACGTCAATTCCTTGATTCCATGTAGACGTGTGTGTGGGCACACGTGAGACAAATAGGTTTTTGAAACACTCGAATTTCTACAAACACCAACGCATGCACGATGCGGAATTTTTAAAGAAAAATTTTGCTCTTTATTTTTTACTATGAGAAATTTTGGCCACAACAAATTTAGGGCTGACTAATGTGTCAAAAATTGTGTTACAATTTTCTATCTTTCTCATGTTTATAGAATAGAAGTCAAACTTTAAAATAAAATCAAATTCTTATCTTCAATTTTGAATTTGGAACAAAAAATCCCTTCCCCTTATCCTTTTAATGGCCGGCCACCCTCCTAGGGATTTATCCCTGTGTATGGCGCCTATTTTAATTCAGATTCAAATTCAAATTTAAGTCAAACTTAAATTAATTTGAATTCTAAACTGAACAACTTATCAAATAAGCTTAAATGGATAATTCTAGATGTGTTCAAATTCAAATTTAAATAATCTCATTATTTAAATAATAATTAATTCTCAATTAATTATTTTTCGAGCATTTAATTTTAGAATTCCGTAATTCTAAAATTTCCATTTTGCCCTTTGTGTCTGGTAGAATTACAAGGACGGCGCGGGGACTAATGGACCTATAATCCCGAGCTCCAATAAAATTAATAATTAATTAAACACTTTAATTAATTAATTAATTAATTAATTCCAATAGTTACTCCACTATAAACTTGGAATTGAACTATCAAAATTATAGACATTAATTACTTCTAAACTGCGAAGTGTCCATTTGATATAGTCCTTACATATAGATCAATCCTCCATAAATAATTCATAATTAGAGTTAGGTAGAATCCATTAACCTCTTTAATTACATCTTTATCCTTGAGTATTTAGTTTTTTTGTCTATTACTCATTGTAGTTATAGAAGTTTTAGTGTTGCCTTTTTTATTTATAGACTTACTGAGGAGTTTATGCAAAGCGCTCAGAAATTTGTAAAAGATGTTAAAAAGAATTTTAAATACCCGAAGAAGCTGTTGTGCCCTTGCAAAGAATGTCAAAACTTATGTCATCAAGGTGGTAATATTGTTTATGAACACTTGGTAATCAATAGTATGGATCCGAACTAATCTACTTAGTTTCATCATGGAGAAGAAGTCAATACAAATGAAGAGCTGGAAATGGGGGATATGAATGACATATATGAGTTATAGAAGGTTGCGTATGCAGATTAGAATCATTGTGTACAACAATCTGAAGAACATAGGTTGGATGAGTTAAATGAGAAAAATGAATGATTGGTTAGAATTATTATATTTTGGTTGTTCCAAATACAACAAGTTGTCTGCTATTAATGCCTTATTCAAACAGAAGACCATGAATGGATGGTCTGATTGCCATTTTGATGGATTGCTAGTGTGACGATCTTAACTTTTGATCATCATCCTACGTTCAGACTCAACATACTCATCCTACTACTTTCTAATTATAACCTCTTAAAAACTCAAGTTAATTTTTTTCAACCATTCATACGTCTTAATATTGTAGCATTTTACTATGCATTCCGTTAATGTTATAGCATTTAGATACATTAATCATACTTTGTGACTTGAGGTTTCTATGCATAGTCTCACTATCTTGTAAACTCAACTTTCGTTACATAATTCTTCTATATTCATAAAACATTATTAACTTTATACACATAAAGCTCAACAACGTTTTCAAAATACATGATACATCCACTGTCCACTTGCCCGCTGCTACATCCTCTTTGCATGCCCAGCAATAAGTTTCAGGGAGCCGGTGCCTTACACGAGCTTCCTACAATACGAACAAACTTAATGAGCTTTCGCTCAACATGTAACAGTAGGTCATAATAAATGCAGTAATTATGCATACTCATATATGCATTCATGTCATATATCCTAAGACACTCTATACTAGTAGGACATGTATGTCTTATGTTCTTCTTTCATTACACACTTTGTTGTTCAGTTTTCATCTATCTTTAGTCGTTCATTCCTCAACTTGGCATTCTTAGTTGGAGGGAAGTATTTCATGAGACATTTTTTTGCCAACTCATCCCATGTTGTCACTGAATCCGGAAGCAAGGAATTCAGCCACACTCTTGTCCTATCCCTCAAGGAATAAGGGAATAGCTTTAACCTCAATGTATCTTCAGTCACCCCTGGGACATAAAAGCATCACTCACTTCCATAAATTGTCTGAGATGGATGTGAGGATCTTCCGTTACCATTCCACTAAACTGCCCCACGTTCTGGAGCATTTGGAACATCACGGGTTTTAGCTCAAAGTGAGGTGCCTGGATTGTTGGCCTCACGATGCCCGGGTTGAGTCCATGCAAAATGGGCACTACATAGTCTCGAATGGCCCTGTTTCTATCATCCATCGGCTCTGGTTGTGGAACAGGGTTGTTGACAATTACTTGCTACCCATTGTTTGGGGGTGTGATAACTCAATAAAATAGAGTTATTTAGTACACTTTTAGGCTTACTGATAAGATGCATATTAGCCATATATTCTATGATATTTTCCTCATATTTGAATAACTAAAATTGCTTAAATCATGGATTTTGATTAGATTTCGTATTTTGTGGATTAGGTTGAAGATTTGGATTAAACAAGTTCAAAATCTAATGATTAGCATGATCTTCACAAAATCCCAAATTAAGGAGGAAAAATCGGAATTCAAGAAGTTGGCAAGACCAAGAGAGGTTTTTCGCATAAGGCGTGGGCACGCCTTACCAAATCTGTACAACCCCGAATTAGGGTTACGAATTTACAAGGGAAAAGGATTAGGGTCTCCAAACCCCCTATTTTGGGGTGATTCGTTTTTTTGGGAAACTTCCTTATCTAGAATAGGGCATCCTTTATAAAAAGGGGCTAGGGTTTTCATAGGAGGGAGTTTTTTCCTAGGTTATTTTCAGATTTCATCTTTATTTTCTTTTGGGTGTTCTTTCAATTATGAGTAGCTAAATATTTTTCTTCCAACTGAAGGATAATTGAAGTTTTGGTTCTTCAAGAATTGTGAGATCTAAATAAATTTTCAGTGTTCTTTTATTTCTTCACTATTTATATATCTTCTATTTCTCTTGATTATTATTGTTTTGGTTGGTTGATACAAAAAGGCCTATTGTTCAATTGTCAAAATAATATATTGTCATTTAGAACTTTAAATCCGTAATTGTTTAAGTGTTCTAAAATTAGTGGTAAAATAATATAGTTGATTATAGAGATATTTTCAATTTATGTTATGAAGATGTATAACTTAGTCTAAATGAACCGAGCTTGTGAGTTTGTTGGCTAGAATTGGTGGTCTCTCTAGTTGTTAATGCTGTTGGTGGATTAAATCTTAAGAGCTTGTCTAGGGTTGTTCATTAACAAGGGAAATAATCAAAGAGCTTCTCTTGGTTATCAAGAAACTAAGGAGAGATAGGTTGTTAGAGCTTGTTAATAACCATAACCAATTTAGTGAAAAATATATGATTTTATCTTCGTATCTATGATCAATTCTGAACCAATTCTGAAATTATACCTTTAGTTGGATATTTGCTTGATATTAATTTCTCTCAATTTTTAGTTAATTATAATTGCTTCTTCTTTTGATTTTTCTCGATTTCAAAACCCCATTTTCTTTGCTTTAATTTTCATTAAAATAAGTCTACCCAATCCCTGTGGATTCGACCTTGCTTATCACTACTACAATTTACATTTCTAAAAGCAAGTATTATTATTTGTTGGATTCGACACCCATCAAGTGTCATGCTTCAAGGTGGAAAGTTGACAAACATACAAAAAAGCTAAAGTTGGGGTTCCTGCTAAAGTCTTGAGATATCTTCTGATAATTCCTAGGTTCAAGGCCATGTTCAATAGTGAAAAGTTGGCTCGAGATTTAAGGTGGCATTCCAACAATAAAAGGAATGATGGAAAGATGCATCACCCAGTCGACTCTCTAGCATGGGAACTAGTGAATGAGAAGTGGCCCACATTTGCAAATGAACCACACAATCAAGACTTGGATTGTCCACAGATGGGTTCAACCCCTTGGGGAATTTGTTGCTGAAGGGCGTTTGATGCCAAGTGACCCAAAAGACCTGGTTCACCATGTACCTCTTGGATTGAATGCAGTTAGAGTTTGGGTCGATGTCACAAAAAAACCGGATGATTTCTTGTGGAGGCCTACAAGTGAGATAAGTACAATTGAAGAAGCAATATCAAGTATGTGGCATGACCTGCTGATAAAATTCCAAATGGGTATGACGAATCTCTAATTAATGCAAATGGTTTTGATCATATTTGTAAGATTATGATAGCAAGTTTTTTTCTTTTCTAGTTTCAATGTAGGCAATGAAGACTTATGCAACTTTCTCCAACTATCTAACAATATATGTAAGAAACTCTGTCTTACAAATTTGACAATAAATTTTTGCCTACTGCATCATAGAAGTGATCATGATTTCTCCAACTCTCTGTAAAACATATACAACTTAGCTACCCAGAAATGCATAGTGTAACTAGTCCTTGATTTATTTATAGGTTAAATGGTGGATGTTTTTGCATAGTTGGAGCATTGTTTTTGAGGATGGATCACTTTGTTAGGCCACTTTGTTTAGCGATACATTTTGGGATGCTTTGATACTCCAATAGCTAATTACTTGGTTCTTAGATTCAGTAAATGTAGTTTGATGTTAACACCAACTGTGTTGTGGATTAAGTATTCATATGATACTTTATAAATTGTATGGAATGTTTTATGTTGGATATTTCATTCATTTTGTGTTTTTAAATTTACGATATGTGTTGTATCACTATCTCCGTTGCCTTAGATGAAACAGAAACTGCTACAAACTATAAAACATCTATATATACACATATACATAACACTTCAAAATTGATTGCCGTAAAATAATAACCATTTGATACAGTTGTGGAAAACAGAACATAACTTGCGTAAACAACTGTGGAAAATAGAACATAACTTTCTTAAACAACTGTGGAAAACAGAACATAACTTGCATAAAAAGCTATTATACACTTTACTATAACGTCTGAAATAGCGGTTATAAAATGCTACTATATCGTTGAACCTTTAATAGCGCCCGTTGTATTAGCGCTTCATAAAACGCTTTTGTTATCTACATAGCGTTTTCTACAAGCAACAAAAGGGGTCTTTATTGTAGTGACGTATAATGGTCAACCGCACCCATCTTGATTACAAGATTGGCTACATAGGATTAAATATCTGATGGTAGCCTGTGACATAAATGAGAATGAATGGGTAATTTTAGCAGCGGGCTTATCGGAATATGATGCTAGACAATTTTAGAGAGGTACGGTAGAAACAAAGAACGCTCAAAGGGTGCCATGGGGAATCTTTTGTTGCTTACTATTAGCCAATTTCCTCCTAGAGCAGCACCAGAGCTGGTCTCTACGTTAAAGTGCAACCACATACTAGTGAGACTGAATATATGAGAATAGAAAAGTATACACACAAGGTTGATAAATTTAAGATGCGACCATATGACACCGTGACAAACTATGTTGAACGGTTTTTCAGTGAGATCATAGCTAATCGCACTATTGTATTAATGGGACATCATGCTTGTTTTGTATTTTGGAGAGGGTTAGTAGAGGAACTACGAAATATGGTATTTCCTTGATGGGAAGCTACTTATACTCTTAGCCAATTCATAGAGGAAGTAACACAATTAGATGAAATGTTAGCTAACAAATAAGAAGAACAAGAGCAACGTGTCAATGAGCGTCGAATGGAGTTTGAACGTAGGCAAAGGGAATACCAACACAGATTCATAGCTGAAGTTGGAGATGAAGTTGTTACATCTTCTTTACAATAGAGACAAACAAATGTGGATCCTTAAAACACTATAAATTCGAGTGAGGAAGAAGATCCAGAGGAGGATTCCGCGGAGGCTAATGGGGGAAGAAAATGAGAATTATGACGATATATAGTATGATGTAATGCTTTGATTATGATATTATGTAATGATATGAAAATGTATGACAGATGTAAAGGTCAATAGAAGTTGTAATGACACTTGAGTTATGTAAGTAATGAATGATAGATGGTGTATACATATGTCTTGGGCGGATGTAGGTATATATATACATGCATACAAATAAATAAAAAATAGTGAAAATGCGTTTATTTAAAGAATGAATTTTATGAACAAAAAGTGTGGTTAAGATATTATCACAAGCAATGAAAGTTGTTTAATTTAAAATGACTCTATGTTATGAAACATTTTTAAGATTTATTTGGTGATATACATATATACACATATCCAAAAATCTAACCATGTTGCCATCGTTTCTCTTTTGTAGACACACGGAAACATGGTTCACCCACGTAGGGAACGTTTGGTCCAAGAGGTAAATGTAGATTTAGCCTCTAGGATAGCCAATCTACGAGCCATATTGGAGGCTCAAGGGCAAGAAAATAGAAATATACGAGAGCAATTGGAACAAAGAAATCAAGAACAAGGGCAAAGAAGAGCGCCACCTTGATAGAAAGCTACGGACTCGGCGCATAAACTGCAACCAACAGGATAGATGAAAGAAATTTAATTAACAAAAATTAAATCAATAAAATACAGAAAAAGGTCTAAATTAAAATCGATCTATTTCACAGCAATATTAACTTAAATCCTAAGTTGCCAATCCCCGGCAACGGCGCCAAAAACTTGATACGCGATAAATTTTTATTGTAAACTTTGCTTAGAATAGCGTATGTGCTCGCAAGTGTACGAATCGCGAAGTAATAATGATCCGAAGATCGAGTATGGTCCTCTGGGATTGTTAACTAGGAAAGAGCCAAGTATTGCTATTAATCCAAATCAATTTTATCTAGACAATATAGAATGAGGGAATTAGAACCAAATTTAACAATGTAACTAATTAAAATATGCAATCAACGGATGCCAAAATGAATTGGATTGAAGGGATCTACTGATATAAAATGAGCTAGGGGGAATTTGACTTCACCTAATTATGCTATATTTATCTAAATCATCACTTAGTGATGTGTTACTTCCAATCTTAAATCATGGGTACAAAAATAATCTCACCCCCTCTCCCGAAAAGCTAAGTGAAATAATATGCTAAATTAATTAAACTAATATCCCTATTAATTTAACCAATTATGCATTCATTAAGTTTTGTCCATATTCGATCTCCTAAGGTTATACTAGCCTCCCGACTCAATATCTCCTTAGGTTGCGTCTCTTAATTCTCAACGTATGTAATTAACTCTCCCGAGCCTAATTTCATACATCTAAGGTCTCTAATCTAATGGGTAATTAAATTAGAAATTAAGCACAAGAGATACAAAAGATTTGAGTATAACACATTCAATAAGCAAACAAATTCTTAAAATTAAGCTTTCATTAAATTAGATCAAAACCCCCCTAGCATGAGGAGTTTAGCTATCCATGCTCAAAATCAAATACACAATTACAAAATACCAAAAATCCATAGTTAAAGCAGAAAATTAAATGATAATTCAAGAAATACAAAAGGGAGAAAGTAATGAAAAACTCCTGATGGATAATCTCCTCTGAAGTCTTCAAACTCCTTGAATCCCCTTGAAAATCTCCAGAAAAGTCCTTGATTCCAGCTGCTTTTTCTTTGGTTCTAGGGTTCTTCCGTGTCTGCTTTCAATCCTCTTTCTCTCCGTCCCCTCTAATTTCTATTCCCTTTTTCCTTTTATATGATGCACAACTCTCCAAATTCGAGAAAAGATAAAATGAGCTGCGCACTAATTATGCCCATGGGTGTCTTGTTGCGGGGAGCGTCATGTTAGGAGTGTAGGGCTTCCAGTGCGGCGCCTACTAGCCTCAGCGCCTCCTTACGGACGTCTGTGCTTCAGCCTTTTCGCCCATCTAAGCCTCCTCAGATTTGGAATGCGGCGCTTTGGTATAACGTGCATTGACTTTCATTAAATTAGCGCTTAAGCGGCGTCTCGTTACAAAATACCAAAAATCCATAGGCTCTTGGATGCGGCTCTCTGAAGCGCATTGAATCCACTGCGCCCTAAAGCCTTGATTCCGGCGGTTCTAGGCGGTTCTTAGCGTCTGCGGCTGCGTTGATGCGCTGCACCTGTAACTCACTTGCTCCTGGATTGCTCTCTGGAGGACGCAGGCGTAGCTTGCTTCTCGTGCTTGCCGCAACGCGCACAAATTGGAGATTTTCACGGACTTTTTTTATCTTTTCACTTGATTTTCTCCGCTTTTGCAAATCCTACAAAATAGATTAACACAAACGTAAAACTAGTGACAAATTAACTGAAATATGCTCAAAAACTACAATAAATGATGGGGATAAATTGATGAAAAATCAACTTATCAAATACCCCCACACTTAAGCTTTTGCTAGTCCCGAGCAAAACAATGTAAATAGAAGAACAAGAATAACTAAAAAAAAAAAACAAAAGGCTATGCTAAAAAATCTTAACCTAACACAAAATAAAATAAACAAAACACAAATAAAAAGTGAGTGTTCTACATATCCCGATGATCATTCTTTGGTCCTCAACATCCCCTAAAATCTCTGAGTTTTTATGCAAGGCAATCCCTTGTGATGTTCTAGAATTTCAACATGTTTGATGAACACAAAGACATTCAAGCCTCCCGCCTCACACTTAACCATTCGGAACCCGGATTCACTTATTCAACTACATGATTAAGTAACTCACAGCTTAGGATTCCATAGGCCCAACTCGGTTCCGCTCTCCACTAATGTAGGCTAAACGAGTCTTGGAAATCAAAAGGACTTTGCAAGCTTGTAATGTTCGGCTAGGGCTAAAGGTGGTTGAGAGATGGACTTTTCGGCTCAAAAACCCTAGGCATATAGCTTTTCGACCTCAAGCTCACAATTGGAGTTCCCAACACCCCCACACTTGAATTATTCTCACAATAACCACTTTTGTACAAGCACCAAAACGGAGAGCTTAATAAAAACAAAATAACATTCTTTTTTTTTCTTTTTTTTTTCATTTTTCTTTTTTTTTTATTTTATTTTTTTTTTCTTTTTCTTAAGCAAACAAAAAATGAATACTTTTATACAGCTTTGCCCCTAAGCAAAATAACCCCCTCAGGTTTGTAGCACATGAGGAAGCTCCGTGCTCCTTCAGCTCAAATGTAGACCAAAACTCACTAAATATGCCTAGAGTCAAAGGGGAAAGAAAAATGGTATTTTATTGTAATAGGTGTGTGTTGTATAAATGTGGGTAAAGCAAAAATCAGGCTAAGGCTCAAAGGGGACATTCAAGGGATATAATCCAAAAAGTAGGCATAGAAAGGCTCAATCGATCCAAAAAGAATGCCTAAATCATTTCTCCGCTGACTAGCTAGCCTAGGATTTCGCCTCGAGTTTCCCTAAGTTGAGTTCTAGAATCCTTAATGTACCATGAGCTTAATTAATTGAATAATTTTCCTCTAGGTCCCTAAATGGTTAGCGATAAGGTTTTTTTTCTTACGAGAACTAGAGTGTTTCATGCTCACCAATTGTCAAGCACACAGAATTCACAAACAACACATTGCACAAAAACTCAGAAAAATCAAGAGATAATGTCATCATTGGTTCATTGATCACCAGGAATAGAAAAACAACTCACTAAAAAAAAAAAAAATAAATAAATAAATAAAAACTAACAAAAACTAACAACACAAACTAAATAACAAGTGTTGATGTAGTCCAATAATTCCCCCCACACTTACATATTACATTGTCCTCAATGTTAATGAAATAGAAACAGACAATGAAAATGCAATTGAAGAATACCTGGGAGGCGAGATATGACTCGCCCCCTAAGGGTGGCCGCCATCCATGTCGTGGTGGAGGTGGCGGTGGCAAAAGCGCCTGCCGCTGCGGATTACTGGATCGCGGTTGCTGCGGAAGTCCGCCAATAAGTACCCGGATGTGCGCAGGGAAAGGAGGGACACGGGGGGTAGTTGCCGACGCCGAGACCCGCATCAATGCGAGTCCGGGCCGCGCTTGCCCAATGATGCCAAGCAAGCGGGTGGTGCCCGCCAACTCAATGATCGCCGGTCAAGGCGGATCGACTGAGATCGACAATCGCCTCCTCATGCCGATCAACCCGATAGGGTAAGACCACGCCACACAGGGGTTGTCCGCCCGCTTTGGCTGTGGAGGCTGTGATGGTCCTGCACCTCCTCGCCTCGAGCACGCCCGCCGAGAGCTAGCCGCATGATGTCATTGATATCAAAAGCCCGAATGGGCTTCTCAAGGTGAGCATCCGGCAAGGGCACCCAGCGTTCGTAAAAAAAAAAGCACAAGAACGACGGAATGGGAGGCTAATCTTTTTTTTCTGCAGGGCATTGTGAATACCACCGCTGATGATAGCCCCCACATTCAAGGGCTCTCCCCTCTCGATTGCCGGTAAAATCAAAGCCCTATCTTTTGTAACCTCCGATATGTGGGTCGAAGGAATAAGCCTTGAGCATACAAAATGGAACCACACCTTGGTGTAGTTCGCCAAATATCGAGCCTCAAAAAGGCGATTCAAGTGTTTTGCTTTATTGTCCACCTCGCAGGCCCGTCCGCAAAGGGCTTCCAAGATTTCCTACGGATCTCGGTCCGCAAGTCTTGTTGCTGGATCGAAATTGAGGGTGCGGATGCCAAAGTGATTGTTAATCGTCTCGGCATCAAATTTGATCACACGGCCCCTCACCTTGGTCTTGTTCCTGGTACACTTTTTCGCGTTCGCGAAAAATTCGCGAACGAGAGTAGTGGACCCCGCTGCAGGCTCAGAACAAAATTTTTCCCAGCCCCTGTCCCTAATAACATTCATGATGCCCGGCGGTAATTCACCATTTCTTATGTCGAAACCCCTTTCTCGAATGCAGGCACGGGTCTCATTGTGTTGTTCATAATGTTCCTGCGCGTCCTTTGACACAAAACGAACAATATCATACTCGGGAGGAGGCACTGCTGGGTTAGGGGATTCTAAAGTGGCAGGGGCGGGTGGGCGGTTGCTAGAGCTTGCCCCAAACTTCATCCGGTTGGCAGTTGTCTTCCGCGGCATTTTTTTTTTTTTTTTTTTTTTTTTTTTTTTTTTTTTAACCGGCAGCCCAAAGTCTAATAAACAAATGCCCCTCAAGTTTCACTCGAAAATCCGATTCTTCCCTCTCTGTTTTTTTTTGTTTTTTTTTTTTTTTTTTTTTTTTTTTTTTTTTTATTTTTTAAGAACGCCCAATCTCCAAAAATAAATTCGGCAGAGTTTCCCCTAAAATCTAGTGTTTTCCAAGCTCAAAATTGTAAGTTCACAAGTGCTCGAATTCCCTAGAGAATTCGAGGCCCAGACAAATCCAAATTTGAGGAAAAACGGAGAAGAAACACTTACTTGATGCCGTGAAGAAGTGAGAGAAATTGATTTAAAAGCATCAAGATCTCCACTAGATTTGTCGCCAAAGTGAGAGTATTAGGTGATTGAAGATGAAGAGTGAAATTTTGGGAGAATTTCAGAGAATTTCATAGTGTTTTTGGCTGAGAAAAAGGTCGGGTTTGTTGCAATTTTTTCGAAGAGGCGGAAATGGGGGCTAGGGTTTCACCGAAAATTTCCTAAATCGGTTATAATATGGACACGCACAAAGAATACTGTTCTTCAAGGCCCAAATACAAAAAAGTTCTCTTCCGGCGAATGCGCGCTTAAGCGCCACCACTTCATACCGCAGCCGCGGCCTTGAAAATGCGAGATGCGCGAAAATAATGAATACGCTACCGCAGCCCGCGCTTTTTTGGTTTTTTTTTTTTTTTTTTTTATCTGCGCGCTTAAGCGCGTATTTTTCACTTGCTGCAGCGCGCGTTTGAAATGAGAGATGCGCACTGCAACAAGATGAATGCTGTATTGCAGCCTGCATCTCTTTCATTCTCGGGTTCTTCTTCTTTTTTTTTTTTTTTTTTTTTTTTTTTTATGCGCGCTTAGGCGCGCTAATTTCACACGCTGCAGCCTGCGCCCTTTTCTTCCTCGGGTTTTCATCTTAACACAGGTCTGATTCAACACTTTCCCCTGGAAATCTGCCTCTCGAAATTTTCTAACTTCCAATGACCTGCAATTAACCACACATTTTTTTTAACAACACTTGCTATCAAATTGTACTAAAAAAAAAACTAATAACACCCAAACATCTACAAAATAACTCAATGTTAAACAAGTCAAATAAAATTAAACTAAAATAAAAAACAAGTAGAGGGATAGAAACTTGGGTTGCCTCCCAAGAAGCGCTTGATTTAACGTCCCTAGCTGGACATGAACACGACTTCATCCTCCTGGTTCTAGCTCGATAGTACCGAATGAGGTCACACGCTTGATTTTAAATGGTCCAGACCATCTTGACTCCACTTTTTGGGGGGAGAGCTTCAATTGAGGGTTGAAAAGCAGGACGCGTTGACCCGGAGTGAGATCTTGCCATGAGGTTCGCTGGTCTTCCTTCTTCTTGACTTTCTTTTTGGCCACCAATTTTTCATTGTTCAACTTTTTCAGGGTTAGGGAATTGGTAGGACCATTCCCAAAAGAATCTTTCGGCGCAACTTCTTGAGTGAACTCCTTGATACAAGATTTCACTTCCTCCACTCGGTTGCAAGTTGGATTTTCATGTGGAGACCGCTTGGGATTTAAGATGTTGAAGATGGCTTTCTCCTCATTGACCCTTAGAGTCAAGTTCCCACTGTGTGTACATCTATTAAAGCCCTTCCGGTAGCGAGGAAAGGCCTTTCAAGGATAATGGGAATTTCTTGATCTTCTTCCATGTCCAAAACAACAAAATCCACCGGGAAGATGAACTTATCCACCTTTACCAGTACATCTTCTATGATTCCCCATGGGTAAGTAATGGACCTATCCGCCATTTGCAGCGATATGGTTGTAGGGGTGACCTCTCAAGCCCAAGCTTTGAACACCGACAAAGGCATGAGATTTATGCTTGCCCCTAGGTCGCAAAGAGCTCTCTCAAAAGTTGACCCTCCAATTGTACATGGAATGGTGAAACTACCGGGGTCTTTGAGCTTTTGCGGTAGCTTCCGTTGGAGGATTGCACTACACTCCTCCGTGAGTTTGACGGTCTCATAATCCTCCAATTTCCGCTTCCTTGCCATTATATCTTTCATGAATTTCATGTAGTTCGGCATTTGCTCAAGGGCGTCTGCAAATGGAATATTAATTTGGATCTTTTTGAAGATATCTAAAAACTTTGAAAATTGATCATCCATCTTCTTCTTTTGAAATCTTTGGGGGAATGGGAGCTTTTGTTGAAAGGTAGGAGGATTGTCCGGAAAAGAAACTGACCTTGGATTCACTTTAGGTGCTTCCTCCTTTTTCTCCTCATCATTATTCTTCTTCACAAGCTCTTCCACCGGTGTGGTGTTCTCTTCAACAACTTTCTTATTTTGAGGAATGGGACTTTCAACTTCCCTTCCACTTCTCAAGGTGACTGCGTTACATTGCTCCTTGGGGTTTTTCACAGTGTCACTAGGAAATTTCCCGGATGATAAACTCTTCATTGAATCGGCAAGTTGGCCAACTGTGTCTCCATAGTCTTCATAGTAGCGCTCATGTTTGTGCAATGAGTCTCGATACTATCAAGTCTAGCCTCATCTTTGTTGAACCGCCCCTGGTTTCTACAATGAACGTGCTCAATAAGTCTTCTATCGACGGCTTGCTTTGAGATAACGGTGGCTAAACCACGGAGGAGGTTGCAACACATTCTTGTTGTTGCCATAAGAAAAGTTTTCATGGTTCCAAGCCCGGGTGGTAGTGAGTTGGCAGGTTGCTCGACATGTTATTGCTTGGTAGTTGAAATTTCATTGTTCACATATTGCACCTGTTCAAGATCACCGCTTTCATCCCCATAGGACGTACACAGACCACGATTCTTTGCCTTACTAGATGATGCTTCCCTCGTGGTCAACTCAGATATCTTGTTGGTTAGAGCTGATACTTGTGCTGAAAGGGCTACCAACGGGTCAACCTCATGCATACCTGCAGCTCTCTTCACACTTGACCGCTCACTCGGCCATTGGGCATTGTTGGAGGCCATCTCCTCCAGTAATAATTCGGCCTCCTCGTAGGTCTTGGACAACATCGTCCCACCTGCTGCCGCATCAACAATCGTCCTGGTTTGTCCATTCAGACCATTATAGAAGATCTGGATTTGGAACCGATCCCCGGTATCCATCTTTGCGGGCATTTTCTCGATCAACTCCTTAAAAGCGCTCCCAGGGCCTCATAGAGAGGCTCAAAGTCCAAATCCTAAATCAGGCAATCTCGCTCCTCAGATGAGCGGTCTTTGATGGAGGGAAGAACTTGGTAAGAAACTTCTGCGCCAAATCTTCCCACGTGTCTATACTACCTGCTTGAACTGATTGGAGCCAACCCCTCGCCTTGTCCCTAAGTGAAAAAGGAAACAGGCGCATTCTGATAATGTCCTGGTCCACACCATTCATCTTGATGGTGTCACAGATCTCTAGGAACATTGCTAGATGCACATTGGGGTCTTCACAAGGCAACCCCCCATATTGGTTCTCTGAACCATATTTATTAACGCAGTTTCAGGTTCAAAATTATTCGCATTAATCGTCTGCACTTTGATGCCCGAATAATTCTCATTAACCACAGGCCTGAAGTAATCTCTCAAAGCTCTTGGTTGGTTGTTGTTATTACCCTCTCGCCATTTCTCGGTTTACATTCAAATGTTCCTTCTTAATCTTGAAATAGTTCTCTCAATTTCAGGGTCAAAGGGACAATCTCAAGCTACGGACTCGGCGCATAAACTGCAACCAACAGGATAGATGAAAGAAATTTAATTAACAAAAATTAAATCAATAAAATACAGAAAAAGGTCTAAATTAAAATCGATCTATTTCACAAAGAATATTAACTTAAATCCTAAGTTGCCAATCCCCGGCAACGACGCCAAAAACTTGATACGCGATAAATTTTTATTGTAAACTTTGCTTAGAATAGCGTATGTGCTCGCAAGTGTACGAATCGCGAAGTAATAATGATCCGAAGATCGAGTATCGTCCTCTGGGATTGTTAACTAGGAAAGAGCCAAGTATTGCTATTAATCCAAATCAATTTTATCTAGACAATATAGAATGAGGGAATTAGAACCAAATTTAACAATGTAACTAATTAAAATATGCAATCAACGGATGCCAAAATGAATTGGATTGAAGGGATCTCTGTGATAAAATGAGCTAGGGGGGAATTTGACTTCACCTAATTATGCTATATTTATCTAAATGTGTCACTTAGTGATGTGTTACTTCCAATCTTAAATCATGGGTACAAAAATAATCTCACTCCCTCTCCCGAAAAGCTAAGTGAAATAATATGCTAAATTAATTAAACTAATATCCCTATTAATTTAACCAATTATGCATTCATTAAGTTTTGCCCATATTCGATCTCCTAAGGTTATACTAGCCTCCCGACTCAATATCTCATTAGGTTGCGTCTCTTAATTCTCAACGTATGTAATTAACTCTCCCGAGCCTAATTTCATACATCTAAGGTCTCTAATCTAATGGGTAATTAAATTAGAAATTAAGCACAAGAGATACAAAAGATTTGAGTATAACACATTCAATAAGCAAACAAATTCTTAAAATTAAGCTTTCATTAAATTAGATCAAAACCCCCCTAGCATGAGGAGTTTAGCTATCCATGCTCAAAATCAAATACACAATTACAAAATACCAAAAATCCATAGTTAAAGCAGAAAATTAAATGATAATTCAAGAAATACAAAAGGGAGAAAGTAATGAAAAACTCCTGATGGATAATCTCCTCTGAAGTCTTCAAACTCCTTGAATCCCCTTGAAAATCTCCAAAAAAGTCCTTGATTCCAGCTGCTTTTTCTTTGGTTCTAGGGTTCTTCCGTGTCTGCTTTCAATCCTCTTTCTCTCCGTCCCCTCTAATTTCTGTTCCTTTTTCCTTTTATATGATGCACAACTCTCCAAATTAGAAAGGCGGCGCAGCCATGGGTGTCTTGTTGCGGCCTGTAGCGTCATGTTAGGAGGTAGGGCTTCAGGTGCGCGCCTAAACGCCGGACGTCTTGCTTCGGCGCGCGCCTCAACAATTTGGAATCTGCCAGCCTAAGCGTGCATTGACTTCTGGCGTCTCGTGGCTCTTGGATGCGGCGGCTTAGCGGCATTGAAATGCGCCTAGCGGCGGCGCGGGCTGCAGCTGCCGTTGGTGCGCTGCAGCCTGTAACTCACTTGCTCCTGGATTGCTCTGCGGAGGGGCGCGGGCTGTAGCTTGCTTCTCGTCTTGCTGCAATACACAAATTGGAGATTTTCACGGACTTTTTATCTTTTTCACTTGATTTTCTCCGCTTTGCAAATCCTACAAAATAGATTAACACAAACGTAAAACTAGTGACAAATTAACTGAAATATGCTCAAAAACTACAATAAATGATGGGGATAAATTGATGAAAAATCAACTTATCACACCTCTTTAACCAGAACTAGCACCACTAATGGCACCTGCACCACAACCAGAGCCTGCAACAATACCAGGAATGGTGCCATAAGTTAGGTTTGTTGTTAACCAGAGCTTGTCGGATGAAGCCACTAGAGTTTCAAGGATCCATTGACCCACTAGAAGTAGAGGACTAGCTATCTTCACTCCAGATAAATTTGATGAATTTGATGGAGTAGGAAATAGTTCTCTACGCTTCGTATGTATTAAAGAAAGATGCTTGTTATTGGTGGGAGACAGTGGTAATGATATGAAATGTGGTAACAATGACTTGGAATGAATTCTTGAAAGAATTAAATGCTAAGTACTACATTATTGTAGGTCTCCGAGCCCAACAAAATCAATTCAATAGGCTGAAATAAGGTGATATGATAGTTACCGAAGCCTGACGTAAATTTGACCATTTGGCAAGGCTATGCCCTCAACTAGTGCCGGCGGAAACGGAAAGGGTACGACGGATGTTAGTGATGTTTCGCTCTTAAATTTCTACAGTAGTACATAGTGGAGAAAGACCACCCACAACAGTGGCAGATTATGTTAGTAGAGTGATCTGAGCAGAATATCACCTTGCGCAAGGTAAAGTAGAGAAAGCTAAAGTTTGGAAAACCAAGAAAAAGGAATAGGCTCAGGCAAAACAAGCCCAACAAAGAAATCAAAACAATTACCAAGCTGGCGAAAGCAACCAAACCAATAGTTTCAGACAAGGAAATCGACTTCCATAGAATAATCAACATAATATTTAGAATTCGAACAAAAGGAAGAGGAATTTTGGTGGGAATTGAAACTTTAACTCTCGTAATCCGCAGTAGAGGCAGGATCGTAACACATATAGCTGACTGCCCTAAGTATAGAAGGAAACATCTTGAGGAATGCTGATATGGAACAAATAGTTGCTATTATTGTGGCTAAGAGGGCCACTTTGTCACAAACTATAACCAAAATCCGAATAGGCTACCTGCGAATCAAGTAAATACAATGCAGATGAGAGTTGAGGAAATGCAACCTCAACAAGTCAGAATAAAAGCTTCACCAAAGATCAATACTAGATTGCTAGAATATACGAAAGATGATGCGGAGTCTGGCATATCAAGAGTGGTGACAGGTCAGCTTACTATTGCTCAGCATTCAGCATACGCATTATTTGATTCTGTTGCATTGTATTCGTTTGAATCATATGAATTTGTTGAGAAACTAAGCTATGATAAGAATAGAATTTGTCAGACATTTAGGACTACCCTGCCCTCCGGAGAGATTCTATTATCTGAATTTAGACTAAGACACGTACTGCTAGTCTTAGCTAATAGGCTGAAATAAGGTGACATGATAGTTACCGAAGCCTGACGTAAATTTGATCATCTGGCAAGGCTATGCCCTTAATTGGTGCCGGCGGAAATGGAAAAGGTATGATGGATGTTAGTGATGTTTCGCTCTTAAATTTCTACAGTAGTACATAGTGGAGAAAGACCACCCACAACAATGGTAGATTGTGTTAGTAGAGCGATCCGAACAGAATATCACCTCGCTCAAGGTAAAGAAGAGAAAGCTAAATTTTGAAAAGCCAAGAAAAAGGAACAGGCTCGAGGCAAAACAAGCCCAACAAAGAAATCAAAACAATTACCAAGATGGCCAAAGCAACCAAACCAATAGGTTTAGGCAAGGAAATCGACTTTCATAGAATAATCAATAGAATATTCAGAATTCGAACAAAAGGAAGAGGAATTTAGGTGGGAATCAAAACTTTAACTCTCATGATCCACAATAGAGGCAGGATCATAACACATATAGCTGACTGCCCTAAGTACAGAAGGAAACATCCTGGGGAATGCTGATATGGAATGAATAGTTGCTATTATTGTGGCAAAGAGGGCTACTTTGTCAAGAACTATAACCAAAATCTGAATAGGCTACCCACAAATCAAGTAAATACAATGCAGATGAGAGTTGAGGAAATGCAACCTCAACAAGTCAGAATAAAAGCTTCACCAAAGATCAATACCAGATTGCTAGAATATACGAATGATGATGCAGAAGCTGGCATATCAAGAGTGGTGACAGGTCAGCTTACTATTGCTCAGCATTCAACGTACACATTATTTGATTCTACTACATTGCATTTGTTTGAATCATATGAATTTGTTGAGAAACTAAGCTATGATAAGAATAGAATTTGTCAGACATTTAGCACTACCCTCCCGAGAGATTCTATTATCTAAATTTAGACTAAGACACATACTGATAGTCTTAGCTAATAGGGAACTATACACAGATCTAGTTTTATTAAAGATAATTGACTACAATGTCATCCTAGGAATGGATTTCTTGGGAAAATATCAAGCCACTATTGACTGTCACAATAAGAAAGTGATTTTTCCGCCCCGATGGAGAGGAAGTTTTTAAGTATGTTGATCCCTCTAAACGTACCCCCAGACAAATGATCAATGCAATCAAAGCAAGAAGATTGCTTACTAATACTTGTGAAGGATATATAGTTCATGTTGTGGATACGACTAAAATTGATAAGTTGCAACCAAAGGATGTATCGATAGTCCAAGACTTTCTCAAAGTCTTTCGAGAAGAATTACCATGATTGCCAGCGAAACATGAAATTTCGTTTGAAATCAAACTTTTACTTGGAACGACACCAATTTCTAAGGCCCCTTATAGAATGGCTCTAGTGGAGCTCAAAGAGTTACATATACTGTTGCAAGAGTTATTGGGAAAAGGATTTATTTGACCAAATTATTCACCTTGAGGAGCTCCTGTTTTATTTATAAAAAAAGAAAGATGGGTCATTGCGAATGTGCATTGATTATCGTGAGCACAATAAGTTAATGATAAATAATAAATATCCTTTGCCTAGGATCAATAACCTATTTGATCAACTTAAGGGAGCGGTGATATTCTTGAAGATTGATTTACGATATAGATACCACCAATTAAAGATTAGGGAGCAAGACATATAAAAGACGACTTTCAGAACACTCGATGTGTCATGCCTCCAAACAGGAGTTAGTGACGTGGAGGCTTGTCTATAAATTTAAACCCATTTAAGAGAGTGATTAACAATTAACAGTGCATAAATTAAGTTTCAAAGCCAAAATATTCAAGTATTCCAAACAAGCCCCGCTATTTACAAGGAATTTAGTTTCAAGGAAAGTGGTGAAATTTCTAACCAAACGAGTTCAAAATCTCGCCCCTGGTATCATGTCAGAAATTCCCATAGGTTTAGCATACATGAATATAAACAAAAGTAAATGTTGACATCAACCATAGTGAAGCAATATTTGAGTTTACATTCCATAATTTAGTACATGCCTTGAGATAAAGGGAAAGGAAATTCAAACCTTCACCTTTTGAAGACAAGTTCACCTCACCAGTAGTAGCTACATACTCTGCACTACTCCTCGCGTCGTCTAGAGGGGTTTAGTATATTTAAAACAAGAAAAGTGAGCAGAAGGTCCAGTAGGAAAGAATTTTATAAAAACATTGTAAATAAAGGTACTCATGGTCCAAAGACATACACCTGGATCTGCTCATCCTTTTTAGAAAAAGGAAATACTCACATAGTAGTGATAAAATATCTGTATAATAAAATATCCTTTTTACCATTGAGCAAGAAGTGGTCTGTATGGGTTTCGGGACCTGCCCCTAAGGATATGATTCCCATATCCCGATCAACGATTTAGAGTTTAACGTCAAGATTCTATCTTGACAATTACTAGAAAGAAGCTGAAGAAGGAAGAAAGACAGAATTTAAAGTCTCTAAAGAGGGAATTATCACATTATGAGGAAGAATTTGCGTTCCAAAAGATGAAAATCTTAAGATACAAATTCTTTCTGAAGCTCATAATACCCCTTATTCGATACATCTGGGAGCAACTAAGATGTATCAAGATTTAAAATAACATTTTTGGTCGAAGCACATGAAGAATGACATCGTGGATCACATTAATCATTGTTTAACATGTCAGAAAGTTAAAGTTGAGCACCAACATCTAACTAAAGAGCTACAACCTATAAAGATTCTAGAATGAAAATAGTAGCATATAACCATGGATTTTGTGGTAGGATTACCCAAAACTAGTGAGGGTTATGATGCAATATGAGTAATTGTTGATCGATTGACTAAATGTGCCCATTTTCTACACATAAAAATGACATATACCAGAGAAACGTTAGCCAAGTTATATGTCAAAAGAATATTTAGGTAGCATGGGATACACTTATCTATTATCTCAGATTAGAATAGTCGCTTTACCTCAACATTCTAGAAGAGTGTGCAAGAAGCCGTGGGTTTAGAATTGTGATTCAGCATAGCTTTTTATCCTCAAACTGATCGACAATCTGAACGTACCATCCAAACTTTACAAAATATGCTTAGGGCGTGTGTGATGGATTTTAAACGAACATGGAATAAGAAACTGTCACTGATTGAATTCTCCTATAACAATAGTTATCATGCTTCAATTGGTATGGCACCATATGAAGCTTTGTATGGAAGAAAATGTAGATCTCCCATTCATTGCTATGAAACAAGGGAGAAAAAATTATACCAGATAAAATTCATTCAAGAGATGATTATATCAATTAAGAAAATCCATCAAATAATGAAGATGACACAAGATCGCCAGAAAAGTTATGTTGATGAGCACAGAAGACTTTTAGAGTTTAATGAATGCAATTTAGCCTTTTAAAGGTGTCATGCATTTTGGTAGGAAAGGTAAATTGAGCCCGAGGTATATAGACCTTTTTTGATTATTGAACGAATAGGAAAAGTAGCCTACAAATTGGTTCTACCGCCAGATTTAGCTATAGTACTTGATGTATTTCATGTGTCAATGTTAAAGAAGTATTTACTAGATCCATCCCATGTTATAGAACATGAACCGATGTAAATTCACGAAGACATGTCTTATGAGGAACAACCGGTGCAAATTCTTGCACGAGAGGATACGTGTCTTCAGAATAAAAATATTCCACTTGTTAAAGTTCTATGGAGAAATCAAGTGGTAGAACAAACAACATGGGAACATGAAGATTAGATGAGAGAGAAATACCCCATTTGTTCTGATTTTTTAGGATGAAAATTTATAAGGAGGGGTGTTAGTCATAACTGGGAAATTTTTTGGAGAAATTATTGTATAAGATGAAATTTTCTAGAATTCTCTGTAATATGAATACTTTTATGATAAGTATTTGTTGATATTATTATTGAATAGCAAAGCATAAGCTAAAAGTTAGAAATTTCTGAACAATGATGCAATTACCGAATTTCAGACTTAACTAATAAAGAGGCTCAAAATGTTGTGTTAATCCTATGAGAGGACAAATACATGAATGTTAAGTTTAAGAAATGAAGACGAATTGAAAAATATCAATTCTAGCATTTTAGAAACAATCAGAATGAGAAACAGATGAAAAATAAGTTCATAAGGCCGAACCGAGAAAATAAGGGTTTTTGACCAATTACAGTTGACCGAGTCAAAATTTGTTGACCTAGAGTTGATCAATAGGTCACTCTTGGAAAGTTAGTCACGGTTGAGCAATGCTAACCAAGTTGACCAACTGTCTGAAAAACGCACATAAAACGAGCACATGTTAGGAATTAAATTGAATCGAAATAAGATAATCACTAAAACAATGGATGGTTAAGATTTAGAGTGATTAATGGATAAAGGGATGAGATTAGGACACCTTGAAAGCAAGGAATGGCAGGCCAAGACTTAGGGGAGAAGCCATGTGAGATATTTTGACTTTTTTTGTGGAAAAAACACCCTAGAAAAGGCAAAAATTGCACTTTAGTCCCTCTTTCTTTTTAGTTCCGGTTTAATAAGCGAAAAATGCAAGAAAATGCTCAGTTCCATACCAAAAACCAGAGAGCATCAGTCAAAGAGAGAAGAAGGAAAAAAATTCATCCAAAGTGAGAAAACGATCTCTAAGTAAAAACCGATAAAAACCACCGGGGATTAGTGTCTCTGTGGTTGTCTCTTCATTTTTATAAGATAAAATTTCAATTTCTCACCTTCTTTTATACCATGGCTGCACGTCTATGAATAGTAAAGAGCATGGAAAATTTTTGCTAACAATGATTATTGGCTTGTGATTTTGAATTGTACTGAAAAATTGAATGTTTAGAGGTTAAATTTTTGGTTATTAGATTATGTTTTAGCATTTTTGTTTAGGATGAAATCTGCCAAAATTTAGTTTGAGAATTTGAACTAAAACTGGTTTCATAAAGAATAGGAGAATTAAGATGTGTAAAGTAAGTTGATTCGGTGATTGGAGATGTATAGAACGCTAAAACGATGAAAATTCTCAGTTTCAAACCAAAATTGAAAACTAGGTTATTGACCCGGAAATTGAATCTGGCATTGTTTTGGGCTAGAAACCAAGATAAAAGCTTAGTTTCAACAAGTGCCCAACACTAAGTTGAAAATTTCATTTCGGACAACTTTTGTGAAATAGCATTTTTCTCAAATTGTGGATATAGATGATGTTTCGGTTCAGATACCGAACTTGAAATCATAATTCTCTTTAAGGATTTTAGAAATGACATACGCACTTTAAGAAAATAACTTTTACAAAACCATGAATTCAGATCAAATTATGTTTCAATTACTGATCTTAGATTGTAAATCTAACAATCGAGAATTTCTATGATAGTACCAATAGGTGATCAAGGAAGCAAGGTTTTTAGACACTTGAAAGCCATGTCCTTAGCAGAACTCCTATAAGTACAATAGGTTTTCTATGTCTATATCACAAACGAGACTATTTTTGTCACGACACTAAAGATGGGACCGTGATTATTGGGATATAATTAAAGAAAATTAACTTAATTAAACTGAATTAGTTAAGGAAAATCCATGAAAATAAAATGAAATATACAAATGCCAAAAAGTTATTAAAATATACTACTCTGGAGTCTTTCTTTTACAAACAATATTTAAAACAATCAATAAAGTTTAAAATAATACAACTCTAGGACAATGTCGATTAATATAATTTATATATAGAGATACAATACAACACAGAATTAAAAACTGTAAATTCAGAATAAACTAACCATTTCGAATCTTGCACCTTCAATTTATTGGCATCGACTTACCATGCTGTAAACCTAAACCGCTAACTCTAGAGGGGGTTTAAAACATTGAAAATAGAGGAAAACTGAGCGAAAGGCCCAGTAGGATACAATTTTATAAAATTGAATAAATAAATAAAAGTACAAGCCTGAATGAATCAGTTGGATCCAAACACCCTTTTTACTGAAAGGTAAATATACTTAAATTCCATATTACAGGCAACCAACAAATAATTTAAGTAATTAAATTACTTACAACCAATGCAAGGCCAAACACCACCGTAGTGGCCCATCCGGGTTTCAGGTTTTGCTTCCAAGGATACGATCTCTATATTCTATCTAGGCCATCAGTAGACTTACCAGTTTGTAAGATATCTTATTTTAAGAAAATATTCATTAAAACTTTAAATCAGTTGATTATGAGATCAATAGCAATAATCAAGCTATTGTCTTAAAATATCTTTCTTTATCAAACATTTCTTATCCATAAAAACATTTACATAGGCCAAAACACTTTAAAATAGGTTAACAAGAATATGACAAGAGTATCCTACCTCTTATGTAGCAATTCCACGGCTCGCTCTGACTTCAACGATTCCATTCGATTCGTCTTGATCTGCATACATGGTACCCGTAGACTTTACAATAGAGTGGAATTGGCACAAACGGAGTCACCGTTGTGTTTAGCACGTCAAAATAAGTCAAGATATGGTCTCAGATCAACGAACAGAGGCTAGGAGGCTGCTTGTCACGCCCCCAAACAGGGTGGGTGACGTGTAACTCGATTAGGGATTAATAAAGCATATTCCTAACCGAGCTCCACACTTGATTGCATTAAAATATAAATAAATTACAGAATCCAGGAGCCTCTGACACATAAGGCACCACCCCAGAGGACATAAAGTATCGTACATACATGCTCATGTAAATAATCATTACAACAGACATAAACCACAGTCTAGTAAATCCAAATATTAAATAAGTTTACAGAATATTTCTCAAATTCCTTACATTTGTTCAAGAGGATGAACTCAATCCTCAATCAATCCAATAGTAGCAATCTCCAACTATTTCTCCAAGGACTGCGTTCATATCTGCCTAATAAGAAATCACTGTTCCAGATGTGGTCATCAAAGTCACTCTTCTACGGTAACAATCAACGATTGCACCGTATTTTGACAGCCAATCCATTCCAAGTACCATGTCAAACAGGTTCATCGGAAGGATAATCAAATCTGCTCACAATCGTTCACTGCCAATCGTGATTTCACATGATTTACACACTCATTACCTCCACGCATCCCAGTGGGGTGTTCAAAGTTATCGGGACTTCTAAATTCTCACATTTCAGTTTCAAAGTCCACACAAAAGAACTCGATATAAATGAGTGTGTGGCACCTATATCAAACAACATGTGAGCAAAAGAGTGAGAGATTAGAATCATACCCTCAACCACCGCATTGCTGGTCTGATCTCCTGAACTGCCTCATACCTGTTGCCAGTGTATACGCTTGTCCCTGTACTTTCCCTTTCCCTCTGTCACCAACATTAGGCCGTTGAGTCAGAGGCCTATAATGTTGTGGTTGAGGTGGTTGTGCCGGCCTCGATGCTTGAGGCCAGAACTGTGTATACTGAGGTGGTTGATAAGTCGGCACTAGAGGGTATGGCATCTGCTATGGCTGATATGGTGGCATATACTGTGGTTGCCCTTCCTGACTGTATGAAGCATCACTTCCTAACTGTATGAAGCATCACTTTGGGTTTGTTGAGCCGGCGGCCGATTAGGACAATTCCTTCGAATATGGCCCACCTATCCATAATGGTGACACCTGGGCCCATATGGGGCATTTTTGTCACTCCTAGACAAACTACTGCCACTGCTTGCCATTTCCCCGACAGTCTATCCCTGGTTGCGGTTTCTTTTACCACTCCGCTATGGCCCACCTGAAACAGAAGGTCTACCGGAGACAGAGACTCGACCCGTCGTTTCCTTACTTAGGTGATAGGCCAAGTTATCCTATTCCACCCTTGTAGCAGCAGCTACCAA
Source organism: Morus alba (assembly GCA_012066045.3). Taxonomy (NCBI): domain Eukaryota; kingdom Viridiplantae; phylum Streptophyta; class Magnoliopsida; order Rosales; family Moraceae; genus Morus; species Morus alba. The sequence continues at coordinate 20,475,377 of CP050225.2, read as the reverse complement.
ATCCCGGAAGTTTCGAATTCTCAAGGCCACCAAGGATCTCCTCATAGAGTTCTTGAGGCCCTTCTCAAACTTAAGACATCTCATGTGTTTACACTCTACCAGAGATGGCGCAAACCGGGATAAGTCATTAAACTTAACCTCATATTCCCTCACAGACAAGTCTCCTTGCAGTAAAGACATAAATTCCAATGCTTTTTCATCCCTGTAACTCTGAGGGAAGTACTGCTCATTGAACAGTGTCTCAAACTGATCCCAAGTCAGTCCTGCAACATTTATTCTTCTCTTGACCTGTTTCCACCAAGTGTTTGCTAAACCTTCCATCTTGTATACAGCAAATTCCACCCAGTATTCATCTGGGACTCCCATAGTACTCAAGTGCTTGACTATGGAGTCAATCCAGAACTCTGCTTCCTGGGGTCCTCCCTCACTGTTAAACGAGGAGATAGGTGATTAGTGTATGAAAATGCACCCTAAATACTGCTTTTGATTTATATAATATTAAAATATTTAAGCTTTAATTAAGCAATTCCATTATTTTTATGCATAATATTTCTAATTAGAATTTGTCCAGTTTTTGCTTAATTATTTACAGATAAAAAACAGTGTAAAAAGCCACACAAAAATAATCCATGAAAGCCATATTTTCAACCATCCGGAGCCAAGCCATCAGAGAGAGAGCCGAGCCGATTAAGCCACTAGCTGAGCCGGCCGAGTGCATCAGCCCCATGGGCCCCACCATCCAGCTCTCCCACGTTCCTTACTCTTCCTCTCGCACATCACCATCATGCCCATTCCTCAATAAGCGCGTTCCTTCCACGAAGGCATCACCGCGCGTCCAAAGTTCAGTCCGCATGGGTCCCGCGGTTGGTCAATGCCAGAGGATAGCCCATTCTTCGTGCACCACCTATCTCGGTGGGACCCCAATGTCGGCCAACATCTCTCCATTCTGCCGCGCCAGCACCCTCCAACTAATCCGCATGCGAAACATGGCGTGGTGTTCTCCTTACTGCCAATCACGTAGCGACACGTGTCCCATTTGGTGATGAATCCGAATTCCGTCCCCAAAAATTAGAGCAAATTACCAAATTTCTTACCCAAATCAAATATGTGATTTCTCCTAATTTATGTGTAATTTTATTTTGTTTCCTTTTTTTTGTAATTTTCTATTTTTCTTGTTTGTTTCCTTATTTGATAGGCAACCTTTGAACACTATAAATAGAGGGGTTAGCCTAAGGTTTTAGGAAGCTTTTATTATTCAGTTTTCTGTCGTCTTGCTGTCAGTCTCATATTTTCTCTCTAGAACTTGTGAGAATGTTTTGCAAGATAGGCTAGAGTTTTCTTGGTGAGGTTAGATATGAACTTTTGATGAGTGACCCAATTCGGGGTTTTGATTCCTTGTGCTGTAAAGTTCAACATCTGAATGAATTAAATCTCATCTATTTTTCTATTACTTTTCAAAATATTGTGTGCCAATTTTTATATAAGTTCAGTCACGCTTTTCTTATGTAATTCTATCATGCAATGTTTTGTTATTCAAATTATTTTACAAATTGTCTTTTACTGCAATATTGTCAGATTGATATATTGTCGATTTTAGATAACTTGTAATAATAATATTTTAGGAGTCAACATAGAGATTTAATCTATTCAGTTCTTTTATTTTGTGAATCAAAACTGAAATTAGTGAACGAAACATTAGAGATTCTCGACACCTTACCTTTTTTATTTTTGAATTTTCTTCATACAGATTTTCGCCTTTTTATTATATTTGCAACAAAAATCGCAAAACTATTCTTTTTCTTTAATTCATTTTTCTCTAATACTCTTATTCTGTTAATCATTCTTGTTATTTTGTTATCTCTCTGTGGATACCACCGTCCTTCTGTGCTACAATTGACCGCTTGTGAACATCACTTTTAGGCGTTAATCAAATTTTGGCGCCGGGGGAGGTATTAATAACAAGACTAATCAGTAGATTATTTAGCCAAAAAGATAAGTGCATTTTTCTTTTTTTTTTAAAAAAAAAGTGTTTGCTGCAAGTTTCCACGGATTCAATCTATAAACGCTGCAAACTTTTGTATTCCTTTTCTTTTTTGTTATTTTACCGTCCCTGATTCAAAAAAAAAAAAAAAAAAAAAAAAAAAAAAAAAAAAAACTTTTGTTTGCTATATTCCTTTCTTTCTTACCTTTCACGTTCTTCTTTGCTCTCTTCGGGAGTTGTTTATTGTTTTCTCAATTAAAAAAAAGTCATTTTTTTTAGTATTTGTTTTTAGTTGTGTTTTCCGTTTGTTTATGTGTTCATCTTTTTCGCATTTGTTACCTTTTTCATTTTTTTTAATTATATTTCTTATAAAAAAAAATCTCACACTTTCAGGATTTGTTTTAAAATTTCATTTTAGTTTTAAAATTGATTGTCAATTGATTTTGTAATCTTTTACTTTTAATAAGTTAGGATTTTATTTTGTTTCTCTATTTGTATATTTTAATTGTTGATTCTTATATTATTGGCTAATTTAATTTTTTTTCTTTTATAGTTTTCATTAATTCTTAGGATTATAATTCAGATAGTAATTAATTGATGAATTTAGATTCCTAATCTAGGATTTTCATAATTTGGTAGATTTAGGCTTTTGACTTTAGGAATAGTTTTCCATTAATTAGATTACATTTCATAATTTACTCAATAAAATTTAATAATTGATTTTGAGAATAATTGTGTGGTTACGTGGAAAGTATAATCTGAGGGAGTTCTATCTAGGAAAGTTGGTACTTAAGCGGGCCTCGCCCCACCAATCTTTCTTGGCAACGTTGCTCTATCTAGGAGACTATTAATTGAGCCAAGAGCTATAGTCTTTTCTGGGAGCACTCTCGGTGGTTACAATTTACGTTACTATATAATTATATTTTTTTGATTAAAAATAAAAAAATTTAAAAATATAAAAAAAGCCGCTTAGGGTGAATGCATCGATATAGAGACGAACTAGGGAGATTTGCTCAACGTCCAGATTTAGAAACCCATAGTGAAATTCTATCAGACTCATCTTCTATGTCTCCGTCTTCACACTCGTCGTTGGAATTCGCATTTCAAAATCTATTCGCAATGGCACAACCCGAGGAAGTTCAGCACAGGACGTTGCAAGATTACCTGCACCCAACGCGTGCGGCCACCCCATCATGCATCATGTTCCCACCGAATGCACCACCTACGGATTTTAAGCTGGGCATGATTGCGCTTCTCCCAATTTTTCACGTGTTAGAGAGCGAAAACCCCTATGTACACATCCGGGAGTTTGAAGAGGTGGTGGCCACCTTTCACAGCCGTGCTGAGGCCACAAACACCATCATATTGAAGTTTTTCCCTTTCTCTCTGAAGGACAAGGCCAAAAGCTGGCTTTATTCTCTTAGGCCTAGGTCTATTGGTACGTGGGAAGAAATCACGACGACATTCTTCAACAAGTATTTCCCACACCATAAGACCAACAATTTGAAACGACAAATCTTAAATTTTGCTCAGAAGGAAAATGAAACTCTCTATCAAGCCTGGGAGCGTTTTAAAGATCTATTAAATCTGTGTCCCCACCATGGATATGAAAGTTGGCGCCTCGTAAGCTATTTCTACGATGGACTCACAATCCGAGAGCGCCAATTTGTTGAGATGATGTGCAATGGAGATTTTCTCTAGAAGAATCCTGACGAAGCTATCGAGTACTTGAATGAGTTAGCTGAGAAAGCTCATACTTGGACTGGACCGAGTACTATTGAGAGCACTAGTAGGTCCCGACCAGTTGGAGTTTATCAATTAAGGGAAGAGGACAGCTTCAAGGCCCAAGTTGAAGCTTTGACGAAGCAAATTGAGGCCCTTAAAAGTAAAGATAGTAAAGGACCCCACATGGTGGCAAGGACAGAGGAACATGAGCCATGTTTTGTTTGTGGTGGAATGGGCCATCTAACTCAGGATTGCCACACTTTAAGTGAAATGAGAGGGGTATACGAGGAGCAGTGCAATGCTTTGGGCGTATACGGAAAACCAAATACACCTTTCTCGGAGACTTATAATCCTGGTTGGAAAAACCACCCGAACTTCAGTTGGCGAGATTCGAATCAGCATGCACAATCATCTGGAGGGCAATGGAGATCAGAGCAACAATCTCAACCACCAAGGACATATTTTGCGCCTCAGAATAACATGCAACCGAAAGGGAATTCTCTAGAGGATACCCTAAAAGCTTTTATGGATGCGCAAAAAATGAATCAAAGGATTGATTCAATGCTCATGCAGCTGGTGGAAGAGAACAAGGAAATAAAAAGTTAGATCACAAAGCTGACAGAAGCTTTAACCGTTCAAGAGCGCGGTAAATTTCCATCACAAGCCCAGTCCAATCTGAGAGGACAACACATGGCTCAAACTTCTAACTCTGAAGGTCAAAATATCAAGGAAGTTAATGCCATCTCTACTCAAAGTGCTAAGAATTTAGACACACAATCGACAAGTACAACCACTTCGAGTAATGAAGAATCAGCTCAGGAGAAAGAAGAACCAACTAAAATTCTAGTAAAGATGCCTTTTCCCCAAGCTCTCCGACCTGCTGGGAAAGTGCCGGAAAATCAAAGTGAGATCCTGGAGCACTTGACACAATTGAAGATCAATCTTCCCTTACTACACATGATCAAGCAAGTACCGGCATACGCCAAGGTTATCAAGGATCTGTGCACTATAAAGAGAAAGCACCACGTCAAGAAGACCGTAGAGCAGAAAACACCGCCGAAGTATAAGGATCCAGGTTGTCCTACCATTTCTTGCCAGATCAGGACACATGAATTCGGCCAAGCGTTACTAGACTTAGGATCGAGTGTGAACCTTATGCCTTATTTGGTCTACTCGCAATTGGGTCTTGGAAGGATTAAGCCCACATCTGTGGTTCTGCAACTGGCCGATAGATCCATTAAGAGACCACGGGGAATAGTAGAAGACATTCTGTTACAAATCGACAGGTTTTATTACCCCGTGGATTTTCTTGTCTTAGATACACAATCCGTGGTGAATATGGAGTCATCAATTCCCATCATTCTAGGAAGACCTTTCCTTGCCACAGCAAACGCACTTATCAATTGTAGGAATGGTCTCATAAAGATATCTTTCAGGAATATGACCCTTGAGGTGAATATCTTTCATATTCAAAAGCAACCACATGATGATGATGAGTGTCACCAAACATTTATGATCGACACACTTGTCGAGGAGGGGGTTCTGCTACAAAGTAACTCCGAAGATCGGAAAACCTCCTCCAAAATTCTGAATATGAGAGTTTCGATCCTTGTGAGGTGGCTAACAGTTCTGCTATTTTCAAAGAATCACAAGATAGAGGAACCAAGTTTGGGTCACCATGTTTTCAGGAGCTCCCAACAGAAGGAAAAAAACTGAATTCATCCACCGAGGAGGCTCCAAAAGTCAAGCTAGCCCAACCACCTGAGGGCTTAAAATATGCATTCTTGGGAGATGAAGACACATTCCCAGTCATCATCTCATCTAAATTCGATCCATTGCAAGAACAACGATTGATCGACATGCTGAAAGAGCGCAATTCTAAGATCAAGGCAAAAATGAAAGCGGCTCATGACAAGCAGATCCTGCAGAAGAATTACTTTGAGTGGGTGAACCAGGTGGAAGAGATCATTCTCGACGACCCCGTTTACTAGCCCTGAGTAGTTTGCTCACATCTTCTATACCATATTTTGATTTTCTGTTTTTCTTTATTTCTTTTTACATTTTTTTTATGTGTGTTTTTGGAGAATCATATCAGGAAGCTCATGTTGTGCTTATAAGTGGAAAGCTCATCGTCCAGGTGTCTTCTTTCTCTATATTTCTATAATTTTTGACACTGAGGACACTGTCTGATTTTGGTTGGGGGTGGTGAGTATATTCATGCGTAAGAGTGATTTTTGTCATGTTGATATTGGGTTAAAATTTTTGCGAAGTTATCTGAGTATGATTTCAAAATGTTTAGTTTAAGTTAATTTTCGCTATCTTGGTTACTAAGAAATGACTTCTAGAGTTTCTTTTTGCGCACGCTAAACCTTGTGGTAAGACAGATGTTAATGCATGTCAGCTGAGAAAATTCCTGAGTTTAAGTGCTTTATTTTTGGTGAGTTAAGAGAGTTGAGAAAACGACTTTTGAACCTTCATTGATCTTTTGAGCTGGTAAAATCACTATTAGAACATCATTACATGGTTAGTGGTATGCTTGGTGCATATGCTTGAGGGATGGATTTTGGGTTAGATAGGAATGAACTTATGTAATAGAGCCTCATTTGTTATTTTTCAAAAAAAAAAAAAAAGAGCAAGGGCAACATTTCACAGATGATGTAGTTTGGTCGTAATCATATTTGATATAGTTGTTTGTCAAAAGAACACCTTTCTACATTCACCTCATTATTGTAGGTTGTCTCTTGCCAAAAAAAAAAATAAAAAAATAAAAAAATAAAAAAAAGGAGTAGTTTATTTTTCTATGCATTTTTTGCTCTTTGATCGTTTCTGTACATTTCTGTTTGACCCGAATGAAATCCCAAAAGTTGGTTTGCGGTAAGAATGGTGGAATGTTCTAAGAGATGATTAACCTATCTTTTGGTCAATGTTCGTTTGACTGTTTGTCCTAAATTTGACCCTCCTCACACTGAGCGTTGATTGTTTCATTTCCAACTCCATGAGAGAAAACCTTTGCACTCAAATATTTCTGACACCTGTGAGATCAATGGAGTTGAGACTTATACTTGGTGAATTTTTCAAAGCTGCATGTGTTATGGTCAGTGGTAAGAAGGTTACGGTTTGGAGCACACACACACGACTCTGGAGTTATGACTGAAATAATCTTGATAGTATCTTTTAACTTCTTGCTAACAGTTTGTTTGAAATACTCAGGTGACTAAGTGAGTGAGACTTACATTTCCTTTGTGACATGATTTCTCTTGCGCTTGGATTGCTAGAGACTAGCAATAAGCTGGTTGGGGGTTGTGATTAGTGCATGAAAATGCACCCTAAATACTACTTTTGATTTATATAATATTAAAATATTTAAGCTTTAATCAAGCAATTCCATTATTTTTATTCATAATATTTCTAATTAGAATTTGTCCAGTTTTTGCTTAATTATTTACAGATAAAACGCAGTGTAAAAAGCCACACAAAAATAAGCCATGAAAGCCATATTTTCAACCATCCGGAGCCAAGCCATCAGAGAGAGAGCCGAGCCAATTAAGCCACTAGCTGAACCGGCCAAGTGCATCAGCCCCATGGGCCCCACCGTCTAGCTCTCCCACATTCCTCACTCTTCCTCTCGCTCGTCACCAGCACGCCCATTCCTCAGTAAGCGTGTTCCTTCCACGAAGGCATCATCGCGCGTCCAAAGTTCAGTCCGCGTGGGTCCCACGGTTGGTTAGTGCCATAGGATAGCCCATTCTTCATGCGCCACCTGTCTCGGTGGGACCCCAATGTCGGCCAGCATCTCTCCATTCTACCGCGCCAGCACACTCCAACTAATCCGCATGCGACACGTGGCGTGTTGTTCTCCTTACTGCCAATCATGTAGCGACACATGTCCCATTTGGTGATGAATCCGAATTCTTTCCCCAAAAATCAGAGCAAATTACCAAATTTCGTCCTCAAATCAAATATGTGATTTCTCCTAATTTATGTGTAATTTTATTTTGTTTTCTTTTCTTTTGTAATTTTCTATTTTTCTTGTTTGTTTCCTTATTAGATAGGCAACCTCTGAACACTATAAATAGATGGGTTAGCCTAAGGTTTTAGGAAACTTTTATTATTTAGTTTTCTGTCATCTTGCTGTCAGTCTCATATTTTCTCTCTAGAACTTATGAGAATGTTTTGTAAGATAGGCGAGAGTTTTCTTGGTGAGGTTAGAGATGAACTTTTGTTGAGTGACCCAATTCGGGGTTTTGATTCCTTGTGCTGTAAAGTTCAACATCAGAATGAATTAAATCTCATCTATTTTTCTATTACTCTTCAAAATATTGTGTGCCAATTTTTATACAAGTTCAATCACGCTTTTCTTATGTAATTCTATCATGCAATGTTTTGTTATTCAAATTATTTTACAAATTGTCTTTTACTACAATATTGTCAGATTGATATATTGTCGATTTTAGATAACTTGTAATAATAATATTTCAGGAGTCAACATAGAGATTTAATCTATTTAGTTTTTTTATTTTGTGAATCAAAACTGGAATTGGTGAACGAAACATTAGGGATTCTCGACACCTTACCATTTTTATTATTGAATTTTCTTCATACAGATTTTCTCCTTTTTATTATATTTGCAACAAAAATCTAAAAAACTATTCTTTTTCTTTAATTCATTTTTCTCTAATGCTCTTATTTTGTTAATCATTCTTGTTATTTTGTTATCTCTCTGTGGATACGACTGCCCTTCTGTGCTACAATTTACCTCTTGTGAACATCACTTTTGGGCGTTAATCAATAGGTGCTCGTCTAAATTCTCAGAAATAACCTTGTTTTCTATCCTCAACCGGCCGCTCAATCTGAGCTCTCGTGGCCATGCCCCGAAAGGCAACATACATGGCATCCAAGAACCCTTGGTTTGGTTGCACTGGTTGGGTGCCTGGTCTACGGAAAGGCGCCATTTCCTTCAACTGAAATAAAACTAGACTGTTCAGTGGATAACAGATGTCCCACATGTATGTACAATCCTATGGTTTCTTAACCTAAGGCTCTGATACCACTCCAGTCACACCTTCAAACGGGGTGGGTGACGTGGAGCTCGATTAGGGATTAGTAAAACAGATTCCCAACCAGGCCCCACACTTGACTGCATAAAAATATAAATAAATTATCGAATTCAAGAGCCTCTGACACACAAGGCACAACCTCACAGGACATACAGTATCGTACATACATGCTCATGTAAATAATTATTACAACAGACATCAACCACAGTCTAGTAAATCCAAATATTAAATAAGTTTACAAAATCTTTCTCAAATTCCTTACATTTGTTCAAGAGGATGAACTCAATCCTCGCTCGATCCAACATTAGCAATCTCCAGCTACCCTGCACTGCTCCTAGAATCTCCTGGGAGGGGTTTAATACATTTAAAACATAAAACGTGAGTGAAAGGCCGAGTAGGATATAAATTGGAATACTTAAAATAAATGAATAGATAAATGAGTGCATAAATAGATAAATGAATAAGTAGATAAAATAAGACATTCAGTCCCGACAGAACAGCTGGAACCTCACATCCTTTTTCTCAAAGGAAATATAACTGAAAATAATCGTATTACAGGCTTCAGCAAGTAATTAGTACAAATTACTTACCTAACCAAGTGCCTCGCCTACCCCCTCTGAGTTTCAAGTTCTGCCCCCGAGGATGCACTCTTTGCATCATATCTAGGCTTACAACAATAGATTCTCTTATCCATTCAAAAAAATCTCTTATCTTAAGAAATCGTTCATTTAACATTATAAAATCATTAATATGACCCCATGAACTACTCAAGCTGTGGGCCCCATGACTGGGCAAGCCATGAGGTTCCATGACTAGACAAGCTATGGATTCTATGGGCAGGAAAAGCAATGGATTTCCATAAGCTAAACAAGCCATGGTTTTCAAAACGTTTTTCTTTCGCAAACCAATCCTTTTCTTTGAAACATTTTCAAGGCCAAAATCCTTTTTGAAATCAGGCTCACAAGGAAAAGGGATAGAAATCCTACCTCGCACGATCAGACCTGGGACTAGCTGTAATGACCGGGAAAATTTTAAGTCAAATTCGGACAGTCCGGTATTTGACCATAATTCTTCCCGGAACAGAAAGTAATAGAAATATTGATGTAATCAGGAAAGTGTTATGTATGAACTTTATATACGGGGTAAAATCACCCGAAAAGTGTAAAGTTATAATACAAATATTTTATAGAGAAAATTCGTAAATATCAGTTGTGAATAGTAAAATATCGGCTAAAAATTAGAAATTTTAACAGGTATAGTTTAGTTATGAAAAATTGAAATATTTGGTAAATGACCAAATGACCAGTTAGAAAAAGAGTAGAAATATTAGAAGTAACGAAAATGGCAAAAGTTCCTGAAACAGAATTTTCCCGAGTCAGTTAAAGCGAGAAACTGCGAAAAAACGTGTACTGCGAGGATACGCGTTTTGGGCAATTCTGGATCGTTTAAAATGAAAAATTTGGAAAAAGAAATTGACTATTGAGATACCCAAGAGAAATGGGTTGAATATGAGAAATTTGACCCAGGGTGCTCGGCAGTCTAGAAAAGCAATATAGAACCTGTACCGAGTGTGAAATTATCGGTACCGGAAAGAGACTCGTTTTGAAAAACGGAAAGTTTGGTCTCAACAAGAAAAATGTGGGCAACACAGAACCACTTAAATTAAGTGTTAAACTTAATTATAATTAGTAGAATTAAATTACGGGAATTAAAGTTATTTCTCTAATTTAATTTTAGAAAGTATTGTGAGATATTTTTTAGAAATATTAATATAATATACATATTACACTTAACATGGCCTACGGATGACATTAGAAGCTAAAATTGCTTCTTTTTCTAAGTGTGGCCGAGAGACTAGAGAAAAGAAAGAGAAAAGAGAGAAAATCAAGGGAAAATCAAGGAATCACCCGTTTTCACCGAAATTTCTTCCGTTCAGTCCAGTAGAAACATAACCCGAGGCATTCTAGCAGAGAATCTCAACTTTTCAAGGTAAGATTTCGGATTTTTCATGAGAAATTGCATGCTTTTTCGTTTTTATGAATAGTAACTCATCTCGGAAAATATCTGTAAAACTGAAAAACGAAACCGAGGTTTTGTCGAGGACTATGATACGAGTTTAACGTGCAAGTATTGAAACGATTGAACAAATTTTTTTGGATTAACACAAAAAAAAATCCGGAATACTCTAGAAATGGAGAAAAAGTGTTGTTGTTCATTTTATGTTGAAAATTGTGTTTAGGAATGTGAATCATGACTATAGGTACCAAAATCGGAACTAGAATGAGTTATTGAAAACTCGTGAAACTAGAAAAACAAGGCGAAACTCTGCAAAAATTTCTAAAACCCTAGTTAGTAAGCATCGAATTAAGAATTTGATTCTTGAGAATGAGTAATGAGTTTTAAAAGCTCGGAATTGAATAGATTAAGATTGAAACTAAGATACATGAATAGGTGTAATTTGCCTCTTGAGCTAGAATTCGCCCTAGGGGTTAAGTTTGAAAATGAGTTTAAATTGGATTTAGGAATCCAAGTATGAGAAATTTTGATGCTTGGAATAGGTGGTTAATACCTATTTCCATGAAACAGGTTTTGGCCCAAGAGCCGAAGCAACGAGAAACAACTTCCAGCAAGCGGGAATCCTAGCGGATTAACGGTAAGTATAGACATATATGTTTGTCTGGACTCGAGTAAGCTGTAGCTAGACTTAGAACTATGAATTTACTTATGTTCCTAAGTCTATGTTATTACATGTGATTATACGTGTTTGGAGGGCTTAGTGCTCTAGATTGCAGAAGGGCAATATATGTTTACCCTTTTGCACAGTTAAAGTATGCAAGAAGTATTATGCATTTTATGTTATCATGTGCACGTAGAGAAACGTTGCATATCATTTAGTTAAAAAAAAGACTGACGGGTCGTCGGCCTCCGCAAGGGAGGGAAATCTCACAAAGTAGAGATTCTGACTAGACCAGACAGTAAGAAATGACCAGTAAAGTAAAAAATTGACGGGTCATCGGCCTCCGCAAGGGGGGAAAATCTCAAAGAGTAGAGATTCTGACTAGACCAGACAGTAAGCAGGGGCCCAGGCCCACAGAAGTAAGAGCAGAAAGATAGAAAGTAGTTTAAAGCATGTTTCACACGAGCATGTTTGCATTATAACTCTTAATGTAATTTCTATTAGTTTATGATGTATGCATGTTTATACTTACTAAGCGTTAGCTCATCAGTTTACTCATGTGTAGGTAACAAAGGTAAGCAGCTAGTCATATAGTGGTTTGCTTGATGGACATGCGGAGGCAAGGATGGCGGAAATGTCATGGGTGCACGGGAGTGGTTTCTACTATGTTCACTTAGAAAACAACCTTCCGCTGTAGATTAATGTAATATAGAATACTAGTATGTATGTTCAGTTCTAAGAAGAAGATATTACAACCATTGTCTTAGTAAAGAACAACGGACTGTAATAAGTTAAGACAAGTTTTCGGAACAAGTGCTAATGGATCGATCATATCCATCATCCCGGTTAGCGCCCACACCGAAAGAAAATACGTTGTGGGGACGGGTAATAATGTTTCTAACGACATGGTTCCGACAAATAGAAAGGTCGGTATCCACTCTGCTAGATATAGCCATCCACCAGTGGATTGGGAGTTAAGGGCCCTAGAGCCCATGGCGGCTGAGGCTGCACACCGAGCAAGGAGAGTTATTTTGACTACAGGTCGAGCTGCAGCTAGGTTCTACACCTGTAATCCACCTTCCTTTGATAGGCTTTCACATCCCACTAGAATTAGGGATTGGCTGCACCGTGTCGAGTATGTGATGCGAGCCTGTGGCATAGCTTGAGAGGAGTGGATTGTACTTGCAGCGAGTTTGTTAGTGGGCAATGGCCTAATCTTTTGGCAAGCTTTGGATGAGGATGAAATAGCAGAGATGCAATGGGAAGTGTTTTGCCACATGTTGAAGCACTGCCTTTCCCCAAGTCATGCCATCGTAGGTCGGCACCATAGCAGAGTGGAGAGACACAAAAGCAGAGTGTAGCCGCACCCACACCTAAGCTCGAGAGTTTATCATACAAGCCGAGAGGGCGAGTATGAGATCGATGAGGTCGTTAGCCCACAAAACGAGAGTTTTTGACAGAGGTACTAGTCTGAATCGAATTTTTAATCTAAGTGAAGAGGAACGATGTCGATCCTATGGAGAGGTCCGATGAAAGTGTACCAGCGTCGCCAGTTCCGCATCGATCGTAATTCTCACACACAATTTATCGCCAAGGCGGCATTGTGAGCGCCAGCTTGCAAAGGAGAGAGGACACGCCAACGGTGGTTAGGAGAGACTTCCCGCTTTCCAATACCCGTGGTCAGAGACATAATGCGAAGCCACTACTGGACAACGACCGAGACTTGAGACAGAGGCAGCGGATTTGTTTTATGGCTGTTCGGGAAGATGGACCTACGTTGGGACCATTGGTGAGGAAGCTAGTGGTAACCCTCGGTCGGATCCCGAGGAGGATTCGGAGGAAGACCCCGAGGAGGAACCGTGGAGGATCCCGAGGAACACTTAGATGATGAGGATTAAGTTAGGACTTAGCGTCTTATTTATTTAAATATGATGCAAGGTTATGTAAATAGTATTGAGAAACTTAGACTAATGATGTTTTATGTATGATGTGATATGTATGGAATGGGACATGCATAAAAGATTTGAATGAAAGGCTTAAAAGCCTTTACTTTTGTGATGATTTGTATATGATGTGATATGCATTATATGGGGCATGCATAATAGGATAACATATAGAATGTATGTTTTGCTAGTTGATATGAGAATGAATGGTGTTGCTAATGATGTTGCTATTTTGATTAATATAGACACAGCAACATGGTTCGTACACGTCAAAAAAGAACACATGCAGAACAAAATCCTCCAGCACCAGACCTAGCTGAAGAAGTTGCAGGTCTGAGGGGGCAAATAGTAGCCCAGGCTGAAGAAAGCAGACAATTACGAGAATTGCTTACCCAGTTGATACATGGTCAACAGGTTGGAGGAGCACCCCCTCCGCAGGTGGTTCCAGCATAGGCCGCCCAACCTAAGCAACCCGTAGAGAGGGCTGAACCCCAAGAGCCAGTAAGGGGTGAGATGGGGTACCGAGAAATGGTCCCAAGGGAACCATTGTATGTGAGGTTTAAGAGAATGGCACCTTCAGAGTTTGATGGATCAACAGATCCACTTGAGCCTGAGGAATGGTTAACATCCATTCAGACAGTGTTTGAGTTTATGGAACTCACCGACAGGGAGAAGATTCAAAGCAGCCGCTTTTGTATTAAAGAAAGATGCCCGCTATTGGTGGGAATCAAAGAAGCGCCAGAAGGAATGTGAGATGAGATGTTGTGGGATGAATTCCTATGGAATTTAACTGTACGACATACAACTTAGAAGCCCCAAGACTTAATGAATAAGTTCAATAATTTTAAGCAGGGCGACCAGACAGTTGTAGAGGCATGTCGATGATTTGATCAATTGGCACGACTATGTCCTCAGTTGGTTCCAACAGAGGAAGAGAAGGTTAGGAGGATGGTTAATATGCTCTGTGGAGATATAGCCACCGTTGTGGAAAGTGGGGAGTATCCACCAACCATGGTAGTCGATCTAGTTAATCGGGCAATACGTGCAGAGCATAACATTGCCAAATCCAGAGAGGAACGAGCTAAGACGTGGGAAGACAAGAAGAAACAGAGAGAAAATGCACAGGCACCCAATAAGAAGAGCTCTGGTGCTAATCCACAAAGGCAAGGAAGTCGTAGTGACCAGGGATCAAAACCTGGATAGGGGAACCAGCAAAACCCCAGCAAGAGGAAAGGGAATCGCAATCAAAATCAGCGAAACCCCCAATTGAAGCAGGACCACTATATCAGTCCTAGTGTTCCTATCTACTTGACCTGTGGAAAGGAACACTCCGAGAATGTAAAGCCAAGACATTGTATGTATGCTATACGTGGGACATAAAGGACATTATGCAAGGCAAAGGTCCGCTCAAAATAGGATCTCCTGAACAACTCCACACAAAGTGCCACCGCCCACAATTTCACGCCATGCAAGAGCAGAGGGTATTCTCGACCCCTCACCGAACAGAGTAGAAGCCGCCCCACGTGCCAATGCTCACTTAATGACATACACTAAGGAGGAAGCCGAGGCAGCACGCCCAACGTAGTGACAGTCACCATCGCTGCCCATGTCCCCGCACGAGCATTATTTGATTCAAAATACACATACATTTGCATCAGTAGAATTTGTTAAATGAATACTACATCCTCAAGAAAGGATAGGGCAAGCCTTTATGACAGCACTACCATCAGGTGATGTGTTGTTGTCTAGTCACTGGTTACGTCACGTACCAGTAGAGATAGCAAGAAGAGAACTAAGTGCGGACCTAGTTCTTCTGAACTTAGTAGATTATGATGTGATCCTTGGAACGGATTTTCTAGGAAAGTATAATGCTACAATAGACTGTAGAAAGAAAAAGGCAGTTTTTCAGCCAGAAGGAGAACATATGTTTGAGTACATGGGTTCCATCAGGGATACCCATACGTTTTATTAGTTCCCTAGAAGCCCAACGATTGATGTCTAGCGGATGCACTGGATATTTGGCATATGTGGTGGATAGGAACCAAGAGGGGAAACACCAACCAGAAGACGTTCCTATAGTCAAGGAGTTCCTAGACGTTTTTCCAAAGGAACTACCCGGACTTCCTCCAGATCAAGAAATAGCTTTTGAGACAGAGCTTCTCCTTAGCACCGCACCAATATCCAAAGCACTCGCACAGATGGCTCCAGCAGAATCGAAAAGAGTTGCATGTTTTAACTCCAAGAAATGTTAGACAAAGGCTTCATCAGACCGAGTTTCTCGCCATGGGGAGCTCCGGTTCTCTTTGTCAAAAAGAAGGACAACACACTTCGGATGTGCATAGATTATAGAGAGCTCAACAAAGTCACCATCAAGAACAAGTACCCGTTGCCACGAATCGATGACTTGTTCGACCAGTTGAAGGGAGCTACCACATTTTCGAAGATAGACCTTCGATCGGGGTATCATCAGCTCAAGATTAGAGAAGAAGACATTCCCAGAACGACATTCAGAACTCGGTATGGACACTACGAATTCTTAGTGATGCCGTTTGGACTTAAAAATGCCCCAGCGGTGTTTATGGACCTTATGAACAGAGTCTTCAGAGATTATTTAGATAAGTTTGTTATTATTTTCATCGATGACATCCTTATATACTCACGAGATCGACAGGAGCACGCAGAACATTTGAGGATCACACTACACACGTTGAAGAAACATCAGCTATATGCAAAGTTTTCTATGTACGAGTTCTGGTTAGATAAAGTCCACTTCCTCGGACATGTAGTATCCAAGGAAGGAATCACTGTGGATCCAGCAAAGGTTGAAGCAGTTGAGAAGTGGCCAGTTCCAAAGAGTGTTACGGAAATTTGAAGTTTCCTAGGATTGGCAGGGTATTACAGAAGGTTTGTGGAGGGATTTGCTTGTCTTACAACTCCTCTCACTGCCTTAACCAGAAAAGATAGAAGGTATGAATGGACAGATGGATGTGAATAGAGTTTCAGAGAGATCAAAAGAAGATTAATTAGTGCTCCAGTACTCACGATCCCTGAAGAGGGAGAAAAATTTGACATCTACAGTGATGCCTCAAAGACAAGACTAGGAACTGTGTTGATGCAAAATGGCAAGGTCATTGCTTACGCATCTCGGCAACTGAAGGATCACGAGCGTAATTACCCAACGCATGATCTTGAGTTAGCCGCAGTAGTTTTTGCGCTCAAGTTATGGCGGCATTACCTATATGGGTTTCAATGCCAAATTTATACGGACCATCAGAGCCTAAAGTACTTCTTCACACAGAAGAAGCTTAATATGAGACAAAGACGATGGCTTGTACTTGTGAAGGACTATGATTGTGAAATCCTTTACCATCCAGGTAAAGCCAATCGAGTAGCAGATCCTTTGAGCAGAAACCCAACACTACGGACTCCAGTGGAGACTGAATTATTGCCCAAGTAGCTTCAACAAGAGATTAATCTCCTAGACCTCGAATTAATCTCTGGTAAGTTAGCTTCTCTGAGGCTGCAGCCTGTACTACAGGACGAGATACGAGAAGCTCAGAAAGGTGACCCAATTATGGATGGATACAGGAAGGAGATAGTAGAGAATGCAAGGTCAAATTTTAGTCTTTCAAAGGACGAAATTCTCCTATACCAAAGAAGAATTTGTGTACCGGATCAAGAAGTAGATACTAGTGGACGCACACAGCACGCCATATTCCGTACACCCAGGTGCCACCAAAATGTATCAAGATTTGAAACAACATTTTTGGTGGAGGTGAATGAAAAATGACATAGTTGACTATGTTAGTCACTGCTTGACATGCCAGAAGGTCAAAGCAGAACATCAGAGACTAGCTGGAAGCTTACACCACTAGAGATCCCGTAATGGAAGTGGGAACACTTAGACATGGACTTTGTGACCGGACTTCCGAGAACCAATGAGGATATGATGCCATTTGGGTAGTCGTGGATCGGCTAACGAAATCAACAAGATTTCATTCCAATCGAGATAACTTACTCCTTAGAGAGGTTAGTTGAGTTATACGTGGCTAAGGTAGTAAAGCTACATGGAGTACCAGTTAGTATAGTGTCGGACGAGATGACAGCCAATTTACCTCCAATTTTTGGAGAAGTGTTCAGACGGATGGGCAAACGAGAGGACCATTCAGACCCTAGAAGATATGCTTCGTGCATGCGCAATGGATTTCAAGGGCGCATGGAGTATGAAGTTGCCATTGATCGAATTCTCATATAATAATAGTTACCAAGCTTCCATCGGCATGGCCCCGTATGAAGCACTTTACGGAAGGAAGTGTAGATCCCCAGTTCATTGGTTTGACACTCGGGAAAAGCAGCTTCACAAGACAAAATTCATTCAAGAGGCCATTGAGATAGTGTAAAAGATCCATAGAAGATTAGAGACAACTTAGAGCTGATAGAAGAGTTATGCAGATAAACGAAGGAGACCTTTGGAATTTTCTATAGGGGACTCCGTATTCCTAAAAGTCGCACCAATGTGGGGTGTGATGTATTTTGGGAAGAAAGGTAAGCTGAGCTCACGTTACATAGGGCCCTTCAAAATCATTGAAAGAATAGGAAAGGTAGCTTACCGACTAGCTCTACCGCCAGAGTTGGCTTCAGTGCACAGTGTGTTTCATGTAGCAATGCTCCAAAAGTATATCTCAGATCCATCGCACGTGCTACAACATGAGCCTATCCAGTTCACAAAGATTTTTCCTATGAGGAACAACCAAATCAAATTCTAGCCGAGAAGAATGGAAAATCGAAGTCATAGTATCCCAATGGTTGAAGTGCAAAGTGGAAAAATCACAATGTTGCGAAGCCACTTGGGAAGTAGAAGAAGAGATCGGGCATGTAAGTACCCCAGTTTGTTTTGATTTTCGGGATGAAAAGTTCTTAAGGAGGGTGAATGTAATGACCGGAAAATTTTAAGTCAAATTCGGACGATCCGGGTATTTGACCCGTAATTCTTCATGAATGTAAAGTAGTAGAAATATTGATGTAATCAGGAAAGTGTTATGTAGAAACTTTATATACGGGGTAAAATCACCCGAAAAGTGTAAAGTTATAATACGAATATTTTATAGAGAAAATTCATAAATATCAGTTGTGAATAGTAAAATATCAGTTAAAAGTTAGAAATTTTAATAGGTATATTTTAGTTATGAAAAACTGAAATATTTGGTAAATGACCAAATGACCAGTTAGAAAAAGTGTAGAAATACTAGAAGTAAGGAAAATGGCAAAAGTTCCTGAAACAGAATTTTTCCGAGTCAGTTAAAGTTAGAAACTGCGAAAAAAATGAGTACCGCGAGGGTACGCGTTTTGGGCAATTCTGGATCGTTTGAAATGAAAATTTTAGAAAAAGAAATTGACTATTGAGATACCCTAGAGAAATGGGTTGAATATGAGAAATTTGACCTTGGGTGCTTGGCAGTCTAGAAAAGCAGTATAGAACCTGTATCGGGTGTGAAATTATCGGTACCAGAAAGAGACTTGTTTTGAAAAACGGAAAGTTTGGTCTCGACAAAAAAAGAGAGAAAATCAAGGGAAAATCAAGCAATCACCCATTTTCGCTAAAATTTCTTCCGTTCAGTCCGGTAGAAACATAAGCCGAGGAATTCTAGCAGAGAATCTCAACTTTTCAAGGTAAGAGTTCGAATTTTTCATGAGAAACTGCATGCTTTTTCATTTTTTTGAATAGTAACTCATCTCGGAAAAAATCTGTAAAACTGAAAAACGAAACTGAGGTTTTGTCGGGGACTATGATAGGAGTTTAACGGGCAAGTATTGAAACGATTGAACAAATTTTTTTGGATTAACACAAAAAAAATCCGGAATACCCTAGAAATGGAGAAAAATTGTTGTTCATTTTATGTCGAAAATTGTGTTTAGGAATGTGAATCATCACTACAGGTACCAAAATCAAAAGTAGAATGAGTTATTGAAAACTCGGGAAACTAGAAAAAAACAAGGCGAAACTCGAGAATGAGTAATAGTTTTAAAGCTCAGAATTGAATAGATTAAGATTGAGAAACCGAGATACACGAATAGGTGTAATTTGCCTCTTGAGCTAGAATTCGGCCTAGAGGGGTTAAGTTCGAAAATGAGTTGAAATTGGATTTAGGAATCCAAGTATGAGAAATTTTGATGCTTGGAAATAGGTGGTTAATACCTATTTCCATGAAACAGGTTTTGGCCGAGAGCCGAAGCAACGAGAAAGAACTTCCAGCAAGTGGGAATCCTAGCGGATTAACGGTAAGTCTA
Source organism: Morus alba (assembly GCA_012066045.3). Lineage (NCBI taxonomy): Eukaryota > Viridiplantae > Streptophyta > Magnoliopsida > Rosales > Moraceae > Morus > Morus alba. The sequence goes on along the minus strand of CP050225.2, from coordinate 20,455,706 downwards.
GACATATATGTTTGTCTGGACTCGAGTAAGCTGTAGTTAGACTTAGAACTATGAATTTACTTATGTTCCTAAGTCTATGTGATTACATGTGATTATACGTGTTTGGAGGGCTTAGTGCTCTAGATTGCAGAAGGGCAATATATGTTTACCCTTATGCACAGTTAAAGTATGCAAGAAGTATTATGCATTTTATGTTATCATGTGCACGTAGAGAAACGTTGCATATCATTTAGTAAAAAAAAAGACTGACAGGTCGTCGGCCTCCGCAAGAGAGGGAAATCTTACAGAGTAGAGATTCCGACTAGACCAGACAGTAAGAAATGACCAGTAAAGTAAAAGACTGATGGGTCGTCGACCTCCGCAAGGGGGGAAAATCTCAAAGAGTAGAGATTTTGACTAGACTAGATAGTAAGCAGGGGCCCAAGCCCACAGAAGTAAGAGCAGAAAGATAGAAAGTAGTTTAAAGCATGTTTCACAGGTGCATATTTGCATCATAACTCTTAATGTAATTTCTATTAGTTTATGATGTATGGATGTTTATACTTGCTGAGCGTTAGCTCATCAGCTTACTTGTGTGCAGGTAACAAAGGTAAGCAGCCAGTCATATAGTGGTTTGCTTGATGGACATGCGGAGGCAAGGATAGCAGAATTGTCATGGGTGCACGGGAGTAGTTTCTATTATGCTCGCTTAGAAAACAATTTTTGCTGCAGATTAATGTAATATAGATTACTAGTATGTATGTTTAGTTCTAAGAAGAAGATATTACAACCATTGTCTTAGTAAAGAACAACGTACTGTAATAAGTTAAGACAAGTTTTCGGGAACTAGTTTGATATCCGAATCTTTAAAGTAATAGCAAGATATGTTATTAGTGTAACAACATAACATGTTAAGAACCCGAGGGTTAAGGTAAAGAAAAAAAATTTACCCGCATATGAACGTAAGTTAAAGAGACAATAGTCTAACAACGAATAATGGATTAGACTATAGCTTAGCCCATTAGTAGTAGTATAAGGCATGGCGACCGCGCCACGAGGGTCCGGGACACCACACTAGCATTGCCTTTTTTAGCTTCCACTTCCTCAAGCCCCTTCAATCTGAATCCTCAGCGATCACTGATACAAGACAACACTTTAGGATCAATTCTCATTCCTAAAGCAATCCAATCTCACTTATGTACCAAGATTTTCAATTAGTGTGCCCTAATCCATTTTCATGTTTCAAATTATCATTCCAAGGGTTTTCAATCCCAATCAAGGATTAAAGATGTTAATCCATTTATCCCAAGTCCCCAAATGAAGCTAATTTGGGTTCTTCCCAAAAACAAGGGTCAAAATAACACTTTTCAGGACAAACAGGGTCAAACCTGTGTGCACTGATCGACTGGTGACAGAGAAGTGCAACACTGCCGGTCAACTGGTAGTGTGCACATCGGTCGACCGGACTGGTCGACCGGTTAGCCTACAATCCGGTCGACCGCACAAGTCGACCGGTGGAATCAGCCGCGCGAGAGATGCTTGCGGAAACTAGTCCTAAAACCTACAATCTCATACCCAAATCTAGATATTTGCAAGGAAACCCACTAGAGCTGGGTTCTAGGTCCTAAAACAAGTCGAAAGAACCTAAGATCTTCAATTTCTACTCTAGTTTTACTCAAAAATCATCAAAATCCGGTTTGAACCAAATATAAGTTTTGAAATCCAAAATCTTGAGATTCAAGAGAGGTTCTTTCAGTAATCTTACCTCGAATCCTTCTTTTGACATTGAAAACGTTTTGAAACTCTTCTTTGGTTCAGGATCCATTTGATTCGGGATAAAAAGGGAGTGAGAGAGAAAGAGAGTGAGCGGGAGAGTGAGAATGAAGGAGAGAGAGAGGGTGCACGGGAAAGGAAAAGAAAGAAAGGAAAGAAAAGAAAAGGAAAAAGAAAAGAAAAGGAAAAAGAAAAAGAAAATAACATGTGTACAATATTTTAAAACCACAATCCAGAAATGCGCCCATACACACTTCTGGATTAAAATAAATTACTGAGAATAATTTAAATACCTTGGAATTATTTAGTCTCTCATTTCAGAAACATTTATTAGTCAAAACTCAATTAATCAAGTCAGATTAGGCACACTAATTATCTCAATTACCTTAATTAATCTCAATTAATTTTCACGGTGTAACACTGCTGAATGGAAGCTCACGGAATCCAGCCACCGAATCGTGTCGGAGGCTCCCAGAGATTTTTTTTTTCATGGCGGACATGGGTCCTACCACCCCTAAATTAATCATTATGAGTTTAATGGTATGGTCAATTTCATGAATTTCATTGTCTAACTATTCGGATGGAAATTTAAAACTTTGACATAATCCGCGGCTCGGATCATTGGTTGCCGAATCGAATTCGGTGGAAGCGCAGCAATGAAAGGCGGATCGTGTATAACAAAACTTTTCAAAAACCTTTGAGATACTCTATAGATTATATTAATTTATACACGAATAAATTAATCTCATTAATTCATTTATTAAGAACTCAATTCGGAAAAATATCTGAAGGCCGACTCGGTTGATAACTTGAGTTCTTTGACCTCGAACAATCCTTGCTCCAAAGCTTTGTGTTTAGAAAACCATTGTCTTTCACATCAATTCCTAGAATCCACGAAGACGTGTGTGTGGGCACACATGAGACAAAATGGGTTACAATAAACACTCGAATTTCCACAAACACCAACGCATGCATGATGTGGATTTTTTGGAGAAAAATTTATCCTTCCTCTCTACTTGAGAAATTCGACCAGCCTTAACCTTTAGGGCTGAAAAAATTGTTTCAAAATTTCTATAGAGAAATTTCGGCCACCTCTAAAATTAGGGCAAAAAACCATTCCCAAAATTGTCTAAAAAAATAGTATTTAGAGAGTAGAAGTCAAACTTCTAAAAGGAATCCAATCTCTATCTCTTAGATAAAGCTTGTTAATTATCTCCTATTTGAATTTGGAACAAAAAAATCCGTTCCCCTTATCCTTAAAATGGCCGGCCACACTAGTAGGGTTTATCCCTATGTGTGGCGCCTATTATAGATAAGGAAGGAAGATATTTTATCCTTTATCCAAGTGGTCCAATTTTAATTACGATTCAAATTAAATTTCAGTCAAACTTAAATTAAATTGAATTATAAATTGAACAACATATCAAATAAGTTTAAATGGATAAATCTAGATGTGTTCAAATTCAAATTTAAATAATCACATTATTTAAATAATAATTAATTCTCAATTAATTATTTCCGAGTGTTTAATTTTAGAATTCCGTAATTCTAAAATTCCCATTTTGTCCTCTGTGTATGGTAGAATTACTAGGACAACGCGGGGACTAATGGACCTATAATTTCGAGCTCCAATAAAATTAATAATTAATTAAACACTTTAATTAATTAATTAATTCTATTAATTCCAATAGTTACTCCACTATAAACTTGGAATTGCACTCTCAAAATTATAGACATTAATTACTTCTAAACTGCGAAGTGTCCATTTGATATAGTCATGGCATATAGATCAATCCTCCATAAATAATTCATAATTAGAGCCAGGTAGAATCCGTTAACCTCTCTAATTATATCTTTGTCGTTGAGTATCATTGATTCTCTAATGGATAGTGATTCATAAAACACATTCATGAATCGGAGCTCCTACTTGTCCAAGTATTGAATCAACCCTCAAGAGAATTATTTATCTACTTCTTTCTCAAGAAGGAATGGATTCCATCTTGTATAATAACAGTCCCAGCTACCTACTTCATCATGTCTCCAAAATACAAGGAATAGGATTCAGGGTTTCGGAATCCGTACCGAGTAAATCAAAAGACACAAATCCATAAATAGGAGTCTGTTAAGAACTCAGGATTAAGATCATTCTATATATGACCATCGATAGACTGAATTAGAATTTCTATACTTAACGAAAATTATTAGAAATTCATATTGTGTCTGTGTCCTTGCTCCACATAATCTCATTATGCGAAATACACTCATTCAATATCTCACCATATTAACAGTGCGGATAACACTGTTCCATTCTAAATGGGAATGACATGTATTAATAATGTTTTAATTAAAGATTCCGAACTTTAATTAAATTCATTATGCACAATTACTTTTGATTATTATCCTTAAACGTTATCCTATCATATACAACACTTATACACCATGTTTAAGGTTACACAAATAATCAAGGAATTTTCATTGATATTCATAAAATATTCATAAATATATGCACATAAAATAATGAATAAACTCTTTTATTAAATAAATAATAAATGTCCTATTACATCTCATGCTTCTAGGACACCATTCCCAACAGGATCTTGATTGTCTGGTTATGGAATCTCAAAATTAGTTGAGGGTTTTTGTTATCCACTTCCTTCTGAGTGTTTTCATACCAAAATAATGACGATCTAATTGTTTTGATCATCAGTACCACCCTTCACCCGAACGGTGACTGTGGCAGTGAGCTCTGTTCTTTCGTAAACGATGGCAAGACCGTGAAATTGGCATAAGGGTTTTGGTTAGCATTCTTCTCGGAGTCCATTGACGTTGGCAGTGTCAATAATTTTAGCCGGGAAGGAGGTGAGTGATAGCAGCGGTGGTGGGAACTCTAGTGACCATGGATGGTGGTGCTCCGACAAGAATCGAGCCGTGAAAAAGGCTGGGTTTTTTCGTCTCTTTGTTTTAAATCCTTAGGAAGTAGAATCACCTTGATTGGATGTCAGACGGAGGAGATATCGCGATCAAAAGTTTTGGTTGTTTTCAAAACTTCGGTCAGTGATTGCAGCTGATTCCGGTGGAGTTGGAGATTGTACAACATGTCAACATGCTTAGCTCACTGAGATCTTTACAATGAGCTAGGAGGTGTCAAAAAAAGGACCCTGGAATCCTCATTGGAGTGTTTCGCTGGCGTGTAGAGAAGAGGGAAGGAGACAGTGCACGTGGAAGAGAGAGAGAATGAGAGAAAAAGAATGAAAAAGAAAAGAAAAAAGGAAAAATGAGCTTGGACTTTCCATTTAAATTTGATGATTAGACTTCAAAGCCCAATTGAATAGAGTATGGAATGACCTATTATTCAAGTTCGAAAATTAGTTACCAACACTTAAAATTGTTAGAGGGACGGAAGCGTCAATTTCTAAAAATAGTCATTTTAAGGGAGAAAAATCCTTTACGTGATAATTATAATTGAAAATCTTTCACTAATCTCAAAATAATTAACACTAATCATTAGATTAAATTAGTTAATCTCGATTAATTTAACCGGATGTTACAATTTCCTTGTGTTGCACAACATTGTGTGTATGATGATTTTATTGTACTTCACTAAGTGAAAGATGTTTCTTGAAACTTGTTTGTTGATTTGAATGTGCTTATGGACTTGTATTAGCAGTATAATTTTAATCTGCAATAAAATCAAAGTCAAAGTCAACAAAAGTCAAACATTTGAATAAAGTCTAATTTCATAGGAAGTTGGTAAGAATGCTTAAAGATGTATCAATATGACTAAAATTACTGTCATAATAAGAAAATATGATAGCAAGACGAAAAGACTAAAATTACTGTCATAATATGAAAGAAAATGACAGCAAGATGAAAAGATTAAAATTACTTTCATAATATGAAATGATGACGATAAGATGATGAATAAATAAAGATGGCAAACGATAAGAAGTTAATAATACTGTTTGTACTGACCTTCGCAAGGAAAGGTTATTATGATTATGAATGAAATGAACCCATGAGTGAGTTGGTTTTGGTTAGCTACCCCACTCCTCACTGGTTTTGCGTACAACGGTAGAATAGGATGGGGCCTATAAGAAGTAAAAGCTATGAAAAATGAACGACACAAAATCAAAATATGTCAAGAAGTATGAAAGGAAAGAAATGAAAGCATAATATGAAAGAAAAGAAAACATAATATGATGAACACTTTGAATGTTTAGGAAATGTGCTAGGACGTATAATATGAATGCATATATGGGTATGCATTACTATTTGGTATTTATTGTGAACTACTATTACTTGTTGAGTGAAAATTCATCCCATTTGTTCATGTGGTCAGAAGCATAGGTAAGACACCATCTCCTTAAAACCTATTTGTTGGGCGTGAGAAAAATGATGACGTATTCAGATGTGGGCAAGTGGGTTAATGGATGCATCACATATTTTGCAAATGCTGCTAAGCCTTATATGTGTAAATTAAATAATGTTTTATGAATGTAGACAAGTTATGTAATGAAAGTAAAGTATATGAGACAATGAGGCTATGCACATCAACCTCAAGTCACAAGGTATGTTTAATGTATCTCTAGTGCTATCATATTAATGGCATATGAATGATAATAGTATGTTTAATGACCCCGATTAACGAGAACAAGTACAAAGTTTTAAAAGAATTTCATCAAGGATTATATTTTAAAAAAAATTGAAAATGCTTTCTGCAAAGTAATTTTTGTATTTGAGTTTTATAAGAGTCACTGAACACAGTTTTATTCTGCCAACGATTATTAGTATTAATTTTACTATTGAAGGAAAAAAATAAGCCCAAATTTTAAGAGGTTATAATTAAAAAGTAGTAAAAGATAGAAAATGAGCTAAGTATGAACGTAGGAATGATGACCAAATGTTAAGGGTCATCATAGAAACATCTCCTATATTACCAATGTGCACCAAACCCATGCACATTTGGCATCACATGTTGGACTAGTTTCGAAATTAGCCCAAAACCGATGTCTAGGTATTTTTGAGAAAATGTTATTTCACAAAAGTTGTTTGAAATGCTATTTTCTTCAACTTTATGTTTGATAATTTTTGAAATTAAGCTTCTATCTTGGTTTTCTAGCCAATATGGCACCAGATTCCAATTTCTTAGTCAATAAATCTAGTTTTCAATTTTGGTCCAAAATTAAGAAATTTCATCATTTTAGGTTTCTATACATCTTTAATCACCTATTCAATTTACTTTACCCATCTTAATCATCCTATTCTTCATTGCAACCACTTTTAGTTCAAATTTTCTAACTAAATGTCGGCGGAGTTCTTCCTAATTTTTAGGTTTTCCAAGCTAACCATAGCTTGTTTTATCTACGATTTCAACCTTTCAAACACATCACATAATCATTCTCATTCCTTTTTATCATCATAAACATCAAAATCTCTAGGGTTTCTTCGCTATTCTCACAAGATTTCTCCCTTAAGTGAAAATGCTAAAAACATAATCCAATAATCGAAAATTAACCTTAAACATTCTGTTTTTCATTACCATTCATAACCATAAGTCAATCATAATGTAATGACCGGGAAAATATTCAGTCAAAATCAGACAGTCCGGTATTTGACCGTAATTATTCCCGGAACAGAAAGTAGTAGAAATATTGATGTAATCAGGCAAGTGTTATGTAGAAACTTTATATACGGGGTAAAATCACCCGAAAAGTGTAAAGTTATAATACGAATATTGTTATAGAGAAAATTCGTAAATATCAATTGTGAATAGTAAAATATCGGTTAAAAGTTAGAAATTTTAACGGGTATATTTTAGTTATGAGAAACTGAAATATTTGGTAAATGACCAAATGACCAGTTAGAAAAAGAGTAGAAATATTAGAAGTAAGGAAAATGACAAAAGTTCCTGAAACAGAATTTTCCCGAGTCAGTTAAAGCGGGAAACTGCGAAAAAAATGAGTACCGCGAGGGTACGCATTTTGGGCAATTCTGGATCGTTTAAAATGAAAATTTCAGAAAAAGAAATTGACTATTGAGATACCCAAGAGAAGTGGGTTGAATACAAGAAATTTGACCCAGGGTGCTGCTCGGCAAAAGCAAAAAGACAGAACCTCAGATCGGTGTGAAATTATCGGTACCAAAAGAGACTCGTTTTGAAAAACTAAAGTTTGGTCTCGACAAGAAAAATGTGAGGAACACGGAACCACTTAAATTAAGTGTTAAACTTAATTAGAATTAGTAGAATTAAATTATGAGAATTAAAGTTATTTCTCTAATTTACTTTAGAAAGTAATGTGAGATATTTTTAGAAATATTAATATAATATTCATATTAGTCTTAATATTGGCCTACGTGAGATATAGAAGCCACATTTGCTTCTTTTCCTAAGGGTGGCCGAGAGACTAGAGAAAAGAGAGAGAAAAGATAGAAAATCAAGGGAAAATCAAGGAATCACCCGTTTTCGCCGAAATTTCTTCCGCTCAAATCCGTAGAAACATAACCCGAGGCGTTCTAGCGGAGAATCTCAACTTTTCAAGGTAAGATTTCGGATTTTTCATGAGAAACTGCTTGCTTTTTCGTTTTTGTGAATAGTAACTCATCTCGAAAAAAATCCGTAAAACTGAAAAACGAAACTGAGGTTTTGTCGGGGACTAGGATAGGAGTTTAATGTGCAAGTATTGAAAGGATTGAACAATTTTTTTTGGATTTACACTAAAAATCTGAAAATCCCTAGAAATGGAGGAAATGTATTTTTGTTCAATTTATGTAGCCATTTGTGTTCAGGAATGTGAATCTGGACTACAGGTACCGAAATCAGAAGTAAAACGAGTTATTGAAAACTCGGGAAACGAGAAAAAAAAGTAAAGGCGAAACTCTGCTTGAAAATTTCCTAAAATCTAGTTAGCAAGCAATGAGTTAGGAATCTGATTCTAGAGAATGGATAACAGTTTTAAACCTCGGAAACGAATAGATTAGGATTCAGAAATCGAGATACACGAATATGTGTAAATTGCCTCTTGAGCTAGAATTCGGCCTTAAGGGGAAAAAGTCCATAAATGAGTTTCAAATTAGATTTAAGAATCTAAGTATGAGGAATTGTGATTGGAATAGGGAATTGATACCTATTTCCATGAAACAGTTTTGGCACGAGAGCCGAAGCAACGAGAAAGAACTTCCAACAAGCGGGAATCCTAGCGGATTAACTGTAAGTATAGACATATATGTTTGTCTCGGACTCGAGTAAAAAGGTAGTTAGACTTAGAACTATTAATTTATTTATGTTCCTAAGTCTATATGATTACATGTGATTATACATGTTTGGAGGGCTTAATGCTCTAGATTTCAGAAGGGCGGCATATGGTTACCCTTATGCATAGTTACAAGACTGATGGGTCGTCGGCCTCCGCAAGGGAGGGAAATCTCACAGAGTAGAGATTCCGACTAGACCAGCCAGTAAAGTAAGAACAGAAAGATAGAAAGTAGTTTAAAGCATGTTTCACACGAGCATATTTGCATCATAACTCTTTGGTACGCGATAAATTTTTTATTGTAAACTTTGCTTAGAATAGCGTATGTGCTCGCAAGTGTACGAATCGCGAAGTAATAATGATCCGAAGATCGAGTATCGTCCTCTGGGATTGTTAACTAGGAAAGAGCTAAGTATTGCTATTAATCTAAATCAATTTTATCTAGACAATATAGAATAAGGGAATTAGAACCAAATTTAACAACGTAACTAATTAAAATATGCAATCAACGGATGCCAAAATGAATTGGATTGAAGGGATCTCTGTGATAAAATGAGCTAGGGGAATTTGACTTCACCTAATTATGCTATATTTATCTAAATCATCACTTAGTGATGTGTTACTTCCAATCTTAAATCATGGGTACAAAAATAATCTCACTCCCTCTCCCGAGTGCTAAGTGAAATAATATGCTAAATTAATTAAACTAATATCCCTATTAATTTAACCAATTATGCCTTCATTAAGTTTTGCCCATATTCGATCTCCTAAGGTTATACTAGCCTCCCGACTCAATATCTCCTTAGGTTGCATCTCTTAATTCTCAACGTATGTAATTAACTCTCCCGAGCCTAATTTCATACATCTAAGGTCTCTAATCTAATGGGTAATTAAATTAGAAATTAAGCACAAGAGATACAAAAGATTTGAGTATAACACATTCAATAAGCAAACAGATTCTTAAAATTAAGCTTTCATTAAATTAGATCAAAACCCCCCTAGCATGAGGAGTTTAGCTATCCATGCTCAAAATCAAATACACAATTACAAAATACCAAAAATCCATAGTTAAAGCAGAAAATTAAATGATAATTCAAGAAATACAAAAGGGAGAAAGTAATGAAAAACTCACGATGGATAATCTCCTCTGAAGCCTTCAAACTCCTAAATCCCCTTGAAATCTCGAGAAAAAGTCCTTTGATTCAATTTGCTTTTCTTTGGTTCTAGGGTTCTTGAGTGTGCAGCTTTGATCCTCTTTCTCTCAGGTGGAGTCAATTTACCGTTTCCTTTTTCCTTTTTATATGATGCACAACTCTCCAAATTCGAGAAAGGCGCTACCGCACCATGGGTGTCTTGTTGCAGTGGCGTCATGTTAGGAGGTAGGGCTTCCGTGCGCGCCTAAAAGCGCAAGACCGACGCGGCGCTTGGCGCCTCAACGGTTGGAATGCGCGCCTAAGCGCGCATTGACTTGCGCTTGAGCGTGTCTCATTGGCTTGATGCGCGCTTTAAGCGCATTGATGTTCGCCAAAGCGTGCGGCCGCCGTTGTATGGCGCGCTGAACAAGACGCTTGGTGCTATTCGCAGCCTGTAGTTCACTTGCTCCCCGGATTGTTCTCCTGGAGGACGCAGGCTGTAGCTTGCTTCTCGTCTTGTTGCAAATACGCACAAATTGGAGATTTTCACGGACTTTTTATCTTTTCACTTGATTTTCTCCACTTTGCAAATCCTACAAAATAGATTAACGCAAAAGCGTAAAACTAGTGACAAATTAATTGAAATATGCTCAAAAACTACAATAAATGATGGGGATAAATTGATGAAAAAATCAACTTATCAAATACCCCCACACTTAAGCTTTTGCTAGTCCCGAGCAAAACAATGTAAATAGAAAAACAAGATTAACTAAAAAAAAAATACAAAAGGCTATGCTAATAAATCTAAACCTAACACCAAATAAAATAACAAAACACAAATAGAAAGTGAGTGTTCTACATATCCCGATGATCATTCTTTGGTCCTCAACATCCCCTAAAATCTCTGAGTTTTTATGCAAGGCAATCCCTTGTGATGTTCTAGAATTTCAACATGTTTGATGAACACAAAAACATTTAAGCCTCCCGCCTCACACTTAACCATTCGGAACCCGGATTCACTTATTCAACTACATGATTAAGTAACTCACAGCTTAGGATTCCATAGGCCCAACTCAGTTCCGCTCTCCACTAATGTAGGCTAAACGAGTCTTGGAGATCAAAAGGACTTTGCAAGCTTGTAATGTTCGGCTAGGGCTAAAGGTGGTTGAGAGATGGACTTTTCGGCTCAAAAGCCCTAGGCATATAGCTTTTCGACCTCAAGCTCACAATTGGAGTTCCCAGCACCCCCACACTTGAATTATTCTCACAATAACCACTTTTGTACAAGCACCAAAACGGAGAGCTTAATAGAAACAAAATAAAATTCTTTCTTTTTTTTTCGTTTTTTTTTTTTTTTTTTTTTTTTTTTTTTTCTTTTCTTAAGCAAACAAAAAAAATGAATACTTTTATACAGCTTTCCCCCTAAGTAAAATCACCCCCTCAGGTTTGTAGCACATGAGGAAGCTCCGTGCTCCTTCAGCTCAATGTAGACCAAAACTCACTAAATATGCCTAGAGTCAAAGGGGAAGGAAAAATGATATTTATTGTAATAGGTGAGTGTTGTATAAATGTGGATAAAGCAAAAAATCAGGCTAAGGCTCAAAGGGGACATTCAAGGGTTATAATCCAAAATGTAGGCATAGAAAGGCTCAATCGATCCAAAAGAATGCCTAAATCATTTCTCCACTGACTAGCTAGCCTAGGATTTCGCCTCGAGTTTCCCTAAGTTGAGTTCTAGAATCCTTAATGTACCGTGAACTTGATTAATTGAATAATTTTCCTCTAGGTCCCTAAATGGTTAGTGATAAGGTCTTTTCTTACGAGAACTAGAGTGTTTCATGCTCACCAATTGTCAAGCACACGAAATTCACAAACGACACATTGCACAAAAAACTCGGGAAAATCAAGAGATAATATCATCATTGGTTCGTTGATCACCGGGAGTAGAAAAACAACTTACTAAAAAACAAAAAAAAAAAAAAAACTAACAACACAAACTAAATAACAAGTGTTGATATAATACAATAATTCCCCCCACACTTACATATTACATTGTCCTCAATGTTAATGAAATAAAACAGACAATGAAAATGCAATTGAAGAATACCGGGAGGCGAGATATGACTCTACGCCTCCTAAAATGGTCGTCATCCATGTCGTGTGGAGGTGGCGGTGGGCTGGAAGCGGCCTGCTGCTGGATTCTTGGATGCTGGTTCTTCTGGAGAAGTCCGGCCAAAAAGTACTCGGATGTCTTGCGAGGGAAAGGAGGGACATGGGGGGTAGCTGCCGGCGCGAGACCCGCATCAATGCGAGTCTGGGCGATGCTTGCTCCAATGATGCCAGGCAAGCGGTGTGGTGTTCCGCCAACTCAATAATCAGCTTCCTGGTCAAGGCGGACTGACTCTGGAGATCGACAATCTGCTCTTCATGCCGATCAACCCGGCTAGGTAAGACCTCGCGAGACGCAGGGGCTGTCCGCTTCCTCTTTGGCTGTGGAGGCTGCGATGGTCCTGCACCTCCCTCGTGCTCTGAGCATGCCCGGCCGAGAGCTATCCGCATGATGCTGTTGAGATCAAAAGCCCGAATGGGCTTCTCAAGGTGAGCATCCGGCAAGGGCACTCCAGCGTTCAGAAAAAGCTCTGTCAGCAACGACGGGAATGGGAGGCTAACGCTGTTTTTCTGCAGGGCATTGTGAATACCGCTGTTGATGATAGCCCCCACATTCAAGGGCTCTCCCCTCTCGATTGCCAGTAAGATCAAAGCCCTATCTTTTGTAACCTCCGATATGTGGGTCGAAGGAATAAGCCTTGAGCATACAAAATGGAACCACACCTTGGTGTAGTTCGCCAAATATCGAGCCTCAAAGGCGGATTCAGTGTTTTGCTTTATTGTCCACCTCGCAGGCCCGCCGCAGCGGGCTTCAAGATTTCTGCGGATCTCGGTCCCGGCAAGTCTTGTTGCCGATCGAATTGACGGTGGGAATGCCAAAGTGATTGTTAATCGTCCCGGCATCAAATTTGATCACACGCCCCCTCACCTTGGTCTTGTTCCCGGTACACTTTTTCGCGTTCGAGAAAAATTCGCGAACGAGTAGTGGACCCCTGCAGCAGCTCGAAACAAAATTTTTCCCAGCCCCTGTCCCTAATAACATTCATGATGCCCGTGGTAATTCGCCATTTCTTATGTCGAAACCCCTTTCTCGAATGCAGGCTCGGGCCTCATTGTGTTGTTCATATTGTTCATGCGCGTCCTTTGACACAAAACGAACAACATCATAGTCGGGGAGGAGGCTTCTTTGGGTTAGGGGATTCTAAAGTGGCGGGGCGGGTGGGCGGTTGCTAGAGCTCGCCCAAAACTTCATCCGATTAGCGATTACCTTCCGCGGCATTTTTTTTTTTTTTTTTTTTTTTTTTTTCAAAGTCCAATAAACAAATGCCCCTCAAGTTTCACTCAAAATCCGATTCTTCCCTCTCTGTTTTGCTTTTTTTTTTTTTTTTTTTTTTTTTTTTTATGAACGTCCAATCTCCAAAAATAAATTCGGCAGAGTTTCCCTAAAAATCTAGTGTTTTCCATGCTCAAAATTGTAAGTTCACAAGTGCTCGAACTCCCTAGAGAATTCGAGGCCCGCATAAATCCAAATTTGAGGAAAACGGAGAAGAAACACTTACTTGATGCCGTGAAGAAGTGAGAGAAATTCATTTAAAAGCATCAAGATCTCCACTAGATTCACGCCAAAGTGAGAGTATTAGGTGATTGAAGATGAAGAGTGAAATTTTGGGAGAATTTCGTAGAATTTCGTAGTGTTTTTGGTGAGAAAATGGTCCGGTTTGTTGAAATTTTTCTAAGAGGCGGAAATGGGGGCTAGGGTTTCCACCGAAAAATTCCTAAATTGGCTATAACATGGACACGCTATTGCAAATACATTGTTCTTCGGCCCAAATACAAGAAAAATTTCTCGCTCACGAATGCGCCGCTTAAGCCCGCCACTTTTCACGTACACCGCAGCGTCTTGAAAAATGCGAGATCTTGTGCTGCGGATGAATCTGTGTGCACCTCGTTTTTTCTGTTTTTTTTTTTTTTTTTTGATGCGCGCTTTTCGCGATATTTTTCATTGCGCGTCGTCTTGAAAATGAGAGATGCGTGACTGCAACAAGATGAATGAATGCGCCACCGCACTGCATCTTTTCATTCTCGGGTTCTTCTCTCTTTTTTTTTTGATGCGCGCTTAGGCTACTGCTTTTTCACTTATTGCAGCTGCGCCCTTTTCTTCCTCGGGTTTTCATCTTAACACAGTCCGATTCAACACTTTCACCGGAAATTTGCCTCTCGAAATTTTCTAACCTCCAATGACCTGCAATCAACCACACATATTTTTTTTTTTTTTAATAACACTTGCTATCAAATTGTACTAGAGAAAAAAAAACTAATAACACCAAAACATTTACAAAATAACTCAATGTTAAACAAGTCAAATAAAATTAAACTAAAATAATAAAAAAAAAAACAAAGTGAAGGGATAGAAACTTGGGTTGCCTCCCAAGAAGCGCTTGATTTAACGTCCCTAGCTGGACATGAACACAACTTCACCGCTTTGATTCTTCAAGTTGAATGTTGGCAATGTTCCCGAATTTCTTCTCCAAAGTAGTGTTTTAATCGTTGCCCATTAACTTTCGAAAGGTGCGACCATCATTTCCTTCGAGTTCAACAGCCCCAAATGGAGACACTTTCTTGACATTAAACGGTCCCGACCACCTGGACTTCAACTTCCCGGAAAGAGCTTTAAGCGAGAGTTGAAAAGGAGCACTTGTTGACCTGGGCGAAATCTCGCCTCAAGATCCGTTGGTCGTGCCTCTTCTTGGTCCTCTCCTTGTAAAGACGAGAGCTTTCATATGCATCATGCGGAACTCTTCCAATTCATTCAATTGGAGTAATCGCCGCCGCCCGCTTCCTTCAAATCAAAATTGAGCTTTTGATGGCCCAAAATGCCCGTGTTCCAATTCCACGGGTAAATGGCAGGGGTTTCCCAAAAACAAGCCTATCACGGAGACATGCCGATCGGTGTTTTGAATGCTTGTCCGATAGGCCCATAATCGTCATCCAGCTTTGTTGACCAATCTTTCCTGTTCAAGTTGACGGTCTTCTCCAATATTTGCTTGATCTCCCGGTTTGAAGCCTCTGCTTGTCCATTTGTTTGGGGATGGTATGCCAGTGCTACCTTGTGCCTCACTCCAAATTTAGATAGCAACATCTCCAATGCCTTGTTGCAGAAATGGGTGCCCTCATTACTAATTAAGGCCCTTGGAGTACCGAATCTCACAAAAATATTCTTGTGGAGGAACTTGGCCACCACCTTTGCATCATTTGTCGAGGAAGCAACGGCCTCAACCCACTTGGAGACATAATCCATCATGCGAGCAAAATATATTCCTGTCCACAAGATGGTGGAACGGGCCCATGAAGTCGATGCCCCATACATCAAGAGCTCAACCTCCAAAATGTTTGTAAGAGGTAGTTCATGCCGCTTGGATATATTCCCCTTATTTGACATCGGTCACATGTCTTGACAAAGGTATAGCTGTCACGGAAAAGAGGGGCCAAGAGAAACCAGATTGAAGGACCTTAGCAAAGGTCCTTGTGGGTCCAAAATGTCCACCATAAGCGGAAGCATGGCAATGGTGAAGGATATTCGTGGATTTCTTCTTCTCGCAATACATCTTCTAATCACTTGATCTGCACCTTTCTTGAAAAGAAATGGTTCATCCCAAATATACCACTTCACGTCCTTGAGGAGTTTCTTTTTTCATGTGGGGAGTCAAGTCGAGGTAAAACTCCACATGCCGGATAGTTCACCAAATCAAGATACCAAGGAGATTCGCAGTATCACGAGTATATGCTCATCGTGGGGAACTCTTCTTGGATGCAAGCCTCATCCACTATCTCATTGAGCTCAAGTCTAGATAAATGATCGCCCACAACATTCTCACTCCCCTTTTTATCTCGAATTTCCACATCAAACTCTTGCAGCAAAAGTATCCATCGAATCAATCTCGGCTTTGCCTCCTTCTTAGCAAACAAATGTCTAATGGCCGCGTGATCTGTGTGAACGATGACCTTGGAACCTATGATGTAGGAACGAAACTTATCGCAGGCAAAACCACAAAGCAAGCATCTCCTTTTCTCGTAGTGGTGTAATTCTGCTGAGCCTCATTAAGGGTCCTGCTTGCATAATAGATCGCCCTGAAAGTCTTGTCTCTTCTTTGGCCTAGCACGGCACCAACAGCAAAATCACTCGCATCACACATCACCTCAAATGGCTCATTCCAATTGGGAGCCACAATGATTGGAGCCGAAATTAACCTTTCCTTTATCATATCAAAGGCTTTCAAACAAGAGTCATCGAAATCAAAAGTAGCACCTTTCTCAAGAAGGTTGCACAAAGGCTTGACAACCTTGGAGAAGTCCTTAATAAATCTCCGGTAGAATCCTGCATGACCCAAAAAACTTCGAATGCCTTTGACGTTTACCGGTGGTGGAAGCCTCTCAATAGTGTCAATTTTCGCTCGGTCCACCTCGATACCCTTCAATGATACTCGATGGCCTAAGACAATCCCTTCTTTCACCATGAAATGGCATTTCTCCCAATTGAGTACAAGATTCTTCTCTTCACAGCGCTGTAGGACAAGGGATAAATTGTGGAGGCAATGATCAAATGACGACCCAAAAACTGAAAAATCATCCATGAACACCTCCATTATCTCTTCCACCATGTCGGAGAAAATGGCCATCATACACCTTTGAAATGTAGCAGGGGCATTGCATAAGCCAAAGGGCATCCGGCGGAATGCAAATGTACCATAAGGGCAGGTAAATGTAGTCTTTTCTTGATCCTCTGGGGCTATAGCAATTTGATTATAGCCCGAATAGCCATCAAGAAAACAGTAATACTCAAAACACGCTAGTCGGTCCAACATTTGGTCGATGAACAGGCGGAAAGTGGTCCTTTCTCGGTGGCTTTATTAAGTTTCACTGTAGTCGATGCAAACTCTCCACCCTGTGACCGTTCTTGTAGGAAGCAATTCATTTTTGTCGTTTCTCACCACCGTTATACCACCCTTTTTGGCACAACTTGGACCGGGCTGACCCAAGAGCTATCTAAAATGGCATAAATGATTCCCCGCATTCAACAATTTTAGCACTTCGATTCTTACCACTTCTTTCATCGCTGGATTTAATCTTCTCTGGTGCTCAACCGATGGCTTGTAAGCCTCCTCCATAAGAATCTTATGCATGCAAACGGTGGGGCTAATGCCCTTTATGTCCGAAATTGACCAAGCAATAGCAGCCTTATGCCTTTTCGAGCGAGGAGCAACTTCTCTTCTTCTTCTTTGCTCAAAAATCTTTGAAATGATTACCGGATTAGTGGACTCTTCACCTAAAAAGGCGTAACGGAGGTGATCGGGTAGTTGTTTCAAGGCTAATCCTCCTTGCGGTGGACTAGTAGGATTAGGTGCCCCCTTAGGTTCCTCATAGATGTCCGTGTGAGTTTCACTCGTCGCTTCACCAGGCAATGCTCCTAGGGCTAGAACACAATCTAGCACCTCTTCACTTTTAGGGTAGTACTCATCATTCCAGTTTTCCATGGCCAAGGAGTTGGTGAGACTATGTTCTAATGAGTCATCACTTAAGAGCTCCTGAGTGAACTCCTTAGTGCACAATTCCACTACTTCCACCCGGTTGCATGATGAGCCTTCACTCGGAAACTTCAATGAGTCAAAGATGTTGAAGTTGACTTCTTCCTCATTGACCCTCAAAGTCAAATTCCCGCTATGCACATCAATTAAGGCCCTTCCGGTAGCTAGAAAGGGTCTCCCAAGAATGATGGGAATTTCCCGATCCTCCTCCATATCTAACACAACAAAATCAACCGGGAAGATGAACTTGTCAACTTTTACCAAAACATCCTCAATGATTCCCCTTGGATAGGTAAGGGACCTATCTGCCATTTGTAGTGAGATGGTAGTCGGGGTGACCTCTCCAAGCCCAAGTTTCCGAAATACCGACAAAGGCATGAGGTTTATGCTTGCCCCTAGGTCGCAAAGAGCTCTCTCAAAAGTTGACCCACCAATTGTACATGGAATGGTGAAACTACCGGGGTCTTTGAGCTTTTATGGTAGCTTCCGTTGGAGGATTGCACTACACTCCTCTGTGAGTTTGACTGTCTCATAGTCCTCCAATTTCCTCTTCCTTGACATTATATCCTTCATGAATTTTGCGTAGTTTGGCATTTGCTCAAGGGCATCCGCAAAAGGTATATTAATGTGGATCTTTTTGAAGATGTCCAAAAACTTTGAAAATTGATCATCCATCTTCTTCTTTTGGAGTCTTTGGGGGAATGGGAGCTTTGGTTGAATGATAGGAGGGTTGTCCGGAAAAGAAATTGACCCTGGATTCACCTTGGGTGCTTCCTCCTTTTTCTCCTCATCACTAGTCTTCTTCACAAGCTCTTCCACCGGTGTGGTGTTCTCTTCCTCAACATTCTCATTTTGAGGATTGGGGCTTTCCACTTCCTTCCACTTCTCAAAGTGATGGCTTTACATTGATCCTTTGGGTTCTTTTCGGTATCACTTGGGAAGTTCCCTGATGATTGCCCCTTTATAGAATTTGCGAGCTGGGAGATCTGCATCTCCATAGACTTCATAGAGGCATTCATGTTGGTGCAATGCGTCTCAATACTATCAAGTCTAGACTCGTCCTTGTTAAACCGCCCTCGAGTTTCTACAATGAACGTGCTCAATAAGTCTTCTATCGACGGCTTGCTCTGAGATAGCGGTTGGTTGAACCACGGAGGAGGTTGCAATACGTTCTTGTTGTTGCCATAAGAAAAGTTTTCATGGTTCCAAGCCCTGGGTGGTAGTGAGTTGGCGGGGTTGCTCGACATGTTATTGCTTGATAGTTGAAATTTCTGTTGTTCACATATTGCACCTGTTCAAGTATCATTGCTTTCATCCCCATAGGACGTACACTGTGACCACAATTTCTGCTGCCTTACTAGATGATGCTTCCCTCGTGGTCACTTCGGATATCTTGTTGGTTAGAGCGATACTTGTCTTTGAAAAGGGCTACCAACGGGTCAACCTCATGCATACTGCAGCTCTCTTCACACTTGACCGCTCACTCGGCCATTGGGCATTGTTGGAGGCCATCTCCTCCGGTAATAATTCGCCTCATCGTGGGTTTTGGACAACATCGTCCCACTGCCGCATCAACAATCGTCTGGTTTGTCCATTCAAACCATTATAGAAGATCTGGATTTGGAACCAATCACGGTATCCATCTTTGGGCATTTTCCGATCAACTCCTTAAAAGCGCCCCAGGCCTCATAGAGGCTCAAAGTCCAAATTGTCTAAATCAGGCAATCTCGCTCCTCAAATGAGCGGTCTTTGATGGAGGGAAGAACTTGGTAAGAAACTTCTGCGCCAAATCTTCCCACGTGTCTATACTACCGCTTGAACCCGATTGGAGCCAACCTCTCGCCTTGTCCCTAAGTGAAAAAAACAGGCGCATTCGATAATGTCTGGTTCACACCATTCATCTTGATGGTGTCACAGATCTCCAGGAACATTGCTAGATGCACATTGGGGTCTTCACAAGGCAACCCCCCATATTGGTTCTACTGAACCATATTTATTAACGCAGGCTTCAGTTCAAAATTATTCGCATTAATCGTCTGCCGCCTGATGCCCAAATAATTCTCATTAACCACAGGCCTGAAGTAATCTCTCAAAGCTCTTTGTTGGTTGTTGTTATTACCCTCTGCCATTGCTCAGTTTCTGTTCAAATGTTCCCTTCTTAATCTTGAAATAGTTCTCTCAATTTCGGGGTCCAAAGGGACAGTCTCCAAGCTACAGACTCGGCGCATAAACTGTAACCAACAGGATAGATGAAAGAAATTTAATTAACAAAAATTAAATCAATAAAATACAGAAAAAGGTCTAAATTAAAATCAATCTATTTCACAGCAATATTACTTAAATCCTAAGTTGCCAATCCCCGGCAACGGCGCCAAAAACTTGGTACGCGATAAATTTTTTATTGTAAACTTTGCTTAGAATAGCGTATGTGCTCGCAAGTGTACGAATCGCGAAGTAATAATGATCCGAAGATCGAGTATCGTCCTCTGGGATTGTTAACTAGGAAAGAGCTAAGTATTGCTATTAATCTAAATCAATTTTATCTAGACAATATAGAATAAGGGAATTAGAACCAAATTTAACAACGTAACTAATTAAAATATGCAATCAACGGATGCCAAAATGAATTGGATTGAAGGGATCTCTGTGATAAAATGAGCTAGGGGGAATTTGACTTCACCTAATTATGCTATATTTATCTAAATCTGTCACTTAGTGATGTGTTACTTCCAATCTTAAATCATGGGTACAAAAATAATCTCACTCCCTCTCCCGAGTGCTAAGTGAAATAATATGCTAAATTAATTAAACTAATATCCCTATTAATTTAACCAATTATGCCTTCATTAAGTTTTGCCCATATTCGATCTCCTAAGGTTATACTAGCCTCCCGACTCAATATCTCCTTAGGTTGCATCTCTTAATTCTCAACGTATGTAATTAACTCTCCCGAGCCTAATTTCATACATCTAAGGTCTCTAATCTAATGGGTAATTAAATTAGAATTTAAGCACAAGAGATACAAAAGATTTGAGTATAACACATTCAATAAGCAAACAGATTCTTAAAATTAAGCTTTCATTAAATTAGATCAAAACCCCCCTAGCATGAGGAGTTTAGCTATCCATGCTCAAAATCAAATACACAATTACAAAATACCAAAAATCCATAGTTAAAGCAGAAAATTAAATGATAATTCAAGAAATACAAAAGGGAGAAAGTAATGAAAAACTCCCCGATGGATAATCTCCTCTGAAGCATTCAAACTCCTTAAATCCCTTTGAAAATCTCCGAAAAAGTCCTTTGATTCCAAATGCTTTTTCTTTGGTTCTAGGGTTCTTCCGTATACGCTTTCAATCCTCTTTCTCTCCGTCGTCCAATTTACTTTTCCTTTTTCCTTTTATATGATGCACAACTCTCCAAATTCGAGAAAAAAGGCGCTACTGCAGCCATGGGTGTTATTTATGGCCAGCGGCGTCAGGTAGGGCTTCCAGTGCGCGCCTAAAGCGCACCGACGCGCGCTAAGCGGCGCCTCCACAGTTGGAATGCGGCGCCTAGCGGCGCATTGGCTGCGGCTTGAGCCGTCTCATTAACTTGATGCGGCGCTAAGCGCGCGCATTGATCTTTAACGCGTAAGCGCTGTAACGGGTCGGCGCTGCTGGCTGCGTTGACGCTGGCTGCAGCACTATCAGTTCACTTGCTCCCCTGGATTGTTCTCTGGAGGGGCGAGGCTGTAACTTTCTTCGTCGCTGCATGGCGCGCACAAATTGGAGATTTTCACGGACTTTTTATCTTTTTCACTTGATTTTCTCCACTTTGCAAATCCTACAAAATAGATTAACGCAAACGTAAAACTAGTGACAAATTAACTGAAATATGCTCAAAAACTACAATAAATGATGGGGATAAATTGATGAAAAAATCAACTTATCACTCTTAATGTAATTTCTATTAGTTTATGATGTATGCATGTTTATACTTGCTGAGCGTTAGCTCATCAGTTTACTCGTGTGCAGGTAACAAAGGTAAGCAGCCAGTCATATAGTGGTTTGCTTGATGGACATGCGGAGGCAAGGGTGGCGGAAATGTCATGGGTGCACGGGAGTGGTCTTTACTACGCTCGCTTAGAAATTAAATTCCGCTGCAAATAAATGTAATGTAGAATAATAGTATGTATGTTTAGTTCTAAGAGGAAGATATTACAACCATTGTCTTGGTAAAGAACAACGGACTGTAATAAGTTAAGACAAGTTTCGGGAACTAGTATGATACCGAATCTTTAAAGTAATAGCAAGATGTGCTATTAGTGTACCAACATAGCATGTTAAGATCCGAGGGTTAATGTAGTAAAGAAAAAAAAATTTACCCGCACATGAACGTAAATTAAAAAGACAATAGTCTAACAACGAATAATGGATTAGACTATAGCTTAGCCCATTAGTAGTAGTATAAGGAACGGCGACCGCGCCACGAGGGCGCGGGTCGCCACACA
Source organism: Morus alba (assembly GCA_012066045.3). Lineage (NCBI taxonomy): Eukaryota > Viridiplantae > Streptophyta > Magnoliopsida > Rosales > Moraceae > Morus > Morus alba. The sequence goes on along the minus strand of CP050225.2, from coordinate 20,433,388 downwards.
TAATTCTTAGAAAATTTTTTCCATGGATTCCACTATTAATGGATGTGTGGCCAATGTGAAAAAGGGGAGACAAATTGAAATTTTACGTTAGAAGAATGAAGAACAAGTTCCGGTGAATCTAATCTATAGTAGTTTTCTGCCAATTTCAATTTGAACTTGTTTTTCTCATTTTGGGGATTTTTTTTCTCTCTTTGCTGGCTGAGGTCTCTCTATTTTCTTGCATGAAAATGGACATTTTTCTTGTACTTTTCCCTGCTAAAACCGTTTATAAAGAGCATGAGGGACCTAAGTGCAATTTTGGCATCTTCTAGGGTGTTTTTTTTACAAAAACATCAAAATATCTAACTTGCTTTCTCCATAAGACTTGGCTGGCCACTCTCTTCCCATCCAAGTGTCCTAATCTCAACCCTCCATCAATTTAATCACCTTAAATCTCAACCATTCAGTCTTAATAATTATCTCATTTCGATTCAGTTTAATTCCTATCCGGTACGCGTTTTACTTGCGTTTTTCAAAGAGTTGGTCAACTTTACTCAACCTTGACTAAATTTTCAAGAGTGACCTATTGGCCGATTCTTGGTCAAAAAATTTTGACTCGGTCAATCCTAATTGGTCAAAAGTCCTAATTTTCTCAGTTCGGCCTTCCGAACTCCTTTTCTGTTCGTTCTTTGTTTCAATTGTTTCTAAAACCCGAGAATTGATGTTTTTAATTCTTTTGATTCCTTAATTAATATTCACGTGTCTGTCCTCTTATTGGATTAACATAACATTTTGAGCCTTTTTCTTGATTACAATCTGAAATTCGGTAATAGCATCATAGTTCAAAAATTTATAACTTTTAGCTTATACTGTGCTATTGAATAGTAATATCAACAAACACTTATCATAAAAGTATTCATATTTATTTTACAAAGAATTCTAGAAAATTTTATCTTGTACAATAATTTCTCCAGTCATGACAGTTTTCCCCAAAGCTTCCATGATGAGAAAGCAATGGAGTTCATGGGACTGTAACAAGGGACATGACTGTAAGGCTTTAAGAATACGGTTTGGAGATTGTTGGTAACTCTAAGGCTTGGTATTTACTGAGACTTGGTAGGTGTAGAGATAATTGTGAAGCAAGACATCCTGGCTTATTTTCAAAGTAGAGAAGCCATGAACAGAGCATTAGGGGGACCCTAGCAAAATAATAGGAAATACTATAATCAAAGACAAACTAGTGGGGATGCAACTAGTGAAAGTAGTGGTTCTTCAGGAAGTGGCGGGAGTGGACCTAATAGGTTCAAATGTCATCACTGTTGATAGGTGGGGCACATAAAGCGGAACTGCCCCAACAGGACCCAGCCACTATCCCAACAGACTCAGAAGGACACCACTTATGGATAGGACCGGCCTTAACAATTTGGGCCATCCTTCCAACCATAATTGCCAGCTCTGATGACATTTCCTCCTATATCGACTTACTATCCCCAAAGTTATTCACAGTTTTGACCTCAAGCCTCGGGATCAGTGTAGTCTCCTCTGTCACAACAGTACATGCTAGGGAACCAAAGGCCTAACCGCAATGAAAGGGGAAAAGGAAAGGCACAAGGACATGCTTATGCCATGACAGGAGGTAGCTTAGGAGCTCATGTGGGAAATGCAATTGTTCAGGGTATGATTCTAATCTCACACTCTTTAGCCCATGTTTTATTTGACATGGGTGCCACAGATTCTCTCATATCCAAATCTGTTGTGAAAAATTTGGGTTTTAAACTCGAGAGTCTATAGATTTCAATGTTCCTAAATTCACCACTATGGTGTGTGGAAGTGTCTAGCATATGTAAATCGTGCAAAATCACCGTTGGGAGTGAGTAGTTAAGAGCTAATTTAATCATTTTGCCCATGAGTTTATTTGATGTGGTGCTCATAATGGATTAATTGTCCAAATAAGGAGTAATTTTTTATTGCCACCATAAGAGAGTGACTCTCATTACCAGTTCTGGAGTGATAGTGACTTATCAAGGGGCATAAACCTAGTTGTAAAAGAGAGACTCTTGAAACACAGTATTGGAGGATGACAAAATTTAGCTTAATTTTTTTTCTTTTTCCTTTAGAGGGTGTAACCGGAGAGAATACTCTAATTCTTATAGTTGATGAGTGGATGCCTTCCCTAAAGAATTGTCTAGTTTACCGCCAAACCGTGAGGTAGAGTTTTGTGTTTATCTACTTCCAAGAACGGCTCCGATTTCCATCGCTCCTATCAGATGGTGCCTGCTTAGATGAAAGAATGGGCTACTATGATAATAGCCTATGAACGTTGATGGCTTGAGAAGAATAGTTTGACACATGATCAAATTTTGGAACTGGTCTTAAAGTTTTATTATGACAAAGTATACATATATACCATTTATTTTACCATTGTTAGAAAGGAAATAAAAGGACATTGATTTTAGTAGTTTATCACTCTAGACAAATAAAGGTTAGGAAATAGGTTAAGTATGAATGTAGGATGATGATCAAAAGTTAGGGTCATCACAATTGGTATCAGAATGAAGGTTCTGCCATCCACCCACATTATTATTTCTTTACAATGTCCAAGTAAGTTATTATTTCTTTTGAATTTAGAATTCAGTGTTTGAATATTTTTTTCATAGGATATACGGTATGGTTCGAACAAGATGAACTCGAACGGTTCCACATGGGTTTCATAGAAGAAATATCTGGGGTCCAGAAAGGGGAAGACATCCGCATAGTTTACCTTCTATACCCGAAGCGGAACCTATTCCTTTAGGGGTACCTTTGTAACCTCTACGACCTCAACATCTCCTACAACCTAATAGGGTAGTTGAGCCACCCCTGATTGATAGGGAAGTGCAAGTAGCTATGATTAGAGACCCAATAGGATCTAAGGTTACTACAAGAGCTATTTTTGCACTTTATCAATGTAATCCATCTACGTATGATGGTCAGTGTGATGACCTTTCTAAGAGGCCATCACTGTAGCTTAAATTAACTTGTACTTACTAGGGTTTCTTAAAATTTGCGGAACATTTTTTTTTATAAAAATATAAGAAGGAATAATTTTTGAATTCGTAACAATAATTTCAAAAGAATGAATCACTAAATTTCTTAAAGCTTTTCATAATTTCAGTTAAGATAAAAACTTCTAGAAATATCTTCAAATGGAGCAGCGTTTGAACTCTTGTTTCAAATACTCTTTAAAAGTCTTTCTAAAACTAGCCAATTCAATCGGGCCATTTAATTTTGACTTTAAAACGGATTTCATGAGAAATCTTAAATTCAAGTACATCTTAACGTCCTTTTAAAATCAATCATTTAAATCATCATGTTTAGAATTCATTTATTTGTTGCATGCCCTGTTGTCACGTTCTAAACTTAAATACTAACTAGGGTTGTTAGCTACAACCTTAGTTTCCTTAACATACATATGTACATATACTTTTTAAACATACATGCTTGAAACCTTTAAATCATACAGACATATACATGATTTTACTTAAACTTACTATGGAAGATTTGAGTGTTAGCGGTATCCATTCCCATCTCCACCATTCGACCGCCACTCGCCATTGCCCTTCAAGAATTACTGATAGGTTTTTTACCTACAGCATGAACATATCTGATCGAGCTTTCCCTCAACAAGTAAGAACTATCTCTTGTAAAATAACTGTGAGTACACATGAATAAATATGCATAAGCTGATTATGCTTAATTATGATGTCTTATCATAGTCTTATTATCTTATCTTATCTTTCTTATCTTTTCTTTCTTTCTTATGGGCCCGATGTGCTCGCGTACCACTTGCGCACAATTATCGGGACGTGAGGGTTTGTAAGGTCCCCCACAACACTATGATTATAACTTGAATGCCTCCCTTGAGATGGAGGACATTATTATTTTTTTCTCCCTTGTGGAGCTTGAGTTACCTCTCTTGTGGAGGCTAGTACGACACTCAACTGAGATTATTCTTATAAGTTCATCTTGACTTATTAAGGTGTATGCAGTATGATATGGTATCGCATACAATACTTAAAGCATAAACTTGTATATATATAACATGTGTAATTTTTTTTCTTTAAAATCTCTTAATGTTGTAGGTGAGATTCCTACTTACCTGATTTATGGATCTGGAATCCACTTTTCGCCAAACAACCTATTCTCTTACTTGCTTACTTCTGAAAATGAACACCTATTGAGAGTGTGAGATTAATGGTCGTTTGCTATTCTATTTTAGCAGCTTATGAAGGAAATCTAGCCATTTACTTAAGACATGTATTTGTCACGACCCTAAGGATAGGGCCGTGATTATTTTAAAATTTGACTTAATTAAACTGGATTGTTTAACCAAATCACAAAATAATTACATAAATATCAATATAGTTTACTCCGGAGACTTTCTTTCACAAATAATATTTAAAACAGTCTATAAAGTCCAAGAAAAATAGGACAACTCTGGGACAATGTCAACCAATACAGTTTACATACAAAAATACAATACATCTCATAATTTAAAATTGTAAATCTGAAACAAATGTCTTTGCTTGAGTTTCGCACCTTCAATCCATTAGCATCCACTTGTCACGCTACAAATCTAAACCACTAACCCTAGAGGAAGGGTTTAAAACATTCAAAACATAATAAAAGTGAGCGGAAGGCCCAATAGGATATAATTTTATAAAATATTTTAAATAAAGGTACTCACGGTCTAAAGACATACACCCTGAACCGATCATACAATTTTATAAAACATTGTAAATATAGGTACTCATGGTCTAAAGGTATACACCCGAAATCGATCATCCTTTTTAGAACAGGAAATACTCACATAGTAGAAAGTATCTGTATAATGAAAGTGTGCAGCTCATCACACCATTGAGCAAGAAGTGGTAAAATGTCTGTCTAGTGAAAAGTGCAGAGCTATAGTTCCACTAAGCAAGAAGTTGATCCCTACAGGTTTCAGGACCTGCCCCTAAGGATGCGATTCCCACATCCCGATCTCTGAGGCCACCATGCGTGGTATCATTCCTTAAAGTATTTCATTTTAAGAAATGATACTCTTTAAAATCTCATTTTCAAAATCATTGGAAAACTTAATAGCATTATTCATGCTATTTCCTTTAAAATCGTTTTCTTTCAACATGTTTCGTTCTAAACATTTTCATAGGCCAAAATCATTTAAAGTGAGGCTAACAAGGATATGAACAAGAATATCTTACCTCTCGGATGTCAAACCTGGGCTAGCCTTCCGTTATCCTAGCCTCTGCTTTTCTTAAAGCTTTAATACTTGACCTTCTCCACTAGCTTTATCACAAAAAGCAATATGTTAGAAAGTATTTCTCATTCCTAAAACAAATTAAGCTCAATCATGTTTAATTATTTCCTATTAGTGTGCCTTGACTCAAATACAATTTCACAAACGCTTTTATAATCTGTTTGAGGGTTCTTTAAAGATTGAAATCCAATCCATGAGTTTAGTTTCCTATTTAATTTCAAACTTAAAAACAACTTTTTAAAGAAATTTTGGCAAAGATGCCGGCATAAATAGGAAAAATGCCAAACCAGAAATCAAGTTCAATTTGAAAATAATTCTCCGAGAATCCATCAAAATAAGTTTCCAATCAACTAAAGAAGTCCAATAACTGAAACCCATAAATTTCAATCAATTTCAACAACAATTGTTCAAATCCAAATCCTAGCTTATAATTATTGAAATCTAACCAAAATCAAACTTTCTCAAGCTTAAAATTCGAATCACAGAGTGGGTTTCAAAGGGTTTTACCTCAAATTAGTTGATGGAGCATTGTTTCCATTGTTTCTCCATTTTGGTTTTTTTTGTGTCTCGCCAAACCGCCGAGAGAGAAAAATGACCAGAAAACGGGAGAGAGAACCAGAGAGAGATAGGCGGGTGGGAGAGAAAGAGAAAGCCCGGTGGTGGCTGGCGGCGGGAAGAAGAAAGGAGAGAGAGAGAGGGCTGGGCATGAGAGAACTAGAGGAAAGAAAAGGAAGAAAGAGAGAGAGGATTGTGGGGACTGGGGCTGTGTGGGAAGGAAAAGAGGAAAGGAAAAAAGAAAAAAAAAAAAAAAAAAAAAAAAGAAAAAAGAAAAGAAAAGGAAAAAGAAAAAGAAAAATGGAAAGAAAGGAAAATGCATTAAAATTTAAGTGTACTTTTAAAAACTTTTGAGGTGAAAATTGAAAAACTGAAAGTAATTTATAAGTCCTTAAAATAACTCAAAAACTTAATCTTTAATCACAAGATTAATCAGAAAAAATCAATTTTAGGCACACTAATATACACAATTAGTATAATTAAACATGTTTAATTTTAGAGGGCGTCACGTCACTTCCTCAACACCATGGTGTTGCCACAACACCTTCACTAGCAGAATCTCGCGACGGCGTAAACTCTTCATCTTCTGATCGGGAATCTAAACTAGTGCTTCCTCGCAAGTCGTGTCATACTGGATAGGCACGTCGTACAATTATACAATAGCTTCCGGATCGGGCTTACACTCACGAAGCATAGAAGCATGGAACACATTGTGCTCGTGAGATAACTCAGGAGGTAAGGTGAGGTGATAAGCAATGATACTGACTCATTGCACGATTTGCAATGGTCCAATGTATCTTGGCATAAGTTTCCCTTTCACACCAAAATGAGTAATTCTTTTGCACGGTGAAACTCTTAATAAGACAAAGTCACCTTCTATCAGCATAGCTCTTCATTTAATCAAACTTTGATTATCTAAAAGGATTCCTTTAATCTCATACATGAGCTGATTTAACGTCCATTACAGAAACACGTGCAAATCGACACGTGTCACCAAAGGGTAGAAAACTAATTTCGAATGAAAACAAACATCTAGGTCTTTCCAATGCGCTATCACATGCCCTATTTAAAATTTTCTAAGCCTTTTGAACACATCTTACCAGAAATTGAAATTCTGAATCTTCAACTTTTCATGGCATTTTGAAAAGTTTCTAAGCAAAATTTCAACTATGCACATGTCAGCCTATAAAACTCCAAAAGAGTGATTCCAAGTGTTACACATCACCGACGACGAACACTAGATGGTAGGATTAGTGTCTTAAGTTGTGGCGACCTGTGCCCTCGCGGCGCGGTCGCTGTTCCTTATACCACTACTAATGGGCTAAGTTATAGTCTAATCCAAAATTCATTGTTAGACTATTGTCTCTTTAATTTATGTTCATATGCGGGTAAATTTTTTGCTTTACTTTAACCCTTGGGTTCTTAACATGTTATGTTGTTACACTAATAACATATCTTGCTATTACTTTAAGGATTTGGATATCATACTAGTTTCTGAAAACTTATCTTAACTTATTACAGTCTGTTGTTCTTTACTAAGACAATGGTTGTAATATCTTCTTCTTAGAGCTGAACATACATACTAATATTCTATATTACATTACTTTGCAGTAGAATTTAATTTCTAAGCGAGCGTAGTAGAGACCACTCCCATGCACCAATGACATTTCCGCCACCCTTGCCTCCGCATGTCCATCAAGTAAACCACTATATGACTGGCTGCTTACCTTTGTTACCTGCACACGAGTAAACTGATGAGCTAATGCTCAGCAAGTATAAACATGCATACATTATAAACTAATAGAAATTACATTAAGAGTTATGATGCAAATATGCTCGTGTGAAACATGCTTTAAACTACTTTCTATCTTGCTGCTCTTACTTCTGTAGGCTTGGGCTCATTCAAGTCTTTATGAATTTCAGAATTATAGAATGGGACACGAAAGCACTTTGTCATCTTGGAATCTCATATCCAGAATATTATAAATTCCAGCTAGAAGTCAATCAACAACATAGACTCCCAACCACGGGAATAGAGACACCTGATTCTGGGAATGATGGAACACAAGAATATCAATCATCGACTTAGTATTCTATATTACATTAATCTGCAGCGGAAAGTTGTTTTCTAAGTGAATGTACTAGAAACCACTCCCGTGCACCCATGACATTTCCGCCATCCTTGCCTCTGCATGTCAATCAAGCAAACCACTATATGACTGGCTGCTTACCTTTGTTACCTGCACATGAGTAAACTGATGAGCTAACGCTCAGCAAGTATAAACACGCATACATCATAAACTAATAGAAATTACATTAAGAGTTATGATGCAAATATGCCCGTGTGAAACATGCTTTAAACTACTTTCTATCTTTCTGCTCTTACTTCTGTGGGCCTGGGCCCCTGCTTACTGTCTAGTCTAGTCAGAATCTCTACTCTTTGAGATTTTCCCCCCTTGCGGAAGCCGATGACTCGTCAATCTTTTACTTTACTGGTCATTTCTTACTGTCTGGTCTAGTCGGAATCTCTACTCTATGAGATTTCCCTCCCTTGCGGAGGCCGACGACCCGTCAGTTTTTTTTTTTTTTTACTAAATGATATGCAACGTTTCTCTACGTGCACATGATAACATAAAATGCATAATACTTCTTGCATACTTTAACTGTGCATAAGGGTAAACATATATTGCCCTTCTGCAATCTAGAGCACTAAGTCCTCCAAACACGTATAATCACATGTAACATAGACTTAGGAACATAAGTAAATTCATAGTTCTAAGTCTAACTACAGCTTACTCGAGTCCAGACAAACATATATGTCTATAGTTATCGTTAATCCACTAGGATTCCCGCTTGCTAGAAGTTCTTTCTCGTTGCTTTGGCTCTCGGGCCAAAACCTGTTTCATGGAAATAGGTATTAACCACCTTTTCCAAGCATCAAAATTTCTCATACTTGGATTCCTAAATCCAATTTCAACTCATTTTCAAACTTAACCCCTCTAGGCCGAATTCTAGCTCAAGAGGCAAATTACACCTATTCGTGTATCTTAGTTTCTGCATCTTAATATATTCAATTCCGAGCTTTAAAACTATTACTCATTCTCGAGAATCGAATTCTTAATTCGATGCTTGCTAACTAGGTTTTTGGAAATTTCAGCAGAGTTTCACCTTGTTTTTTCTAGTTTCACGAGTTTTCAATAACTCATTCTACTTCCGATTTTGGTACCTATAGTCATGATTCACATTCCTGAACACAATTTTCAACATAAAATGAACAACAACACTTTTTCTCCATTTCTAGGGTATTTCGGATTTTTTTTTTGTTAGTCCAAAAAAATTTGTTCAATCGGTTCAATACTTGCACGTTAAACTCCTATCATAGTCCCTGACAAAACCTCGATTTCGTTTTTCAGTTTTACGGATTTTTTCCGAGATGAGTTACTATTCATAAAAACGAAAAAGCATGCAGTTTCTCATGAAAAATCCAAATTCTTACCTTGAAAAGTTGAGATTCTCTGCTAGAATGCCTCGGGTTATGTTTCTACTGGACTGAATGAAGAAATTTCAGCGAAAACGGGTGATTCCTTGATTTTCCCTTGATTTTCTCTCTTTTCTCTTTCTTTTCTCTAGTCTCTCGGTCAAATACCGGACTGTCCGAATTTGACTTAAAGTTGTCCCGGTCATTACATAAGTCCAACGATCCTGGTTCTAGACGTTCGGGTTCAAATTCACACTTTTTGCATTATGCCAAGAACGCAATTTTGACCTTTTCAACGGATATGATCATAAAATATTCCACATAGATCGAAAGGGTGTAATTCCAATTTTTGAATAAAGTAGAGACCTAGAGCTTCGAAACAAGTTATCATATGCCCAAATATAAGCTCTCTAAGTAGCCCAAAATCAGTTTCTAAGAAATCAAAATTCTATCATTTCCTGGTTTCGATAACTTTTGAGAAGTTTTTGGCATGAAACTTCCAATGCGCACGACTCGGGTTACAAAACTCCAAATGACGTGATTCCAAATCCCACACGTCAATAATAACATGTTCTAAATGGTAGTAATAGTGGTTTAGGTGCACCAATCCTATTTCAAAAAAGTAAGGGTCTCAGTTCTTTGTTTTATCAATTCTTAGTAAAGACAGTTTTGACGGCTGTTACGGAATAATCATTAAATATTCTACACAGCTCCAAAAATTACAAAATTAGTGCCTAATTGAAGTAGATATCTAGGGCTTTTCAAAAAGATATCATAAGCTTAGTTTTGGATAGGTTAAGGTCTCCAAAAACACGTTATACCATATCAAAACGTGGCTGTTTTTCTACAGAATTTATAGAAATCAAGCTTAACTTCAAAAATGCATAATTTGAGCTCATGTTATTCATTCGAGGTGATTCTTATGGCTATACGAAGCTTCAAATGTCTAGTTTCCAATTATGTTATCCATTTATTCAAATTCATTTCCAAGGATTCCCAGAATTCAACAGTATCAAACCTGTCCAGGTTAGGTTCCTTAACACTTTTCCCAACAAATTGGAAAATTCATAACTTAAGCTACAAAAACTCCTTTTTGGGTGATCCAAATCTCCTATTGAGCTTGAAAAGTCTATTTTAAGGTTCTAACATCACTAACATTAAAACTTCTTGAGAATAATGAAGTGCTACCTTTTCTTTGGGCTGTTCCTATAATCCTCCCCAAAATCATGTGGATCAAGTGAGGAAAGTATGATTAAAGTCTAAAATAATAACATTCAAGAGAGAAATTCCAACGAACTCATCGATCTTGACGGAAGTATACATAAATTGTCATTAAGTCTCCAAAAATTCAAAAATGAACTCCATAAGAAAGTAGACACGTAGATCTTTGATTTGGTATGTTACACATCAGGTTCGGAAATCGAGAAGGCCCTCAAAAATAAGTTACTGAAAATCAGAATGGTCTGTCTACGAAAATTCTTATAGTCGCATGAAATCCATCATGTGGACTAAATGACTTCAAGGTTGATTTTAATGCAACACCCACGGTTTGACACCGATTTAGAAAACGTCCAAAGTGTTGTTCATACTTATCATTAGAACTACCCGTTCTAATTCCACATGAAATTGACAAGACATCTCCTTAGGAGGGTCGAACCCAACATCTTCCGCCCGAGGGAGCTCAACCTCAACAGCTAAAGAAGTTCTTCCATTTAAGACATCACTTTGAAATATAAATTAAAAGCAAGAATGTCACTCACATGATGAAAAAGAGGCGAATACGACAATTCATCAAGATATTTGTCCAGGAACTTATGAACTAAGACTTTCTACGCCTTTTCTATGGATTCCTACCTGTCAAACGATGGAAAGGAACATCCACCTTGCGACTCTGCTGGCAGCATCATGATATCAATTGTCACAATCAACCATTCTATCAGTGAGAAAGAAACAAAATTCCAATTTCAATAAAATATGTCCACTCGCCTCATTCAAGTCTTTATGAATTTCAGAATTACAGAATGGGACACAGAAACACTCTGTCATCTTGGAATCTCATATCTAGAATATTATAAATTCCAACTAGAAGTCAATCAACAACATAGACTCCCAACCACGAGAATAGAGACACCTGATTCTGGGAATGATCGAACACAAGAATATCAATCATCGACTTAGAATCTAGAAAGTCGAAGAAATTCATATAGTCAAATTTGACTCTAAAAGAAGAACCAATAGGAATTTAATATCGAATAGATATGAAGTCAAGTAACAATTGAATCTCCCAGACCCGGTGACTGAATGAGGATTTTTAAAGTCAAAATTGACTACAAATCCAACACCAAATGAAAATCATTCACTAGAAATGAAATAAGTGATATGATCAACTCTAAAAGTACCTTTGACTTAACATCGAATCTCAAAATCAAACGGATATAGAATATTAATATCCATAGTCAATGTCTTACAATGACATGGTTCAAGTTAACAAGGAAATCACAGAGACTAACACTTGAGATAAGGAAGAATTTCGATTCCTGAATGACATAAGATTATGATAGAAAAATTACACAAAGCAATACACTAATAATAATGAAGAGACTAACTCCTGGTCAAAATAGATTAAGAAAAGAATTCGAAGTTGGAATCCTAGAACTTGTGGGTTATGACCTATCGCGCATCCCAAACAAAAGCTGAACATAATTTAGTATCATAGATAAGTGTCAATCTCCCGACGGGGTTTATAGCCACCATTGTCATCAATCGAAGAAAGAATTGTGGCAACCCGCGCCCTTGCGGCGTGGTTGCCGTGCCTTATACTACTACTAATGGGCTAAGCCATAGTCAAAGCCATTATTCGTTGTTAGACTATTGTCTCTTTAATTTACGTTCATGTGCGGGTAAATTTTTTTTTCTTTACTTTAACCCTCGGGTTCTTAACATGTTATGTTGTTACGCTAATAACACATCTTGCTATTACTTTAAGGATTTGAATATCATACTAGTTTCTAAAAACTTATCTTAACTTATTAGAGTCTGTTGTTCTTTACTAAGACAATGGTTGTAATATCTTCTTCTTAGAACTGAACATACATACTATTATTCTATATTACATTAATCTGCAGCAGAAAATTGTTTTATAAACGAGCGTAGTAGAGACCACTCCCGTGCACCCATGACATTTCCGCCACCCTTGCATCCGCATGTCCATCAAGCAAACTACTATATGACTGGCTGCTTACCTTTGTTACCTGCACACGAGTAAACTGATGAGCTAACGCTCAGCAAGTATAAACATGCATACATCATGAACTAATATAAATTACATTAAGAGTTATGATGCAAATATGCTCGTGTGAAACATGCTTTAAACTACTTTCTATCTTCCTGCTCTTACTTTACTGGCTGGTCTAGTCGGAATCTCTACTCTGTGAGATTTCCCTTCCTTGCGGAGGCCGACGACCCGTCAATCTTTTACTTTACTGGCTCATTACTTACTGTCTGGTCAAGTCGGAATCTCTACTCTTTGTGATTTTCCTCCCTTGTAGAGACCGACGACCCGTCAGCCTTTAAACTATGCATAAGGGTAACCATATGTCGCCCTTCTGAAATCTAGAGCATTAAGCCCTCCAAACATGTATAATCACATGTAATCACATAGACTTAAGAACATAGGTAAATTCATAGTTCTAAGTCTAACTACAGCTTACTCGAGTCCAGACAAACATATATGGCTATACTTACCGTTAATCCGCTAGGATTCCCACTTGTTGGAAGTTCTTTCTCGTTGCTTCGGCTCTCATGCCAAAACCTGTTTCATGGAAATAAGTATCAATTCCCTATTCCAATCACAATTCCTCATACTTAGATTCTTAAATCTAATTTCAAACTCATTTATGGACTTTTTTTCCCTTAAGGCGAATTCTAGCTCAAGAGGCAATTTACACATATTCGTATATCTCGGTTTCTGAATCTTAATCTATTCGTTTCCGAGGTTTAAAACTGTTATCCATTCTCTAGAATCAGATTCCTAACTCATTGCTTGCTAACTAGATTTTAGGAAATTTCGGCAGAGTTTCGCCTTAATTTTCCTCGTTTCCTGAGTTTTCAATAACTCGTTTTACTTCCGATTTCGGTACCTGTAGTCGAGATTCACATTCCTGAACACAAATTGCTACATAAATTGAACAAAAATACATTTCCTCCATTTCTAGGGATTTTCGGATTTTTAGTGTAAATCCAAAAAAAATTGTTCAATCCTTTCAATACTTGCACATTAAACTCCTATCGTAGTCCCTGACAAAACCTCAGTTTCGTTTTTCAGTTTTACGGATTTTTCCCGAGATGAGTTACTATTCACAAAAATGAAAAAGCAAGCAGTTCCTCATGAAAAATCCGAAATCTTACCTTGAAAAGTTGAGCTTCTCCGCTAGAATGCCTCGGGTTATATTTCCACCGGACTGAACGGAAGAAATTTCGGTGAAAACGGATGATTCCTTGATTTTCCCTTGATTTTCTCTCTTTTCTCTCTCTTTTCTCTAGTCTCTCGGCCACCCTTAGGAAAATAGAACATAATGTTTCTAATTTCCTTCCGTAGGCCTGTTTAAGTGTATTAATGAATATTATAATATTATTTATAATAATATCTCTTATTACTTTCTAAATTAAATTAAAGAAATCACTTTAATTTCTATAATTTAATTTGACTTATTCTAATTAAGTTTCACACTTAATTTAAGTGGTTCCATGTTCCTCACATTTTTCTTGTCGAGACCAAACTTTCCGTTTTTCAAAATGAGTCTCTTTTCTGCACCGATAATTTCACATCCGATCTGGGTTCTATATGCTTTTCGGACCGATCGCCGAGCCCAGGTCAAATTTCTCATATTCAACCCACTTCTCTTGGGTATCTCAATAGTCAATTTCTTTTTCTGAAATTTTCATTTTAAACGATCCAGAATTGCCCAAAATCGTTACCCTCGCGGTACTCATTTTTTTTCAGATTCCGCTTTAATCGACTCGGGAAAATTGCTTTCAGGAACTTTTGTCATTTTCCTTACTTCTAATATTTCTACTCTTTTTCTAACTGGTCATTTGGTCATTTACCAAATATTTCAGTTTTTTTCATAACTAAAATATACCGTTAAAATTTTTAACTTTTAACCGATATTTCACTATTCATAACAGATATTTAAGAATTTTCTCTATAAAAATATTCGTATTATAACTTTACACTTTTTGGGTGATTTCACCTCGTATATAAAGTTTCTACATAACATTTTCCTGATTACATCAATATTTCTACTACTTTCTATTCCGGGAATAATTACGGTCAAATACCGGACTATCCGATTTTGACTTAATATTTTCCCGGTCATTACAAAATATAACAGAAACTAACCATATTACAGGCTTCAGTAAGTAATTAGTGCAAATTACTTACCTCACCAAGTGCCTCGCCTACCGGACTGGTTTCGGGTTCTGCCCCCAAGGATGCACTCTCCGCATCCTATCTAGGCTTATAGCAATAGACTCTATTACCAGTTCACAAGATCTCTTAAGAAATCATCCCTTTAACATTATGAAATCGTTCATATGACCCCACGAACTACTCAAGCCGTGGGCCCCATGACTGGACAAGCTATGAGGTTCCATGACTAGACAAGCTATGGGTTCCAGGGACATGAGAAGCCAAGGATTTCCATAAACTAACAAGCCATGGTTTTTAAAACATTTTTCTTTCGCAAACCAATCCCTTTCTTTAAAACATTTTCAAGGCCAAAATCCTTTTTGAAATCAGGCTCACAAGGAAAAGGGATAGAAATCCTACCTCGCACGATCAAACCTGGGACAAGCGTTGCCTTTTCCGGCTTCCTCTTCCTCAAGCCCCTTCAGTCTAAATCCTCAGCGATCACTGATACAAGATAACACTTTAGGATCAATTCTCATTCCTAAAGTAATCCAATCTCAATCATATACCAAGATTTTCCAATTAGTGTGCCCTAATCAACTTTCATGTTTCAAATTCCATTCCAAGGGTTTTAAATATCAAGTCAGGGATTAAAGATGCTAATCCTTTCATCCCAAGTCCCCAAATGAAGCTAATTTGGGTTCTCCCCGAAAACATGGGTCAAAACAACAATTTCAGGCCAAACAGGTCAAACCCCGTGTACACCGGGTCGACCGGTGACAGAAGCGATTACAACACTACCAATCGACCGATAGGTGTACACCGTCGACCGGTAAGCCTACAATCGGTCGACCGGTGAAATCGACTGTGCGAGAGAACTCGCGGAAATCGGTCCAAAAACCTGCAAATCCAGTTCCAAATCCAAATATTTCAAAGGGAAAACTCTAGATCCGGGTTCTAGGTCCTAAAACAAGTCCAAAGAACCCAAGATGTCCAATTTCTACTTTAGTTTTACTCAAAATCCATCAAAATCTGTTTTGAACCAAAAGTAAGTTTTTAAATCCGAAAAACTTGAAGTTCAAGGGAGGTTCTTTCAGTAATCTTACCTTGAATCCTTCTCTTGATGTTGAAAACTCTTTGAAATCACTCTTTTGCTCAAAACTCGTTCGATTTGGGACAGAAATGAGAGAGAGAGAGAGAGAGAGAGAGAGAGAGAGAGAGAGAGGGGGCGGAAGTGTAATGACCGGGAAAATATTAAGTCAAAATCGGACAAATCCCGGTATTTGACCGTAATTATTTCCGAATGTAAAGTAGTAGAAATATTGATGTAATCGTGAAAGTGTTATGTAGAAACTTTATATACGGGGTAAAATCACCCGAAAAGTGTAAAGTTATAATACGAATATTTTTACAGAGAAAATTCAGAAATATCAATTGTGAATAGTGAAATATCGGTTAAAAAGTTAGAAATTTCAACAGTATATTTTAGTTATGAAAACTCAAATATTTGGTAAAAAGACCAAATGACCAGTTAGAAAAAGAGTAGAAATATTAGAAGTAAGGAAAATGACAAAAGTTCCTGAAACAGAATTTTCCCGAGTCAGTTAAAGCGGGAAACTGCGAAAAAAAATGAGTACCGCGAGGGTACGCGTTTTGGGCAATTCTGGATTGTTTAAATGAAAATTTCAGAAAAAGAAATTGACTATTGAGATACCCAAGAGAAGTGGGTTGAATATGAAAAATTTGACCCAGGGTGCTCGGCAGTCCAGAAAAGCAGTATAGAACCTGTACCGGGTGTGAAATTATCGGTACCGGAAAGAGACTCGTTTTGAAAAAAGGAAAGTTTGGTCTCGACAAGAAAAATGTGGGGAACATGGAACCACTTAAATTAAGTGTTAAACTTAATTAGAATTAGTAGAATTAAATTATGGGAATTAAAGTTATTTCTCTAATTTAATTTTAGGAAGTAATGTGAGATATTTTTAGAAATATTAATATAATATTCATTAATACACTTAAAGAGGTTTACGGAAGGAAATTAGAACATTATGTTCTATTTTCCTAAGGGTGGCCGAGAGACTAGAGAAAAGAGAGAGAAAAGAGAGAAAATCAAGGGAAAATCAAGGAATCATCCGCTTTTTGCCGAAATTTCTTCCGCTCAGTCCGGTAGAAACATAACCCGAGGCATTCTAGCGGAGAATCTCAACTTTTCAAGGTAAGATTTCGGATTTTTCATGAGAAACTGCATGCTTTTTCGTGTGGGATGAATAGTAACTCATCTCGAAAAATCCGTGAAACTGAAAAAAAACTAAACCGAGGTTTTGTCGGGGACTACGATAGGAGTTTAATGTGCAAGTATTGAAAGGATTGAACAAATTTTTTGGATTAACACTAAAAAATCCGAATACCCTAGAAATGGAGAAAATGTGTTGTTGTTCAATTTATGTAGCAATTTGTGTTCGGGAATGTGAATCGACTACAAAACCGAAATTAGAAGTAAAACGAGTTATTGAAAACTCGAAACGAGGAAAATTAAGGCGAAACTCACTAAATTTCCTAAAATCTACTTAGCAAGCAATGAGTTAGGAATCTGATTCTAGAGAATGGATAATGCTTTTAAACCTCGAAACGAATAGATTAAGATTCGTAAACCGAGATATACGAATATGTGTAAATTGCCTCTTGAGCTAGAACTCGCCTTCAGGGAGAAAGTCCAAAATGAGTTTGAAATTAGATTTAAGAATCTAAGTATGAGGAATTATGATTGAATAGGGAATTGATACCTATTTCCATGAAATGTGTTTTGGCCCGAGAGCCAAGCAACGAGAAAGAACTTCCAATAAGCGGGAATCCTAGCGGATTAACGGTAAGTATAGACATATATGTTTGTCCGGACTCGAGTAAAGTCAGAGTTAGACTTAGAACTATTAATTTATTTATGTTCCTAAGTCTATATGATTACATGTGATTATACATGTTTGGAGGGCTTAATGCTCTAGATTTCGTAAGGGCGACATATGGTTACCCTTATGCATAGTTACAAGACCGACGGGTCGTCCCGCCTCCGCAAGGGAGGAAAATCTCAAAGAGTAGAGATTCCGACTTGACCGACAAAGAAGTAATGAGCCAAGAAGTAAAAAGACCGACGGGTCGCCGGCTCCAAGGGAGGGAAATCTCACAGAGTAGAGATTCCGACTAGACCAGCCAAGAAAGTAAGAACAGAAAGATAGAAAGTAGTTTAAAGCATGTTTCACACGAGCATATTTGCATCATAACTCTTAATGTAATTTCTATTAGTTTATGATGTATGCATGTTTATACTTGCCGAAATGCGTTAGCTCATCGCTTTACTCGCAAAAGGTAATAAAGGTAAGCGACCATCATATAGTGGTTTGCTTGATGGACATGCGGAGGCAAGGGTGGCGGAAATGTCATGGGTGCACGGGAGTGGTCTTTACTACGCCGCTTAGAAATTAAGTTCCGCGCAAATAAATGTAATATAGAATGATAGTATGTATGTTTAGTTCTAAGAAGAAGATATTACAACTATTGTCTTAGTAAAGAACAACGGATTGTAATAAGTTAAGACAAGTTTCGGGAACTAGTATGATACCGAATCTTTAAAGTAATGGCAAGATGTGCTATTAGGTATCAACATCACATGTTAAGAACCCGATGGCCAAAGTAAAGAAAAAAAAAATTTACTCACAACGAACATGAACGAAATTAAAGAGACAATAGTCTAACAATGAATAATGGATTAGACTATAGCTTAGCCCATTAGTAGAGTAGTATAAGGAACGGGCGATCACGCCGAGGGCGCTGGATGCCAGCTTGGTATCGTGAGCGTTCCTACTCCCCGCCATGACAAGTCCCGCACCTATGCTTCTCGCAAGAACCCCGTAAATTAGTTTATGAACTAAAAACTCGAGAATTTCTTATTTCTGTTGGCAAGACAGAACAGGTACTAATGGATCGATCATATCCATCATCCTCGGTTAGCGCCCACACCGCAAGAGAATACGCTGTGGGGACGGGTAAGAATGTTTCTAATGTCACGTTCCCGACAAAACAGAGAGGTCGGCACCCACTCCTGCTAGATATAGCCATCCACCTGGATCGAGTTAAGGGCTCCAGAGCCCATGGCAGCCCAGGCGCACACCGAGCAAGTAGAGTTGTTTTGACTACGTGTGTCGAGCCGCAGCCAGGTTCTACACCGTAATCCACCTTCCTTCGATGGGCTTTCACATCCCACTAGAATTAGGGATTGGCGCACTGTCGAGTATGTGATGCGAGCCTCGTGACATAGCTCGAGAGGAATGGATTGTACTCGCAGAAGTCTGTTAGAGGGCAATGCCCTAATCTTTGGCAAGCTTTGATGAGGACGAAATAGCAGAGATGCAATGGGAAGACTTTTTGCCACATGTTGAAGCATCGCTTTTTCCCGAGGTCATGCCATCTCGAGTCAGCACCACAGCAGAGTGGAGAGACACAGAGTCAGAGTGTAGCCGTGACCTACACCCAAGTCGAGAGTTTATCATACAAGCCGAGAGGCGAGTATGAGATCGGATGAGGCCGCTGTAGCCTATATAGCGAGAGTTTTGACAGAGGTACTAGTCTCGAATCGAACTTTTAATCTAAGTGAGGATGAGCGTGTCGATCCTATGGAGAGGTCTCGACGGAAGAGTACCAACCGGCTAGTTCCGCTGATCGATCGACCCTCACACAATTTATCGCCGAGGCGGCATTGTGAGCACCAAATGCTAGAGGAGAGGACACGGCCAACGGTGGTTAGGCGAGACTTCCCGCTTTCAATACCCATATTAGGAGACATGACGCGAAGCCACTACCTCTCAACAACGACCGAGACCCGAGATAGAGGCAGCGGACGAGCCTATGGCCATTCGACGAAGATGGACCTACGTTGGGACCGTTGGTGAGGAAGCTAGTGGTAACCCTCGCTTGATCCCGAGGAGGATTCGGAGGAAGACCCCGGGAGGATCCGGAGGAGGATCCCGAGGATTAAGTTAGGACTTAACGTCTTATTTATTTAAATATGATGAAAGGTTATGTAAATAGTATTGAGAAACTTAGACTAATGATGTTTTATGTATGATGTGATATGTATGGAATGGGACATACATAATAGATATGAATGAAAGGCTTAAAACCTTTACTTTTGTGATGATTTGTATATGATGTGATATGCATGATATGGGGCATGCATAATAGGATAACATATAGAATGTATGTTTTGCTAGTTGATATGAGAATGAATGATAGTTTAAAGTATTGCAAGTCAAGGAACTTTAGAAGCGCTTCTTTTTGCACTTAAACTAACGATGTTGCTCTTTTTAATTAATATAGACACAAAGAACATGGTTCGTATACGCCAAAAGAGAACACAAGGTAATGTATCCTCCAAAGACCAGACCTAGTCAAGAAGCAGTGGTGTCCGAGGGGGGGCGATAGCAGCCCAGCCGAGGAAAGCAGATAGCGATTCTGAATTGCTTACCCGGGTTGATACAGGTGGTCGAGGCCGGGAGGAGCACCCTCCGCAGGCGGTTCCAAAGACAAGCCGCCCAACCCGAGCAACCCGCAGAGAGGGTTGAACCCCAAGAGCCGGTGGGGTGATATGGGTAATGGAGAAATGGTCCCAAGGGAACCATTGTATGTGAGGTTTAAGAGAATGGCACCTCCAGTTCGATGGATCAACAAATCCACTCGAGGTCGAGGAATGGTTAGCATCCATTCGCATAAAGGTTTGAGTTTATGGAACTCACCGACGGGAGAAGATTCAAGCGCCGCTTTTGTGTTAAAGAAGGATGCCCGCTATTGGTGGGAATCAAAGGTGCGCCAGAATGAATGTGGGAGATGATGTTATGGGATGAATTCCTGTGGGAATTTGACTGTAAGTATTACAACTTGAAGCCACAAGACTCAAATGTAATGAGTTCAACAATTTTAAACAGGCGACCTGGGACAGGTTGTGTAGAAGCATGCCGACGATTTGATCGGGCTGGCACGACTATGTCCTCGTTGGTTCCAACAGAGGAAGAGAAGGTTAGAGGATGGTTAATATGTCTCGTGGAGATATAGCCACCGTTGTGGAAAGTGGGGAGTATCCACCAAACACGGTAGCCGATCTAGTGAATCGGCAATACGTGCGAGCATAACATTGCCAAATCCGCAGAGGAACGGGCTAAGATGTGGGAAGACAAGAAGAAACAGAGAGAAAAGGCACAGCACCCTACTAAGCAGAGCCCCGGTGCTAATCCACAAACCTAAGGAAGCCAGAGGCGACCCAGGATCCAAACCTGGATGGGGAACCAAAGAAACCTCAATAAGAGGAAAGGGAATCGCAATCTAATCAAATAAACCCCAATGTAAGGTGACCAAGATACCGGGGCCTCTAGTGTTCCTATCTGCAACGACTTGTGGAAAGAAACACCGGAGAATGTAAAGCCGCACAGATGTATGCTATAATGCGGTGGGACAGAAGGGCATGGCAAGGCAAAGTCCGCTTAAAGCAGATCTCTTGAACGGCTCCACAAAGGCCACCTGCTCCACAATTTCATGCATGCAAGCGCAGAGGGCATTCTCGACCCTCAAAGCGGTAACAGAGTAGAAGCCGCCCACGTGCCAATGCTCACTTAATGACATACACTAAGGAGGAAGCTGAGGCGGCACATCCAACGAGATAGTGTCACCATCGCTGCCCATGTCCCCGCATCGAGCATTATTTGATTCAGGGACACACATACATTTGCATCAAAGAGAATTTGTTAAATGAATACTACATCCTCAAGAGAGGATAGGGCAAGCCTTTAAGACAAAGACTACCATCGTGTGATGTGTTGTTGTCTAGTCACCGGTTACGCCACGCATCAAAGTGAGATAGCAGTGAAGAGAACTAAGTGCGGACCTAGTTGTTCCGAACTTAGTAGATTATGATGTGATCCTAGGAATGGATTTTCTAGGAAAGTATAATGCTACAATAGACCGTAGAAAGAAAAGGGTAGTTTTTCACCCGAAGGAGAACAGTGTTTTTCAAAGACATGGGTTCCACATCGTGACACCCATACGCTTTATTAGTTCCCTAGAAGCCGACGATTGATGTCTAGCGGATGCACCGGATATTTGGCGATGTGGTGGATAGGAACCATGAGGGACACATCAACCGTAAGACGCTTCCCATAGTCAAGGAGTTCCTAGATGTTTTTCCAGAGGAACTACCCGACTTCCTCCAGATCGAAATAGCTTTTGAGATAGAGCTTCTCCCCCGCACCGCACCAATATCCAAAGCACCGCATGTGATGGCTCCAGCGAACCGAAAGAGTTGCGGTTCAACTCCGTGAGATGTTACACAAAGGTTTCATCGCATCGAGTTTTCTCGCCATGGGGAGCCCCTCGTCCTCTTTGTCAAAAGAAGGATGGCACGCCTTTGTGCATAGATTATAGAGAGCTCAACAAAGTCACCATCAAGAGCAAGTACCCGCTGCCACCTAATCGATGACTTGTTCGACCAAATTGAAGGAGCTACCATTTTTTCAAGATAGACCTTCGATCGGGGTATCATCAGCCAAGATTAGAGAAGAAGACATTCCCGCAACCAAGATTCAACTCCGGTATGGACACTATGAATTTTAGTGATGCCGCTTGACTTACAAATGCCCCAACAAGCGCTTATGGACCTTATGAACAGAGTCTTTAGAGAGTATTTAGATAAGTTTGTTATTGTTTTCATCGATGACATCCTTATATACCACGAGATCCACAGAGCACGCAGAACATTTGAGGATCGTGACTACACACGCTGAAGAAACATCACCTATATGCCAAGTTTTCTAAGTGCGAGTTCGGTTAGATAAAGTCCACTTCCTCGACATGTAGTATCCAAGGAAGGAATCACCGTGGGATCCAAAGAAAAAGTTGAAGCGGTTGAGAAGTGGCCAGTTCCAAAGAGTGTTACGGAAGTTCAAGTTTCCAAGGATTGGTGGTATTACGAAGGTTTGTGGAGGGATTTGCTCGCCTTTGCAGCTCCTCTCACTCCTCCTTAACCAGAAAAAGATAGAAGGTATGAATGGATGATAGATGTGAACGAGTTTCGTAGAGATCAAAAGAAGATTAATTAGTGCTCCAAAGACTACGATCCCGGAAGAGGGAGAAAAATTTGACATCTCTACAAAGATGCCTCAAAGATGTGACTAGGAGCCGTGTTGATGCAAAATGGCAAGGTCATTGTTTACGATCTCGGCAACTAAAGGATCACGAGCGTAATTACCCAAACGATGATCTTGAGTTAGCCGCAGAGTTTTTGCGCTGGTTATGGGCGATATTACCTATATGGGGTTCAATGCCAAATTTATACGGACCATCGAGCTTCAAAGTACTTCTTCACGCAGAAGGAGCTTAATATGAGACAAAGACGATGGCTTGAACTTGTGAAGGACTACGATGAAAAACGTTACCATCCGTAAAGCCAATCGAGTAGCGACGCTTTGAGTAGAAACTCAAAGACTACGGACTCCAAAGTGGAGACCGAATTGTTGCCTAAGCGGGAGCTTCAACAAGAGATTAATCTCCCAGACCTCGACTTAATCTCGGTAAGTTAGCTTCTTCGAGGTCGCAACCTCGTACTACAGGACGAGATGCGAGAAGCTCGTAAAGGTGACCCAATTATGGATGGATACAGAAGGAGATAGTAGATAATGCAAGGTCGAATTTCAGCCTTTTCAAAGGACGGAATTCTCCTATACCAAAGAAGAATTTGTGTACCGGATCAAGAGGAGATCAAGAAGCGACATCATGAAGCTAGACAAAAGACGCCATATTCTCAGACATTTGTGTGCCACCAAAATGTATCAAGATTTGAAACAACATTTTTGGTGGAGGCGAATGAAGAATGACATAGTTGATTATGTTAGTCGCCGCTGACATGCCAAAAGGTCAAAGCAAACATCGAGACCAGCTGGGAGCTTACAGCCACTAGAGATCCCGAATGGAAGTGGGAACACTTAGCCATGGACTTTGTGACCGGACTTCCGAGAACCAGTGAGGGATACGATGCCATTTGGGTAGTCGGGATCGGGTAACGAAATCAACAAGATTTCATTCCGATCAAGATAACTTACTCCTTAGAGAGGTTAGCTGAGTTATATGTGGCTAAGGTAGTAAAGCTACATGGAGTACCGCTAGTATAGTGTCTTGATGTAGATAGCCGATTTACTCCAATTTTTGGAGAAGTGTTCAGAGGTTATGGGGTCGTAATTGCGCTTATAAGACAGCTGCCCATCCCCGACGGATGGGCAACAGAGGACCATTCGACCCTAGAAGATATGCTTCTGCATGCACAAAGGGATTTCAAGGGCGCATGGAGTATGAAGTTGCCATTGATCGATTCTCGATAATAATAGTTACTAAGCTTCCATCGGCATGGCCCCGTATGAAGCACTTTACTAAGGAAGTGTAGATCCCCAGCTCATTGGTATGACACTCGGAAAAGCAGCTTCACAAGACGGAATTCATTCAAGAGGCCATAGAGAAAGGTAAAAGATTCAGAGAAGATTAGAGACGGCCGTGAGCCGCAAAAGAGTTATGCGATAAACGACGGAGACCCTTTGAATTTTCTCTCAGGGGACTCAGATTCCTAAAAGTCGCATCAATGAAGGGTGTGATGCTTTTGGGAAGAAAGGTAAGCGAGTCCACGTTACATGTGGCCTTTTGAGATCATTGAAAGAATAGGAAAGGTAGCTTACCGACTAGCTCTACCGCCAGAGTTGGCTTCAAAGTACAAACAGGTTTCATGTAGCAATGTTCCGAAGTATATCTCGATCCATCGCACGTGTTACAGATGAGCCTATTCAGATTCACGAAGATTTGTCCTATGAGGAACAACCAGTCCAAATTCTAGCCAGAGAAGAAAGGAAACCTCGTGTTCGAGTATCCCAATGGTTAAAGTGCAAGGAAAAATCACAATGTTGCAGAGGCCACTTGGGAAGTAGAAGAAGAGATCGTATGTATACCCCACTTGTTCCGATTTTCGGGACTAAAAATTCCTTAAGGAGGGTGAATAATGACCGAAAATATTAAGTCAAAATCGGACAAATCCGGTATTTGACCGTAATTATTTCCCGAATGTAAAGTAGTAGAAATATTGATGTAATCAGGAAAGTGTTATGTAGAAACTTTATATACGGGTAAAATCACCCGAAAAGTGTAAAGTTATAATACGAATATTTTACAGAGAAAATTCGTAAATATCAATTGTGAATAGTGAAATATCGGTTAAAAGTTAGAAATTTCAACAGTATATTTTAGTTATGAAAAAAGCAAAATATTTGGTAAAAGACCAAATGACCAGTTAGAAAAAGAGTAGAAATATTAGAAGTAAGGAACCCGACAAAAGTTCCTGAAACAGAATTTTCCCGAGTCGATTTAAAGCGAAACCAAGAAAAAATAGTACCGCGAGGGTACGCTGCTTTGGGCAATTCTCGATTGTTTAAATGAAAATTTCAGAAAAAGAAATTGACTATTGAGATACCCAAGAGAAGTGGGTTGAATATGAAAATTTTGACCCAGGGTGCCTCGGCAAATCCGTAAAAGCAAGATAGAACCCGCATCGGGTGTGAAATTATCGGTGCGGAAAGAGACTCGCTTTTGAAAAACGGAAAGTTTGGTCTCGACAAGAAAAATGTGGGGAACATGGAACCACTTAAATTAAGTGTTAAACTTAATTAGAATTAGTAGAATTAAATTATGGGAATTAAAGTTATTTCTCTAATTTAATTTTAGGAAGTAATGTGAGATATTTTTAGAAATATTAATATAATATTCATTAATACACTTAAAGAGGTTTACGGAAGGAAATTAGAACATTATGTTCTATTTTCCTAAGGGTGGCCGAGAGACTAGAGAAAAGAGAGAAAAGAGAGAAAATCAAGGGAAAATCAAGGAATCATTCGCTTTTGCCGAAATTTCTTCCGCTCAGTCCGGTAGAAACATAACCCGAGGCATTCTAGCGGAGAATCTCAACTTTTCAAGGTAAGATTTCGGATTTTTCATGAGAAACCGCATGCTTTTTTCGTGTGGATGAATAGTAACTCATCTCGGGAAAAATCCAGAAAATTGAAAAAACGAAACCGAGGTTTTGTCGGGGACTACGATAGGAGTTTAATGTGCAAGTATTGAAAGGATTGAACAAATTTTTGGATTAACACTAAAAAATCCGGAATACCCTAGAAATGGAGAAAATGTGTTGTTGTTCAATTTATGTAGCAATTTGTGTTCAGAATGTGAATCGACTACAGTACCAAATTAGAAGTAAAACGAGTTATTGAAAACTCGGGAAACGAGGAAAATTAAGGCGAAACTCTGCGAAATTTCCTAAAATCTACTTAGCAAGCAATGAGTTAGGAATCTGATTCTAGAGAATGGATAATGCTTTTAAACCTCTAAAATGAATAGATTAAGATTCGAAACCGAGATATACGAATATGTGTAAATTGCCTCTTGAGCTAGAACTCGCCTTAAGGGAAAAAAGTCCAAAAATGAGTTTGAAATTAGATTTAAGAATCTAAGTATGAGGAATTGTGATTGAATAGGAATTGATACCTATTTCCATGAAATGTGTTTTGGCCCGAGAGCCAAGCAACGAGAAAGAACTTCCAACAAGCGGAAATCCTAGCGGATTAACGGTAAGTATAGACACTATATGTTTGTCTCGACTCGAGTAGTTTTAGTTAGACTTAGAACTATTAATTTATTTATGTTCCTAAGTCTATATGATTACATGTGATTATACATGTTTGGAGGGGCTTAATGCTCTAGATTTCAGAAGGGCGACATATGGTTACCCTTATGCATAGTTACAAAGATCCACGGGTCGCCGGCCTCCGCAAGGGAGGAAAATCTCAAAGAGTAGAGATTCCGACTTGACCGGACAGTGAAGTAATGAGCCAAGAAAGTAAAAGACCGGACGGGTCGCCGGCCTCCGCAAGGGAGGGAAATCTCCACGTAGAGATTCGACTAGACCAGCCAAGAAAGTAAGAAATAAGAAAGATAGAAAGTAGTTTAAAAGCATGTTTCACATTTAGCATATTTGCATCATAACTCTTAATGTAATTTCTATTAGTTTATGATGTATGCATGTTTATACTTGCTGAGCGCTAGCTCATCGGGCCACTCGTGTGCAGGTAATAAAGGTAAGCAGCAGTCATATAGTGGTTTGCTTGATGGACATGCGGAGGCAAGGGTGGCGGAAATGTCATGGGTGCACGGGAGTGGTCTTTACTACGCCGCTTAGAAATTAAATTCCACGCAAATAAATGTAATATAGAATGATAGTATGTATGTTTAGTTCTAAGAAGAAGATATTACAACTATTGTCTTAGTAAAGAACAACGGATTGTAATAAGTTAAGACAAGTTTTGGGAACTAGTATGATACCGAATCTTTAAAGTAATGGCAAGATGTGCTATTAGGGTATCAACATCACATGTTAAGAACCCGATGGCCAAAGTAAAGAAAAAAAAAAATTTACTCGCACATGAACGAAAATTAAAGAGACAATAGTCTAACAATGAATAATGGATTAGACTATAGCTTAGCCCATTAGTAGAGTAGTATAAGAATGGTGATCACACCACACGGGCGCTGGACGCCAAGGATTGTATCGAGCGGCGTTCCTACTCCCGCCATGACAAGTCCCGCACCTATGCTTCGCAACAGTCCAGTAAATTAGTTTATGAACTAAAACTGAGAATTTCTTATTTCGTTGGCAAGATGTAATGTGTACTAATGGATCGATCATATCCATCATCCTGTTAGCGCCCACACCGCAAGAGAATACGCTGTGGGACGGTAAGAATGTTTCTAATGTCACGTTCCCGACAAAACAGAGAGGTCGGGTACCCACCTGCTAGATATAGCCATCCACCGTTGATCGGGAGTTGCGGCTCTAGAGCCCATGGCTGTGCAGGCACACACCGAGCAAGTAGAGTTGTTTTGACTACAGGTCGAGCCACCCAGGTTCTACACCAGTAATCCACCTTCCTTCGATGGGCTTTCACATCCCACTAGAATTAGGGATTGGCGCACCGTCGAGTATGTGATGCGAGCCTCGTGACATAGCTCGAGAGGAATGGATTGTACTTTGAAAGAAAGTCTGTTAGAGGGCAATGCCCCAATCTTTTGGCAAGCTTTGATGAGGACGAAATAGCAGAGATGCAATGGGAAGACTTTTGCCACATGTTGAAGCATCGCTTTTTCCAAGTCATGCCATCCCGAGTTTCACTACAGCAGAGTGGAGAGACAGAGTCAGGTGAGTGTAGCCGTGACCTACACCCAAGCTCGAGAGTTTATCATACAAGCCGAGAGGGCGAGTATGAGATCGGATGAGGCCGTAGCCTATATAGCGAGAGTTTTGACAGAGGGGTACTAGCCGGATGTTTAAAGCAACAGTTTTGAATTGGCCACTTCTCAACCGCTTTCAACCTTTGTTTGGATCCACAAAGTGATTCCTTCCTTGATACTACATGTCCGAGGAAGTGGACTTTATCTAACCGTAACTTCGTACATAGAAAACTTTTGCATATAGCTGATGTTTCTTCAACGTGTGTAGTGTGATCCTCAAATGTTCTCACATGTGCTCTGTCGATCTAAGAGTATATAAGGATGTCATCGATGAAAATAATAACAAACATCTAAATACTCTCAAGACTCTGTTCATAAGGTCCATAAACACCGCTGGGGCATTTTTAAGTCCAAACGGCATCACTAAGAATTCAGAGTGTCCATACCGAGTTCTGAATGTCATTCGAATGTCTTCTTCTCTAATCTTGAGTCGATGATACCCGATCAAAGGTCTATCTTCGAAAATGTGGTAGCTCCTTCAACTGGTTTAACAAGTCATCGATTCGTGGCAACGGTACTTGTTCTTGATGGTGACTTTGTTGAGCTCTCATAATCTATGCACATCCGGGCGTGTGTCGCCCTTTTTTTGACAAAGAGAACCGGAGCTCCCCATGGCGAGAAACCTCGGTCCATGAAACCTTTGTCTAACATCTCTTGAGTTGAACCCGCAACTCTTTCGGGCCTCACTGAGCCATCCTCTGTACGGTGCTTGGATATTGGTGCGGTGCCGGGAGAAGCTCTATCTCAAAAGCTATTTCCGATCTGGAGGAAGTCCGGTAGTTCCTCCGAAAAACATCTAGAACTCCTTGACTATGGGAACGCCTTTCGGTTGATGTGTCCCTCATGGTTCCTATCCACCACATACGCCAAATATCCAAAGGCATCCGCTAGACATCAATCGTCAGGGCTTCTAGGGAACTAATAAAACGTCTGGGTGTCTCGACGTGGAACCAATGTACTCAAACATTTGTTCTTCTTCCTGACCGAAAAACTACCTTTTCTTTTCTACGGTCTATTGTAGCATTATACTTTCCCAGAAAATCCATTCCTAGGATCACATCATAATCTACTAAGTTTAGTACAACTAGGTATGCACTTAGTTCTCTTCCTGCTATCTCTACTAGTACGTGACATAACTAGTAACTAGACAACAACGCATCACCTAATGGTAGTGCTGTCTTAAAGGCTTGCCCTATCCCCTCTAGATTTTGCAATGTTATGCTCCTCACGTATTGCCCGATTCACTAGATCGGCTACCGTGGTTGGTGGATACTCCCCACTTTCCACAACGGTGGCTATATTTCCTCGGAGCATATTAAGCGTCCTCCTAACATTCTCTTCCTCTCTGTTGGAACCAATCGAGGACATAGTCGCGCAAACCCATCAAATTGTCGGCATGCTTTTATAATCGTCTGGTCGCCCGCTTAAAATTGTTGAACTCATTTTGTTGAGTCTTCGTGGCTTCAAAGTTGTAATACTTACGGTTAAATTCCCATAGGAATTCATCCCACAACATCTCGTCTCACATTCCTTCCGCACACACACGATTCCCACCAATAGCGGGCATCTTTCTTTAATACAAAAGCGGGCGACCGAATCTTCTCCCAATCAAATGAGTTCTATAAACTCAAACACTATTTGAATGGATGCTAACCATTCCTCAAATTTCTCGAGTGGATCCGTTGATCCATCGAACTCTAGAGGTGCCATTCTCTTAAACCTCACATACAATGGTTCCCTTGGGACCATTTCTGCACCCCATCTCACCCCCATCGGCTCTTGGGGTTCAACCCTCTACGGGTTGGTCGGGTTGGGCGGCTTGTCTTGGAACCGCCTCAAGGAGGGGGTGCTCCTCCAACCTGCTAACCTTGTATCAACCGGGTAAGCAATTCTCGAATCGCCTCGCTTTCCAGCCCGGGTCAAGATTTGCCCCCTCGGACTGCTATTTCACTAGGTCTGTGCGGAGGATTCCCTTTCTTTTGGGTTCTTTTGACGGTATGAACCATGTTGTTGTGTCTATATTAATCAAAAAGCAACATCGTTAGTCTAAGTACAAAAAAAGAACCGCTTCAAAGTTCCTTGACTTGGAATACTTTAAACTATCATACATTCTCATATGAACTAGCAAAACATACATTCTATATGTTCTCCTATTATGCATGCCCCATATCATGCATATCACATCATATACAAATCATCACAGAAGTAAAGGTTTTTAAGCCTTTCATTCATATCCATTATGTATGTCCCATTCCATGCATATCACATCATATATAAAACATCATTAGTCTAAGTTTCTCAATACTATTTACATAACCTTGCATCATATTCAAATAAATAAGACGCCAATTCCTAACCTAATCCCTCGTAGGATCCTCCTCGGGGTCTTCCTTCAATCCTCCTCGATCCACTGAGGGTTACTTAGCTTCCTCACCAACGGTCCCAACGAGTCCACTCCTGCTCGAACGGCTAGGCCTGTCCGCTGCCTCTACCCCGGGTCTCGCCATTGGGTCGAGAGGTCGAGAGGTAGTGGCTTCCGCCATGTCTCCTAATACAGGTATTGGAAACGGAAGTCTGCAAACTGGCTGCGGTCTCTCTAACAGCTGGCCACAATGCTTTGCCTGTGATAATTGTGTCAGTGGTTCCGATCTGATCATGAACTAGCCACGCTAGTACTCTTCTGCTGCACTCCATGGGATCTGGACACGATCCTCCTCACTTAGATTAAAAAATTTGATCTCGGAGCCAGTACCGCCAAAAACCTCATAGGCTGCTAACGTCTCTTATCCGATCTCATACTCATACCCTACTTGTATGATAAACTCTCTAGCTTGGGTGCAGGTCACGGCTACACTTACCCCGACTCTGTGTCTCTCCACCTCTTTGTGGTGCCGACTTCCCGATGGCATGACGAAGAAACGATGCTTCAACATGTGGCAAAACTCCTCCCACCGCATGTCCGCTTCTGTCCTCATCCAAAGCTTGCCCAAAGATTGGGGCATTGCCCTCCTAATAGACTCCGGCTGCCAAGTAATTCCACTCCTCTAGAGCTATGTCACAAGCTCGCATCACATACTAAACACCTGCAGCCAATCCCTAATTCTAGTGGGATGTGAAAGCCCATGAAAGGAAAGTGCATTACGCTGTGTAGAACCTAGTCAGTGGCTCGACTTGTAGTCAAAAATAACTCTCCTTGCTCGATTATGTACGTACAAATAGCCATGAATAGGCCATAACTCCCGATCCGGTGGATGACTATATCTAGCGAGGGGTGGA